>JAMXBD010000365.1:600000-1090490 GCA_024138025.1 Combretum micranthum
AGATCAAACACTAAGACAAACCTATTTCTAATCCATCTTAGGGATTGATTACCGATAGAATTCGTGGTTTTCGTATTAACTGTGCTGGGGTTCATAATATCCAAAAGGGTTCTCACGTGTGATTGCGAAGGATCTCGCATCAACTCGCCTCGGCTAGGCTCACACATGAATGCATCCCCGATGCGCCTTAGTTTCCTATGAGTGCACTCTGATCCCGGGTCTCATTATCCAAACGAGTCCTTGGACCATACTGATCGACCTGCGTAGGAGTAGCACGCTACCAAATGCAATATGTCCGATGCGATGCATGATCAATTTACTTTTCGCTTAGGTCAAAATATTTATATATTCTTTAGAGTGACCAACCAATATCATACACCACACAGAAGTAATATGAACAGTGCAGTTATCCAATCAAATCGTGGTTTCGATATGCTTTAGTATTCCTTGGCATACATTCATCACAGTCTCATCATATATCCCATCCCCATTCATATCGATTTTTATCTTATCCCTATAATTCTAATGCAACTAACTATAAACACAATCAAGGTAACAAAATAAGGAGAAAACTCACTTAGCCATTGGATCACCGGTCTTCTAGTAATAATAATCCGGTGGTAGGGAATCGTTGAACTGGGATAACCTAAAAAGGAAAAATACTCTAATAAGTATTTCAACTCAAACTAATCAACGACTTCATACGAACTTATCAAATTCATAATTCGCGTCCTAAGCGGGAATTCCAACTTAAAACGGCCATAACTTGATCATTTTAACTCGGAATCTCGCAAATTTTATATCGATTTCTATCTACTTCGGAAGAGCTTTCTAAATATGAAGTTTAAATCAAGTTTTGAAAATATCTAAGCCTTGGAAATGAGGATCAGATCTGTATAGCGTGACATAGATTTCGAAAATGCAGTTTTCATGAATTGACTTGAGATTCCTAAGTGCAAAATGAAACTAAATGACATGGTAATGAATTTTCCTATCATGAATGTCATGATATGAACTCTAATGAGCCTAAGTTCTTATAAGTTTTTAGACTCAAAGAATTTAAATAACTTTGTCTTAAGATACTATATTTGCTTTTGTCTAAAATCAACTTTGACATTTGGTCACATACTATTTCTAGGGTTTTCTTTAGGAAAACTCCACTTGTTTAAAGAAATTTGACCCTTATATTAGTATATCCTAAGGCCTTTATTTCTTTAATAAAATCTTCATTTATAAACTTTTAAGAGGTCTTTTACTAAGGTGGTTCAAAAAATCCGAATTTAGAAATTTTCATTTTCAAGTTGATTCCTTTAAGAAAAAAGTATTTTATACTTAAAACTTTAAGCATTTATTTTACCTATACCCTAAGACTTCATTTATTTAAGAAAATACCTTTTTGAAGTTGGAAAAATAGTGTTTTCTAACCATCTATCCATTATAACGAATTTTGCCTACAAGACTTTTAGCTCAAAACTTCTATTGGACTTCATCTCTTGTTTCCAACATTTTCTTTAATAAAAACTCATTTAGACTCATGAAAAATATTACCAAACATTATCTATCACCTATAGGCTTCATTTCTCTTGTAAAATACATGTTTAGAAGTTGATAAAAGTGTTTTTAACCTAGGTTTCCAAAGTCATCCGAATTTACACAAGTTCATTCTTGAAAAGTGTTTTCCTTTTTGACTATTAACTCATCTATCTATAGATCTATACACTAGGAAGGTTATTTACTAAGGACAAAAACATTAAAGACCATTGATGCACATAAACTCAAATAATGATGAGATCTTAAATGCCTACATGAATATGAGTAATAAAATGGTATCTACTATATCAAATGCTTAAATAAGTTTTGAAAACATAAAAACTACATTTTATAAAAGATCTTTTGTTCAAAACACTTTTTGATGAAAACTCATAAAGCTTATGCCTTGAAAGCTCCTTGAAATACAATATCTAATAGTGATGGTTTGGTATTTGTTTGATATTTCCTTGTCCCCATCAAGAGATCATGGGGACATTTAGTTGGAAATATCCAAGAATAACCTAGCCATTACAAAGATCTAAAGATATATGAAGCAAGGTTCATCTACTTAAGGTAAAATAGGAGACAAAAGAAGAAAAAAAAGAAAGTTGTGTGTGTGTGTGTGTGTGAGCTACATGGCTTACGGCATTAAGGGTGAGAGGGAGAAAAAGAGAGCTTTACCTTTTGTAAAGTTTGAAAAATGAGAGAATGAAGAGAGAGAGAGAAAATGTAGCTTATATATTAAATGGAATTAGGTTAAAATGGAATAAAACAAATAGAAAAAAAGAATTTGCAAATTGGAACTTGTTGGGGAGGGTTTCACACTAACCAAGGCAAGAGAAGAAAAAGGGATTTGATTTTCTTTGATTGATTTGTGTTGATAGCTTTCTACATCACATGTTATAAATTGTAGTAATATTAAGGGACAAAAAGTCTTTGGAAAGGAAGTGATGAGTGATGGTAAGGGTTGCAAATATAATGTACAAATGGGTAGTCATAGGTTGTACTTGTGAATAGTAATGAATAATAATCAAGACAACTTAATTACCGGAAGTAAGAAAAATACGAATAAGAAGGTTATAATGTATTTTCGTAAGCCGGAAAACTATGAAATTTATATTTGAAATTCTATTTTATTTCGATTCAAATGAGTTTCATAAGTAAATTTTTGAAATTCTAGTTCCGGCACGCTTTTTATAATGGGTCTCGGGATGCCCGAGTTGAAATTTTCTCAAAATCTGAATCTTTCTTGGTTTGATATATCAAGAACTATATTCAAATTAATTTTGCTTATAAAATTTTCTTATTTGGAAACCGAGGAAAAGCCGGAATTAGGGTTTTCTAAGTCATTCTCACAAAGCTTGAACTAAACCGATTAGGGTTCAATTTTCTGTTTTCAAAGTTACGTGATTACTAGGAAACCCGGGCTTACATAAAAAAAATAATTAAAATTGTGTAATGAAATAAAATGAATAGTGCAAAAGACTAATCATTTACCGGTAGAAATGAAAATACGATAAAAAGGTTATAACTGTAATTTTTATAACCCGAAAAATTATATAACTAGTATATTTAGAAATCTCGTGGAATTACGAGTCTAACGGTACTAATGGTATATTTTTGATATCTCGAGCCCCAGGATACGCTTTTCGAAGTCTGTATCCAAACGGGTTCAAAATAGGTCAAAAATTTACCAATATTATGTTTTTAAATAAACTTATATTACTACGAGCTATTCTACATATTTAAGCTACCTCTCGGCCTCTAGAGTTAGGGGCGCTAGATTGCCGGACTTACACTATTGTATTCCGGTTAGGGTTTCCGGATGATTTTCTGGTTTAGACCTTTGCCAATTTGGAAATTGAGATTTTCTGTTTATACAACGTATTTAGTTTGATAAATTTATTTTAAATTTTAATTTTATAAGTACTTAATATCTCTTACTGCTTTTCAGAAACCCCGAATTGAATTATTATATCCGGAGCTATATCGGTAATGGTTACCAGATATGATTTTCTTGAGTTTGAGTCAAATATCGATTTTTGGAATGATTTTGGGGAAATCTTGATTTTTATAATTTGCTTTGAAAAAGGATCTTCATAGTGTTTTGTTTTCGAATTTATTTTTGCTTCGATTTAAGGTTTTATGAACAATTGGTTAACTTAAGGATTATCTAATTTGTTATTTTGTTTTTTGAATTCTTCCTTCTTAAGATTACGAGATTTCAATTTCTAACTCATTCTATGATTCTTGGGAGTTTGATTTGATCGTTAGGGCTTTATTGTGATTTCCGTCTCTTAGGATTATTAGTCGTTTGGGAATTTCCAAAGTCTATATTTTATTATTAGCAGATAAAGTTTTCTTAATCGTGCCAAAGCCTAATTATGGAATTGGCCTTTGGTGATTTCCTGATCCTTCAAATTGTCATGTTATGGATTAACTTGCTTTTTAGCAAATTATCACTGTGTTTTATTTTTATCCCGATTTTTATGAATTATAGATTAGGTAAGCAGTTTATCTTACGTAATGGTTTTTTTTTTTTTTTTGGACTTAAGGACTTTTGTAGTCCTTATTTTATTTTTAGATTTTCTCAAGACTAATGAATTCCTACTTTCGTTTATATTTCAGGACTCGTTCAAAGTTCGGTTTTAATTTGGAGTGATTTTTAGGGTTTATTTTCAAAGTTCATCTTGGAATTATTTACTGAAATTTTCCGGGCTTACACCTTGTCTCAATCTCTCTATTTTCTTTTTCATTTTATTTAATTACACTCAATTTCCCTCCATCGTCAACTATAAATACCCCTTCTCCCTCCACTTCTTTCACATATTTACTTTTACTTAATAAAACTCTACCAAATTCTCTCTACAAATTTCTCCCTATCAAAATCCTCTCCAATCAATTATTCTCAACTTTCTTTCCTCTACACAAAAACTATCTTCTACATATTACGACTATTATCTTTTCCTTTCTTCAACAAATATACACCTTTAGGTAAAAAAAACTTTCTTATATTTATTTTCCTATGTCATGTAACTTAGCATGACCATGATGTTATTTCTTAAACCTCATGTGAGTTATGAAAGCAACAACTTGTTCATGTTTTGTTCTTGCACATGCTAAGAATTCTCATTATGTTATATTGTTATTTTGATGATATTATGTTATTATATTGATATTATTATTATTATGCTCCTAATCTAATCTTGTATATATATTATTAAGTATATGTATATTTATATATTTCTTAGAGGCTAAATGCCCACTAACTCTCACTAACATGCTCTTATTATTCTTATTATTATTATTGCTCTTATTATGCTTTTTCATTTTTTTTCATTTTTCTTTTTCTTTTTATTTTGGGACTAGTCTAATTTTTGTCCCGCGATACCTTGATGAAGCTAAGGCTCCCAATATTTAACCTTATTATTTTGCTTATTATTGCTTCTTATATCTTTCCTATATTATTATGTGATATTCTAGTCTTTTTCATAACTACATAATCATATGCATATAGCATCATAATGATATTGTCTCAACAAAAATAAAGAGGAATTTTCTTTAATAAAGGAAAATGGAACCAAACTCTTTTATAATATAACTTTGTCACTAAATAAAGATTTTCTCATAAAAAACATAAAAAGATTATTTTAATAACTTCTTTTCAAACTCATCAAAATTTTCTTAGACGTTAATAATGATGATTTCATCAAAGAAATTAATTAATGAAATAAACACTCTCTTTTCATGATAAGCAACACGAAGTTTATTAAAACTTAGTGTTAATAATTCTATGATATGCAAATTTTTCATAAAAGCTTAATTATAGGATTTTTACCAACTCCATAATAAAAACAAAAGACTAGATTAGTTTTCAAAGTTAAGATAAAATCAACTCACCGGTTTTTAGACCTATTTAGAGAAATAAAAGTTTGCCAACAACTTAATAAAGTAAGTTTCTAAATGATAAACTCATTTTCAAAGAAATAGAAGAATATAAACATGATAAACTCAAAAACAATAAATATTATCAATAACTTAAAAAAATGTTGAAAAATGATTTCCTTCCAACTAAAAATTGGTAGAGAACTTAAAAGACCAAACTTTTTGAAATAGCATTTATCTTTAAAGAAGTTAGGAAATAAAAATATAAGAGGAAAACACTTATTTATGATTATCAATCAAAACCATTTAAAAGGAAAAATATATGTAATACAACTCAAATTATTAGAGACTATCAACAACTTAGGAAAAATTTTGGGAACTTCAATTTTATCGCTAAAGGTAAAATTTGTAGAAGACCAAGTTAAGAAAAATTAGAAAATAAAATAAGAAAATACTTATCTATAATAACCGAAGAATTTATAGTGTTCTTTCAAACCACTTAAAGAGGAAATTGTTAAAGTTCAAGTTTTCAACACCATAAGACTAATTGTTTTATGAAAAATAATCATTGAGACAGCACCATTGAATTTTGACATACGATATGAGCCTATATATCTATATATTCAAATGATTTTTCACTCATATAAATATCTATATTTTTGCTAAAGGATTTTTGGATAAAGAAAAGTTTGGAAAATTGTGTTTCAAGGGTTGGGATTTTCATGATGAATCTGTACCGATCTATTTCATGATCCAAAAAAATTTTTATGACAAAAATAATCTTAGAAATAAATATATCTTTTCGAGTAGTAGAAAATGGTATATAATATGCAAAATTCCGAGTTAAAATGAGCAAGTTATGGCCATTTTAAATTGGAATTTCACTCTATACGATTTTTGACGAACTTAGTGAAATAAAATTAGCAAGTTTAAGTAGAACTTCCAAGAAATACTCATTTTGGGTCTTACTCTTGTATAGGTGACGTGGAGACCAAGTTCTCATACCCTAAAGATTATTTTGACTAGAAGTTTCTGCTCAAATTGCTGAGTGAGTTTATTTCTTACATTTTTACACTTATGCTTTTGCTTGTAAATTAATGGCATTAGAATTAGGAAAAAATAAAATTGGAAAAGTGCACGTGCTTTATATATGATTGAAATTGCGATTAAGTATATCGAGGCGGGAATTGTTTATAATAAATGCTTGATCTAGTATAAGAATGATTGTCTGCAAATTCTATGATCACCGTAAAATATTTAATCATGCCATAAGTACTTAATTAAATTAATTCATAGATACCATTGGGTGAGTATATTGCATTCATTACTATACCCTTGGTTGAAAGGCATAATATTAGAGCCTAAAAGATCTACAAAACGGCGGAGGATCGCCTGAATTAAACTGCGATGCATAAACACCCGAATAAACTATACTTTTGCAGCTAGGTAGTGGCTTGAATAAAAACTACAAAGAAATGAATTATACTTTTGCAGCTGAGTAGTAGCTTAAACAAAAACTATAAAGGAATTATATTTGTGAAAATTAGTTTATACGGCTTGGAACACCTAACCCCGAATGGAGGGGTAAATCCATTCAACATATGATTTTCGAAAAATCGTATGTATTGTATGCTCACGTGCTTGTGCATCTCATTTGGTTGTTTAAATTAACTTGTTTTGATTATTGGTTGTTGGGTGCTTAATTATGGAAATAATTCTCACTAAGCGTATACTTTATAGCCTTTTAGATATTTATTGCAGCACTCATACCTTTAGTTGGAGCCCAGGGAATATTTTACCCATGTAATATGCTTTTCAAGTCAAGAGCTTTTGGATAGAAGTCAAGAGCTAGAAGTAGATATAGACTTCCAAGTAAACTCATAAACGTATTTATTTTGAAAATAGATTCTATTTGACTTAGTTATTTTTTTATGGGGAATGCCCCTTAATGTTTGTAAGAATCTCTATATTTTTGGAAGCTTGGTTATATTATTATGATTTACCTTCTTAGTTGCTGTTATGTGTAACTGCTTAAATGGCTTATTCCAAAGTTTGGTCCTCTATGATCGTGAATGTATGCCTTACACTCGATATCGAGACTTTTGTGATGACTAAGGTTATCATACTTAAGTTTTAATATTGAGTGTGGCGGGATGTCACGTTTAGTAAACCCTTTGAGGCGTGGCATTATGAGGCCTCATTACTATTCTTGTGTATATTTAACTCTTTCAACCTAGTTTCAACAACTCACTTCTAAAATAATTCCATATGGATAATGACAGGGTGATACAAATGGCTAAGTTATTACACTTAGTGCAAAATCACTAATCTAGTCCTGTGGAAGGGTTCATTAATGTCCCAACGGCTCCATTATTAAATCTTAACAATTGGAGTCAACCATCATTTAATAATATAATATTAGACAAGGATAGAGAACTACTATAGCAGAAACAATCTAAACTAAGGATTGGTAGTTAAGCAAAACAGATAAATAGACAAGAAAAAGATGAAGTTCTCAAAATCACGTTATTTCATTGATGACAGATAATGAGTTATAATGGTTTTGATTGACATCTTGGTCGAGTTACAAAGATTATTGTACAAGTTACTACCTATGACTATTTTTATTGGCTAATGTTTAGTTTTGATGAATGATTGGTAGCTTTGTATCCCCTAGACGAATGGGTCGTTTGCTATAAGTAGAGCAACCTTCCACATGGAAAGTGTGCGACGATAGTCTTGATAGTGGAGCCAAAGAGTTTGACAATGTATTCCTTACAGCTCTTCAAAGCACACATCGCTAAACTCCCACTTTCTCTCTTTAAAACCTTTTGTCTCCTAGGCTTGCTGATTCCTTAACAAAGCTTCCCCAAGCAAGTCGGGATTTTTAGATAAGGGAATTGTGGTGCACCACTTTATGACCTCTTTAGATTGGCAAAAGGTTTTCGGACAAGCAATGGCTGCTAGAGATAATACTACACTTCTAATTAAAGCTCCTCTTTCGAACAATGGATTGTCTCTCACAAAATCTTCGAGTTGTAACTAATGATTTGTTCACCACATGAGATGACTTGCAAATGGAAAAACCCTCAGAAGCAACTACAAATAGCCTAACTTCCACTACTTGAAGAATTTGCATAAGATTCTCAAATGGGGTTATCAACCCTTGTTTGAAGGATGGTATAAGAATATCATGCCCCTTTTGCTCCAGTCTCTATTTTAACCATGGGTTTTCAAGGACTTGTTAAGCTATGATAAAAGCTCAACCTTTCAAGCCAAAGTAGATCCATTAGAAAACATCACTAAATCATAAGAAAAAAGTGATTTTCAAAATATTTTTGCTATGAGTCTCTATAAGTAGGGAAGCCAACAGTAATCGAAGTGATGAAGACGATGCATGACGATGGCACTCTATTTATAAACTCAAGCACAACTAACTTATAGTTGGTTGGAATTTTGCCATATCCTTGAAAGATCATCCAACATGAGACTTAGCCTTAAGATAGGATACGGTTTTAATCCAACAGTTCATGGAAAATCCTCCTCACTAGGAAAATAATAAATGTTGTGGCATCTATGCCTACTATGATTACATAAAACCTAAGATAGAACACAAGAAGGGAAGGGAGGGGAAAAGGTGGGTAGGTGTGTGTGTTTGGAAAAGAGGAAGGGAGGAGGGGGGTAAATTCAGATTTATAACTAATTTACCCCTTTTTGCAAAACTAATGCCTATAAGATGCAAATCAACAAATTATACAAAGTACGGATGATGTAAAGAGAATAAAAATAATTAAAGAAAGAACTGATAGAGAAGATAATACTAGAATTTAATGTGTAGCTCAGTCTGCCTCCTAGTCTCCGCGCTTCACACAATGCCTTCGTCAATGGAGGACTTCACACACTTTATTTCATAAGAAAAACAATGCTCCTAAGGAGCTATAACACAATCACAAAAGAGTTGTGCCTTTACAAATATCACACTCATATTAGGCATAATCCAAATTGCTCACAAATAATTACTCAAAACAATCCTAGAGCAAAGCTATTCAAATATTGCAAACTAACTCTCTAATGACATTAGTCATTATCTCTCACATAAGCAAGCAAATAAAACATTAAGAAGATTGAGAGATTTCATAATGCACACAATAAGTAAAAACATAACAGGTCTAGACTCCTTGTTAAATGATTCCGACTACTAGGTTGGAAGCACCTAGGAGTTTGGATTGTTTGTAAAATGATCAAGATTTCTAAGAAGTCTAGACTGTTTGCGAAGAGTCTAGACTCATGGGCACTTTACTAAAAAAACTTCTTCAATTGGTCTAGATGTTGGGAATTTAGGGCTCATAAATCTGGTTTTAAGCAGCGAAAATATTTGTTTTTACCTAAATCCCCAATTTCGGATTTATGTAATTCAATCAAATTAGTGTGAACTAAATTATACCTTTTGATGCTTTCGAAAATTCAGATTTGAGATGCTGTAAACACGAACACTCTCTATTGTATCCACACGAACGAATCACCAACTAAATCGTGTACGTATACTAGCATGTTAGAACTATTCCGTGTGCTCGGGAAGGTCTCACCTCTCATGTTTCTCTCTTTTACGTTTTACAAACTTTCTCTGTAAAATCTAATGTGGCAGACGAGCATCAGTTAAAACCTGGAGGACCATCACGTTCTATTTATAAGATATATTGTCATTAATGATTTACCTTGATCTTATTAGGGTTTTAAAAATAAAAGACGTATGCCTTTATAAAATAATGTTTTTTATTTGCTATTATTTATTAATTTTAATAAATAATTAGATAATTCCCGATATGGTTATTTAAAATAACCTATGATCCGGTAGATTCATTCTTTGTGAGTGACCCTGCAGGTTTACTTAAAGTTGACAGTAGTCTCAAACACCTTTTAGGCCTACAAAACATAATTAGTTTCTAGCAAGATATTATGCCTACCCAAAATTAAGTGAGAGATTGATCCGACCTACCTAATAACAATCAGTTATTTAGTTCTTTTGTCCATGATATCTTACGATTAAACATAAGGTGTGGATTAATAAACTCTTATATTGCTTAATTACATATTTCTTGAATCCAGAGTCTGACTGACTTTAGCGAATGACACTAATAACTCCTTATCAGTTCATTCAAGCATGACCATACATTTCTCAGTCCTACTCATCAAGAGGCCCAAAAGATATCTCTCTCAAATTAATGAGAGGAACAAATTCCTTCACGATACTCATATTCCTCAACACAACTTATATCTTGTCCAAGTACAACCTTATAATCACCCAATTAAAGATGATGAAGAGCTGAATCAAAACATGGAACTTGCTGTGTAGGATCCATTGTGTCATCGGGTCAAAGGACTAAATTAATATTATAATGAGAAATACTTATCATATTGATCCATATAGTATTCTCATGTTTGGTCATTCCTATGCAATTACACGTATCCATGCGTTGAATCGATATCTCATATCTATAATCAGTAAAACATGATCATCATTTAGCCAACATACTAGTCTTAAATCATTAGTATTCCATATAATGAATGACTGGGGATAATTTAGAATAAAGTTACTTCTTCCCTTATGGTTTTACTATTAAAGGCTCATACTTTAATGACATAAGGAATATCTAGTTATTGAAGGACTAATTTCATCAAAGTATAAAGGCAAGAAATAACTTTGGTAAAGAAAATGACCTATATTATAAAGATAAACATTCAAATGACATAGAATCCATATGATCTAGGGCATATTACTAACACTAGACTCCTTACGAACTGGTCATACTTGTTATGTTAACCTGCACATAAAAAAAAGGGTTAAAGACTTTGCATAGGTTTGAATCACTTCAATTTGATCTGGACCACCGTGTAAATACAGTTATATCACATTACACATAAGTTTTGATTATTAAGTGTAATGTAACTTTAACAAATGAGTAATTGTGTAATGTATTCTCTCATCAAAATTCACATAGAACCAATCGGTTCAACATAAATCTTAAACACATAAGAGATATGAAGTGTGAATCTTGGAGCACGAGAATAAGGACCTGTCCTTTTAAATTACTTAGCTGCATCGAGTCAAAGTAAAACTACCTTAATCAATTTAATTGGATTACTTATCTAAGTAATGTAATGAGGAATGGATCGAAATGAGTCATGACATGCAATTGAAAGAAAATAAAATATAAGTTCACAAGAAGGTCGAACAAGACAAAAATAAAAGAATAGCTGTAAGGGAATAAAGGCTAACATTTTATTAACTGCCTTTCCAATGTATACACAATGTACAATCAGCATATCGATCAACTTTTATAAGAAAACTCTAAAGCATAACAACAACAACAAGTAGACCAATACAAAGCAGATATATCAATGATGGCAAACTATTACTAAGCTATTCACCACTAATTGACCTTGGCTACTAAGTCAACTCATTAATTAGAACATTGAGCTTCTTTTTGCTTGGTTTCAAAGGCCTCATTCATAAAAAATAGCTAACTCTATCATTGTAACATCATCACTTGGTACATTGTGGGACATTTTCCCTTTGGTTTCAATAATGTCAACAAACTTCATAAGAGGGTTAGTAATAATAATATGCTAAGTACCAAGAAGAGCAGGATTAGAAGCATTCACAATTGTACCCACTTGATCATCTCCCTCCACCTTGGTCGATTATAGACCCTCCTTAATCGAACCGTCTTCAATGACCTCATCACCTTGCTGGTTAGAGGTGAAAAAGTACTACCATGCTTCCCAATCAATATGGCAGAAAATTGCACTTCTCGTGGAAATCGACAACAACGAACTCTATGGCATCCTATATTATCCTAACCTCTTTGATGTCCATTCATCACTACAAAAGTAAGCCTTAAGCACTTTCTCCTTAAAAACCCAAGGGATGATCTCTCATAATCTTAAACTTTAGACTTCAACATTCAATGCTTGACCTTTTTTAACAAGCTCACCAACTTAAAGTTCTTCGTTCCCAGCTTCTGCTTGTGCTTTCCAATAGTCCACACAACTCCTTTTCTTTCTCAAGCATCCTCACTCATCTTCTTCAGTTGGACTTCAACAATAGTATACAAACTCATAAATTTTTGGGGATCTTGAGATTCTTATTTATTAGTGGCCCTCAGATGATTCTTCCCTTCATTGATTTATTGTATCTCTCTTGCTTACTAGCCATATCATTCAAGCATGGTAATGACTTGCTTAGCCTCCTTTTGCTCTTTTTGTAGGCATTTAACGTGAAAATGCACCAACTTATATGCAAGATGAGGGGAGGGAATAAATTGAGTATGACAACTAATTTATCAAATTTGAGAGATTTTAATGCTAAGAAGCAAGTTAAAATAATAACAATGATAATAACAACGATAATAAAGTGTTGAATGTAAAGGAGATAGCATTAGAGAAGTTTGTTCCTTGATATAATGTGAAGTTTAGACAGTCCTCTACTCTCTACAAATTCAACTTACATCAACCGAGGACATCCCCACTTTATTGATCACTCAACTTTTGCTCACTTGGAGCTACACACAAATTACTTAAATGTACTCACTAGAGTAGTACTCTTTATAAATTGCAAGCTAATAACACATAAGAGTACTACTCACTTCTCTCTCTTAGGAAGTTGCTAATTTATGAGCAAGAGACTAGAATTTTGATCCACAAGATTACAAAGGTGTGTAATAGCAACAAGGAGGCTCAACTAACTTTCTTCAAATGCCCCAAGTTTTCTATTCATATGCTCTTTATATTTTGCCCGTTGAACCTTTTCTTGTAAAAATTTAGTTAAACATCAAATGCTCCAACGACTAGTATCATGGAGCTAAGCTTTTGAATGCCCCACCCTGGTATCCAAACGCCATATGGAGTTATTGGCATCCTCACTTCATTACTTGAAGAAGAAAGTTATGCAAAGGCAAAGTGTTCGGATGTTAGACTTTGGCATTTGAACTCTATGCAATTTTCCTTGAGAATAGAAGATTCTATTCTCTTGTTAAACAGGATGGCGTTCATATGCTATCTAAAAATCAGCATAATCTTGCTAACATATGGACCAAAGCCTTGTATCAAGGCTAACATCTAGACACTAGCTACATTTAGCACATTTATGATGAATCCGTGTAAGAATTCGAACTCACCCCTATATTTAAAATAGGTGAATCTAGATCTCTAACCACATATAATCTATAGTATTATATGTAAGGTTGATTACTAGGATCAGTTTTGATAATTGTTTATCTAAATCTCTTATAAGAACAAATTTGAAAATTATTACTAATAGAACTTCTTCATAAACATAACTTAAGTTTTATAAAAAGAAAATTTCATATTTACTTAAAACACTTACATTTCATTACTTTTAAGACATAGAACAATATTCACATATATATCTATGCACATACTAAGATATTACAATATGGGCTTATTAACAAGCTATTTACAAATGATAAACAAAAGCTATAATATCTATCAAATAGGTCTTCTAAAACTATACTATTATAAAAGATCCATCAAGGTCATGGTCACCTCTAATCCTCCTAATCATCTAAGAAATTCTCAAAGTAGGTACCATATCCGATATTGGTGTAGAACTCATCATGGTCATCAATACCGAAATAGATAAAATATGAGCCAAAAGCCCAGTACGTAAGTAACGAAACAAAGGCGAGTGGCATACAAACTTATACTATATGCTAATGCAACATCTAATAAGTTGTTAGAAAATCTTTAAGTTTAGACAAACATCACTAGAGTATTCAAACTTCAAACAACAAGAATATCTGGGGGTCTTAAGTAACGATCTCAACGCTCAAGCGGTTGATATAAATTGTTCGGGGACTTATATCTCCTAGATGATATATCCATAAATGAAAAAGTAGCTTCCTCTAGGGTTTTTAGCCGTTTCACAACTTTACTTAACTTAATCTGTAATATCACATAATTCAAATGTTTCCATAAACATTGAATTAAATTATATTACTTCTCCTAAAGAATAAGCAAATGTCATACCGATACCAATAACCTTATCAACTACCTGTTGTACCACTTATAAAAGTCTTATCATAAAGACAAATGTGGCCTAAGGGCCTAAATTACTGTACCCCTAATCTGAGCAAGGTGCCGCTCCCCATACCAGATTCAACAGTATAATAGACAATCAATACAAACAAGATTTAAGTTTTCTTAAATTAAAGTAATTTAGTTATGCCTAACTTGGGCAAGAAAACAAGCATGTTACTATGTATCTGTGCTATACTAAGGATCAATGGAAGCACTTAACCGAAGATTAAAAACTGTAGCAAGAAATTCATTTTATATCAACATCACCAATTCTCACTTAAGTATTAATCAAAATAGTTTTTAAGTACTTATTTTTAAATAAAACTAATATAATGGCATAAATTGGCATTTATACGTACAATAGGTTCATTAAGAGCTTTAATTAATCACAATTACTTACTAAGTACTTATACCAATCAAATCCAAATAAAACTCATATAAAGCATAACTTAATATTTCTACATAAAATAGATTCATACAAGCTTTTTTTTTTAATTAATCATAAAACTAAACAATAAATAAGTAACAAATATAAAGAAGTAAAATTACAACAAATAAATTTAATAAAGAATTTTTTTTTAATCAGAAGTGATACACTTGCATACAGACTGTATCAAGGGCTATATCAAATGAAACACCCCTATATACGGGCTATTTCGAAGGCTGTATCAACCATGGAAAAACACACTATGACTCAGAAAATGAAACACCTTTGGATATGAGCCGTATCTAAGGTTGCTTCAACCCAGGAGAAAACACACAATAACTTTTGAAAATGAAACACTCTTGGATAGGCCCATATCTAAGGTTGTTTCAACCCAGGGGAAATGAAATTCAACATCAAAGGGTGATACACCCTTGTATACAGGCTGTATCAAGGGGTGTATGTCCTATATACCCTTCCAAATAGGCCGTATATTAGGGTGTATGAAAAATTTTACACTCCCCTATTTCAAACTCGATTTTCTTCCACTTTTCTCATATCCTATCATACCCTAGGTCCAAAATAAACATCTTTCATCATGCCTCATGCAATTATCAACACAAAATAAGTATAAACTCCACTTTAACAACATCAAACAACTCTTCACATCACTCAACATGAATCAACTCCTTCATCATCAACTTTCACCAACTTAACGTACACAAAACAACTTCAACACTCATCATAAACTCATTAAACTCCAACTCTTCAACTCAAAACAACATTTGAGCTTACAACAGCCTTTCTACTATAACTTCAAACATCCAAAAGCATTATGTAAGGACCGCTATCACCCTCATAATAAAAATAGGTGATAACAGTTCCCCAACCACATATAACCTGCAAAATTATATGTAAGGTTGTCCTAGAAGAAGTGTTTGAAGTATTTGCCTAAACTCTCAATACTTAACTCTTAAATTTGAAAATTATTGATTTTTGTAAAACTTTTAATAAAAACACAACATCATATTTATCATATATTATAATGGAAATAAGTTTAAGATATACATATAGCTAGGTTTAGATATTACAAACAAAGGCTTCTTACAAGCCTTATATAGAAGCTACAAAAGGTAATTCAACTTATATCATCTAATATAAACATCAAAAGATTCCATAACTAGTCTATTACAAGTGAGGAACTCCATCCTGGTCCATAGTCATATCTAATCCTCCAAGTCATATAGGAAATCCTTAAAGTCGGTACCATAACCCATATTCACGTAAAACTCATCTTGATCGTCACCTGAAATAGTTAAAGTATGAGCTAAAGGCTCAATACACAAGTAACGAATACAAATGCGAAGTGATCCACACATACTTAAACTAAATGCAAATGCAACAATCATTAGATTATTAGTTAATCTTTAGTTAGCAAAATAACACTGGAGTATTCAAACTCCGAGCAACATGGATTTCCAGGGGAACCTGAGTAATGATCACGACGCTCAGGGGGTTGATATAAGTAGCTTGGATATTTATATCTCCTAGATAATTTTATCAAAAAATGAAAAAAGTAATCTCATTTAAGGTTCTCAGCCGCTTCTCGACTTTATTTAACTTAATCCATAATATCACCTAATTCAAGTGTTCTTATAAACATTAAATTAAATGATATTACATCCTTTCAAGAATAAGCAAGTGTTATACCGATACCGAATACCTTATCAATTACCCACTGAACCACTTATAGAAGTCATTTCAAAATGACAAGGATGGTCTAAGCGCCTAAAACTACCATGTCCCCAATCTGAGTAGGGTACCGCTCTCCGAACTAGATTCAACGGTGTAAAAGACATTTATACAAGCAATTATTAAATTTCCTTAATTTAAAGTAACTTTAAGGAATGCCTATCCTAACAAAGAATCAAGCAAGTTACTACATACTTGAAATTGCTCGGGAATTAATAGGGTTAGCCGAGCGAGGATCTATCACTGTACAAGAAAATATTGAATTTCTCACTTAGTTCAAGCACTAATAAATTAGTTTCAAACATAACTAATTAAAAAAATTCAAATAAATTATTACAAAGTCATAACATAGCATTTAAACATAGTATAATATCATACAATACTTAACAAATATTCAATTGATCATATATCAAGCTTTGGAAAATATTGGAGAAAGTTTTTGAAAATGAAAACTGTAGGGGACATGCCGGCTTCAACGCCAGCGCCATTGATCTAGTGCACTCCTCACTAAAACTCAATGCTTGCCATCTCTGGCAACATTCAACAACATGCTGGCAGCGTTACAGTCTACACGAGCAGATTTGAGCCGGTGTAGATTGTAATTCCAATTTTTCAAAATTTTCGAGAGTTCCACGGAATTGGTCCACGCCCATGGATGCCCCAACACCGACAGTATTGCCGTGTACGTCGGCAGTGTTTACCCCTACGCCGGCAGCGTTAGGACGGCGCACACTACAACATAGATTTTCGAAAAATTTCATACCTCCCTGTTTCGAAACATAACATTTTTACTATATTTCTCATCTCCAAACTTCCTCCAAACACATTTCTAACACCATTCTTCAACCCATATGTATCTTAACTCCTTTTAATACACACAATCTTCACTTTGAACTCATTAAACATCTATGATTACCATGTCAAACAACATTCCTCATTTAATCATTCACAATGCAAAATTACTACTCAAAACCATCTCTACTCTACTCTACTGTACTCATTCCTAACTCCATTTACTCCAACACTACATATTACTTACTTAACGCAAATATCAACTTATAAACCATCAAGATATTCATTCAATACCTAACTAACACATGCATATCGTCAAAATTCATATTAACATAAAATTCATATTCTAACCTAACCTTAAACTATTAAATATGTTCTTAACATAGCAAATATATATACCTTTAGAATCTTGGACTTGTCTTTATGGTTTTGCCACAAGGAAATGAAGGTCTTGATTAAGAAAAATATAGGAAATGTTTGGACTTGGTTAGGTGAGCTTTGGAAGCCAAAAATGGTGTTTTTGGCTTCTATTTTGGGTCACTTTAGCTTGTCTGATTTTTCACACGAATTTTGCACAATTTAGAATTGATAATTATCTAAATATTGACTTTTGTGGCTGCCAAAAATGTTAGCTTTAATTAGCTTGGGTTTGGGCTAAATTTCTTTGGCCTATAATTAATGCAACTAAGGCTTATTTGGGTCAAAATTTTTTGCTTAAAGTGGAATTATGTATTAAACATATTTAACTTGTTTCAATCATATACTTCACTACATATATAAATTTATAAACTCAATATTTAATTACACTAAGATATATCAATATTACAACACATATATCATATACTAACATAAATCATATTCATCATGCTTCATAATCATGCATAAATTCATTAACACATTTATAAAATACAAATTGGGAAACTCATGGCTATTTCACATTATTAAACAACTCAACATAACAAGATTACTTGTAATCTACCATGAACTAAGTTTTGATAGCAAGTTCTTGGAATAAACAGGAAATAATCATAAAAAAAAGACATGTAAGCTTACCTTAATCTTGTAGATGATGAGTGGAAGTAAATTCTCGATGAATTGAGCAAGGAAACTTGATCAAATAGGTTAGGAAAACAAGCTTGAATTTTGCCATGAATTTTGGTTTGTTTTAGAGTTTATTTTTGCTTTGTTATTTGGACAAAGAAATGAGTTATTTATCCTCATTTTGTTGACTTTATGGGCAGATTTGAAAAGATAAAAAGAGAAGGATTGGGCTTTATTTTGGCTTGCTTTGGGCTTGGTCTTATGCCAAAACTTTTGCTATGTTTGGCTTGGGTTTTGTTTTGGTTTAAATTTGTTTTAACAACTTAAGCTTTACATGCATTAAAACCAACAATCAACAGAATTATCAATCACACTAACACACTATACTTATTTTAACACTCCTAACTTATCAATCATATTTATATATAATAAAAGAAAATTTTAACAATATCAAACATACATAGCACATTTACACACTAATAATACCATTCATTAATATTACTAATTCATACTAACTATAAATTTTCATTCAACTCAATACTTAACAAAATTTTATAATTACTCAAATCAACATATATATATTATATTAAATTTAATTATGCATGGAAGTTAAGCTATTTCAATCCGAAAACCTATTATTAGCATATCTCATAAGGTTTTGTTCTCATCAAAAGAAGATTTAAACCTATGTGGTTCAACACAATGGTCTTAATTTTTATATTTAATCTTTGTCACATCACATTTTGTCTAACATAAAGGTGATTGCACTTCTGAAGGGACTTTTCATACTTATGATGGAACAAACATGTAAGACTGATTAAGGGACATACCTCCTTAACCATCTTGATATGCTTGGCAAACTTGGTCTTCTCCTTCGCTAATTCCTTCTGTAATGCAAAGCCCTTTAACCTAAAACACCTCACCCATTTCTCCGCTTGCGACAAGCAATATAAGGATTTAGCTAGTAAAGTGAAATAGTTGCAGCTACAATTAGTTGATTCTCCCTTGCATGGTAAGCAAGAAAGTAACATTCCCTTCGATTGGCAAGTTTACTGGTAAAGGCCTCTTCTTCTCTTTATCCTTGCTGATCCTTCAACTTGTAGCCATTACCGAGATGGGCACCATATGCATCTATGGCTCCTTCTAAGTAGATGACAGCAAATCCGCTGAGTCATCAGGCCGACCACCTTTAGTCAAACTTGCACTACCTCCCACATCTCCTTCGTGGATAATTTGAGCACCTATACCTGGCACATGAGTCAATATAGGTGTAGACTAAGGGCTAAGAAGTACCTCTTTAGTTGGCTTAGGCTTCTTCAAGGAAATGGTTAATTGGCACAATATGATTTTTCCTTAAGCCTTCCTTTTAGAATGGAGATCACCCTCTTTGATGCTAATAGGGCTAATTGTCTCCCTTTTCAAATCTAAACACTCAATAATGCTTAATTACTAGATTTACTTCTCTTGAACATTGCATGTTAAAGCTTCTTAAGAATAAAAACCAGCTTCTAAGACTTGTTGGTGCCTACATAAATAAAAGAAAATAAAGTCAATAATATTACACCGAAATTATAACGAATCCATGTCGAATATGCTCCAAGTTGATGCCCTCATTCCATGGCATTTTAGTCATGGAAAACCCTCCATCAATTCGACTTGGTGCAATAAAGATAGTCGGGTAATACCTTTGGCATCAAGCTCTTTCACCTTGAAGTATGCTTGGATAATATGACCAGCACTTTCTCGCAAAAAAAGGTAATGACCTTACTCACATTAATGGGACTTACCCCCAACTCAAATCACAATTGTGCAAATATTATTATCTTATTTGTGGTTTCCAATGCTTGACCAAAGACTTGAGACCATTGAACAAATTGACGTCCTTCTTTTGGGATAGACTGGCCCACTAATCATCTTACTCCTTCATATTGAAAAAAAATGCCATAGTAACTAAGGGGTCAGTCTGCAACATGAGCTTTCACTAAATGCTTCAAAAGCAAGAACTAATCACCATGAGTTCAACATCAAATAATTAGGACTCTAGTAAAAACAGTTGTGGACACTCCTATTAAAAGTAGGAGAGAGGAAAATGTAGCCTAAGCGCTAAACGACTCATACACATTGATAAGTGCTTAATAACCTTTATTTAGATATGATGAATTAGAAGAAATTGATACTTGTTTGTTAAAATTTTGGTTTTAGCGATTTTTCAAGATATGTAAGCTTATGGAAAGGGATTTGAAAGATTTTAACACCATTGATGAAGAATTAAAGGAGTTTTGAAGATGTAGAAGATAACATGAGTCACAACATAAGTTCTGTTTAGGTTGCACTTAACTAGATTTTAGTGGAGTTATGTTAAACTTAAACATGAGATGGAACATAATCTCATGTCAAAGTCGTGTTTGGAATATAAGTGAGACATAAGAAGAAACATGGCATTATTTTAAATTGCGTTTAAGACAAAAGATGAAACACGAGTTTAACATGACCCGTGTTTGAGTCGTATTAGTGATGTTTTAATTGAACTGTTCATTTGATTCTAGTCATGTTGCTGACACATAGCTGTGATTGCCAGTTTGATATATAATGGTGCTTGGAGTTTGTTTACATGGTTTGGGATTAGGAAGTTAGGGTTTCTCAAGAAATGTAATAGAGTTTAGAGTTATTATACAATGGAGTTTGGGTAGAGTGCTTCAAATCGTTGTGTGTATATATACATATGGATGATACAAATTATTCTTTATCTGTATTTACAATTTTAACTCATGCAAAATTGTATTAAGGCTTTATTGAAAATGTAGTAGGTATTGCAATTTTTAGCAAGTCAAAGTTGTGTCACGATTTCAAGTGTTTGTAGGATTTTATCCCAAAAACTTGTCATTTCATAATTTTCTTTATTTAAATTGTATCTATAACCTTAATAGTAATTATAAATAAAAACAAAAAAGTTCAAATATGCAAAATTAAACTACAAAACATAGAGAAAGAAATATATATTTTTAAAACAAAATTACCTAAATGCAAGTTACATGATTTTAATTACCAAAATACTAAAACAAAATGGTATCAAAGACATGTGATTGTGGTTTTAATAAAGAAATTGCAAGTTTAACATGTGATTTTGAATTTTAATACATTGTAAAATTGTATGTAGCGTGAGATTTACTATAAATAGAAAGCAAAATCACATATTTAACATGTCATTTACTATAAATTGAAAGTTTTATGAAATTATTTCTTATCTACAACTCTTTTTGAAATTAATCACTTAAATAAAGTTTCGATGAAATTAATTACCAAAATACACCGCAAAATTGCATTTTACGAATGGGATATGTAATATCACAAGAAAAATACGCGATAGATATTAGTCTCGCGTGAATCCCGTTCTACATACGTGATACAACGACAATGGAAAAGCCACACATTGAATTGTACATGCACAATATAGTAATACTCCAAAACCGAAACATTAGAAATTGTGCAATAGCAAAATAATGGAAATGTACGATGTGATATAGTAATAGTTTAAAAGCAAAACAATAGAAATCATGCAAAAGAAAGTAGAAATTGTGCAAAAGAAAAACATCGTCGATCCACCAAGAGAATCAAATCACAATCACACCCATCCATACACATGCTTATGAGTTCAGCTATGCTTGACTCATGTTTCATTGCAATATCACATTTATGTAACATGATATTGATTCTCTATTAACCAAAATTTTGATGATAACAAAATAATCAAGAAACTAATGATGTTATTTAGTGTGTAGAACTTTTATATATTTGTGTGTTAGACAGAACCTTTCATAGAACTTTAGAGAACCATGATGAGTTCAAGATAAATGAGTAAATGATGTTGCATATCGATGATTTACATGCTTTTACTTATCATAAAGAAAGAATACATAAGAGTTGAGAGAAGCAACAATATTATCAAAGATTTTTTTTCAAGGAATAGAAAGTTTACATAATGTTCTCCAGAATGTTAAGTTAAGGATGAAGTATTTTTCCAGAAAACCAGAACTTTTTCTAGAACTTTCATTAGAACTTTTGAAGAACACGTATTTTCAACCAGAAGTTACTGTTCATCTTCTCAAATAAGAAGATCTACTTTTTCAGAAAAATATAAAGATTTTTCTTAAGACCTAACTTCGAGATAATAAGTATATTTGGGTAATGTACTTATTTGATTCCACTAAGAAGGATTATATCCAAGGGATCTATATTGATCTTTTGTTTCTCTCTCTACAATTTGTTTTAAGATAAAATCATATTTTT
This sequence comes from Combretum micranthum, assembly GCA_024138025.1. Classification (NCBI taxonomy): domain Eukaryota; kingdom Viridiplantae; phylum Streptophyta; class Magnoliopsida; order Myrtales; family Combretaceae; genus Combretum; species Combretum micranthum. The sequence goes on from JAMXBD010000365.1 coordinate 622,811, forward strand.
ATTCAGTTCAAGACAAGATGTTTATTCATGTCTATAAGTGTCACGACCAAGATAAGAATCTTTCATATTATATGGATTTTTATGAAAAAAATAAGAAAAAGGATAAACGTTATCTTGATAAAAAATGAGATCACGTTCAATGAAGAAATATCAATAAGAGATATATGAAGAAGATCATATCAGGTTAAAAGATAAAGATAAGAAATTAGTTGGATATTTGAAGCAAATCACGTTGGAGGAGAAATATATGCAATTAGTTATTTTCAAAGCTTTTCAACAACTGATTTGACTTAATGGAGATATGCAATCAGATTTGAAAGTCTACGGAGATCAAGCTGAGCTTATCCATTTGTTATGATCATATCATATTCAGAATTTGATTCACGAAGACAAACAAAAGCTGGATATTATTATCAACTAACCGTTTGAAGGAATGGATAGTCTTCAAATTTCAAATCAAGATAAAGCACAACAGATTATATACAGAGATTTTTGGGATTTGATATCTATCTTCTAAATGTTAGACGAAGAGTAGTATAACTGAGAAAGATAGAGAAAAGTACCAGTATCAAATATATCATCTACATGTAGCAAACAAAAAAAGTGCTCTCCTTTATAAAAAGATACAAAATCAAACACAAAACAAAATCCAGAAGTTTCATTTCATCAAGATTTTTCATAAAACATCTTATATAGCGAGCTGATCTCTTAGCCTTCATTCTTTAGCTCTTTAATTTAGATATTTTTATTTTGTATAGAAGGAACTTGTTGTTGCCTTCTTTTTTGATGGTTAAGTTACAAGTTTAGATTCTGTAGATCGGTTGTGGCTAGAGGATAGCTGTGAGAATCGAGTAGAGAGAATTGCACAAGCTTGTAGTTTGAACTTATTGGATATATTGGAACAAAACCCATAGGATAATGGGGTCCCCGGCTTGGAGCTGGAAGAGTGGACTGACGCACAAGGCAGAACCACTATAAATCGCTGCTTGATTCTCTATACTCTATCTTTTTAATTTCTACAATTTAATTGTTATATTTGTTTAATTTTTTATATTGTTCTCATATTTAAAACCAAAAAAGGAAAAATTATTAAAAGGAAAAAATTAATATTTTAATTAATAATCAATCCAAGCCCCTCTTCTTGATTATTATTTGGGATCAACAATTGGTATCAGAGCAAGTCTCTTTTATTGATTTGAGTGATCCAAACAATATGTCTGAGAACAGTGTTGCAATTAATCATGCTCTTTTCTTTGATGGTTCAAATTTTTCTTATTAGAAAATGCGAATGGAAACTTCCATAAAAGCTAACGATTATGATTCTTGGCAAGATCATTGAAAAGAACAACAAAGCTAAAAATTTGTTCTTGACCACTATTGCTGCTTCAGAATTTTATCTAATATCTTCATGTAGAACAGCAAAAGAGATCTGGGATAGATTGAGCGAAACTTATGAAGGAACAAATGCAATTAAAGAAACTAAAATTAATGCTTTACTTCAGCAATATGAGTTATTTAAGTTTAAAACTGATGAGCCTGTCAAAGATGATTTTAATAGGTTCACTGCAATAACAAATGAGCTAGCATCAGTTGGCAAAGTGATTAGTGATCCTGATCTTGTGAGAAAGATGCTGAGAATCTTACCACCTTCTTAGGATGCAAAGAAAACTACCATAGAAGAAGCACAGATCTCAACAAACTTTCTCTTAGCTAACTAAGAGAAAAGCTAATAACTTATGAATCTCACAAGAAACTACACAAAGAGAGGAAAGTAGTACCAAAGGAATTGCATTCAAAGTTAAGGAAGTTATTGAAGATGGATCTGATGATAGTGAAGATGAAGATAAAGAAGACATAACACTTCTAGCCAAAAAGCTCAACCGATTCTTCAAGAAACAAAGAGGTAAAAAATTTAGTGCATTTAAGAAAACTACTGAATATAAGAAAAATGATGCAGGAAAAGGATACAAGGAAAAAGAGAAGAAAAGGGAGAAGAAAGAGATTCGGTGTTATGAGTGCAAAAAACCAGGACATATCAAATATGAGTGTCCTACTTTGATAAAAAAATGGAGAAATTCAAAAAGAAGAGTCAAGTAATGTTAGCAACATGGAGTGATTTAGATAACACATAAAATAGTCCAGAAGATTCTAACGAAGAAGAGGAAGAAGCAAATCTTTGTCTCATGGCTACTTCTGAGGTATACTCTGAATCTGACAATGAAATAACTGAAGATGATATGCTTCTTGAAATGAAAAAAATTATTAAAAGCACTTAAAAAGGCTGACTTAAAGATAACTAAGTATAATAATGAAGTAAAATTGCTTAAGAATGAAAAGGAGGCTTTAAAACAAACAAATTCTTTACTTGTTGATAAAAATGACATATTAAAGCACGATCTTGAAAGTTGCATGTAGATAATGAAAAACTAGGAAAAGATAATAGGTTTTTAAAGGAAGAAACCAGAGTGTTGAAAGTGAAAATGGACGACTTATCTAATTCAATGAAGAATACATTTAATAAATTTAATGAAAGTGATAAGAAATCAACAATGTTGATCTCATCACAAAGATTGTCTTTTGAAAAACATGGTTTAAGATATGAGCATGGATCTAGTTCGAATACATTTAAGAAAACTGTGTTTGTAAAAGCTAAACCAAACACACATAATGAATCAAATGAAAGAAATTAAGATTTAATATCAAATCATGTGAAAAGGAGTTACACAAACAACACTAGAAGGTATTCCAAAAGTTATCCTTCTTATGAAAACAACACTAGCAGGTATTCCAGAAGTTATCCTTCTTATAAAAACAATACCAGAAGTTATCCTTCTTATGAAAACAATACCAGAAGGTATTCCAAAAGTTACCCAATACAAAATAACATGAAACAGGTAAACAACAGGTATAGTTATAACATTTCATATGCATGCTTCTTTTGTAATAAACCTGGTCATATTGAGAAATATTGCTATTATAACAAAAACAAGCTCAGCAATGAACAAGTTAAACAAAGAAACCAAATGAGCTTGTCTTATAAAGGACCCAAACTTATTTGGGTTCTAAAAATGTTTAATACTTTTGAATTTTGCAGGAACATGAAGCTAAAATTAGAGGAACATGGTACCTAGATAGTGGATGTTCCAGACATATGACTAGAAATTTCATTGTTCACTAGCATAACATGAGAAGAAAAAGGATATGTGAAATTTGGAGATGATAGTAGAGGTAAAATTGTTGCAACTGGAAGTATTGGTATGTCTCCTTACATCATAGAAAATGTTTATCTAGTTAAAGGCTTAAAACATAATCTTTTGAGCATTAGTCAATTATGTGACAAATGTTACAAAATGGTTTTTGAAAAAGACAAATGTTTTGCTTTTGATCAAAATGGTACAAGATTATTTGAAGGTTTTAGAAAGGAAACCATATATTTGATAAAACCAAATGAAGTTGAAGATGCTTGTTGTTTACTATCAATGAATGATAATATTTTTACTTGACATAAACATTTAGGTCATGTAAATTTTAATCAATTAGAAAAATTATCTAAAAAGAATATAATAAGAGGTTTACCTAAAATAAATATTAAACAAGATGTGAAATGTGATACTTATTTGAAAAATAAAATGGTTTCTGTATCTCACAAAAGTAAAAATGAGATTTCAACAATACGACCTCTTGAATTGTTACATCTTGATTTGTTTGGACCTACAAGAGTTTTGAGCATGGGCGGAAGTAAATATGGATTTGTGATTGTTGATGATTATTCAAGATATACTTGGGTTATATTCTTGCAACATAAGAGAGATACTTTTGATTCTTTTCAAAAATTTGCAAAACAAATTAAAAAGGAAAAAGGAATTTCCATAATTAGTCTTAGAACTGATCATGGAACCGAATTTCACAATTCAAAATTTATAATTTTTTGTGAAGAACAAGGTATATCTCATAATTTCTCTACTCCATATACTCCATAACAAAATGGGGTTGTGGAATGCAAGAATAGAACAATACAAGAAATGACTAGATCTATGTTAAATGAAAGTGGTATTGCTGAGTATTTTTAGGCAGAAGCAGTTTCTACTGCTTACTGCATCATCAATCGAGTTTATATTGGACCCATGACATCCACGATAGCATATGAACTCTTTAATGGTAAGAAGCCTAATGTGTCTTACTTTCATATTTTTGGTTCCAAATGTTTTGTGAAAAAGAATGTTTTTAATCTTGGTAAGTTTGATGAAAGATCTATTAAAGCTATATTTTTAGGATATTCATTAAATAGTCATGCTTATTGTATCTTTAATAAAATATCTAAAACAGTTGAAGAATCAATAAATGTTAAGTTTGTTGAATATATAAACGATGATAAACCTGATGATGAAAAAGAATCCAACTCTAAAGAAGAATCTTATTTAGAACTAAAGTCTGAAGTACTAATTGTTGAAATCCATGAATCTGGAAATACAGAACCTTTTCCAGGAGGTAATACAGAAGGTACTTCAGAACTTAGAGAATTTGAACCAGAAACTTCGAAGGTTTGGAAATATAAATCTACTCATCCTCCTGAACAAATAATTGGTGATGTTCAATCTGGTGTTAAAACAATAGCTAGTTTACAAGATTTTGAAAATAATTTTGTATTATATCTGAATTTGAGCCTAACAATGTTGATGAAGCTTTAAATGATAATAATTAGATTGACGCCATGAAAGATGAGCTAAATCAATTTCAAAGAAATAATGTATGGAATGTTGTACCTAGACCTAAAGGAAAATCAATAATTGGAACTAAATGGATACTTAAAAACAAGTTGGATGAAGATGGTAAAATTGCTAGAAACAAAGCAAGATTAGTAGCTAAAGTGTCATGCCCCGAGGGTACACTAGTAGAAGCAGACAAGTCACACTTGAATACTATCACTAGATTACCTTCAAAGAGTGACATGTTTTCCAAAATACCAGGATCTTTTAGTTGCTTTGATAAGAATAATAAATACATGTAAGAAATAAATTAGTAAATAACTGCTATCTTAATCATAAAGTACCACAGATTATTACAAACCATGTAGTCTTCTTGTAGTTCACAACTGATAAAATAGCACTAGTTAATCTATTCTAGGAAAACATAACCATTAATCCCAAGTAGAATCATAGACTTCCAGCTCTTAAGCTCTTACCGGAGCCATGTTCTTGGAAGTAACTAACCAAGATCGAAGTGTAAACTTGAAAAGATTGTTGGAGTATGAGCGAAACCACGACTCAGTGAATAACCAGACATTTTACACATTAAACAAGTTATTAGCAAATCATATGCAATGCAATCACTCAATCATATGCTCAGATACAAGCTTGGATGATCTAGAATCCAAACAGGAAAAAGATTTATGCCCTCTTTTTAGGGTTGAAGAACATTTACTTTATGACCCACCTGCCCAGGAGAGACTAAATTTACAGGAAAATCAACGATTTCTCGTCTTAGGGTAATCACTTTAAATATAATAAAAGTTTTAACTGGCCATTTCTTGCATCCATTCTTAGAAACCCCCTAAGTATTAATCATTTCAAAGTGATACTACGGATGGCGTTCTTCATTGCCACTTAATTCCTGTAGAACCAACGGAACAAAGAAAACCTTGGAAGAACTAACACTTCAGAAAAATCAAGCATTAACAGAGAATCGAAATATTAATATGTAGCAGGTTGTCACCCGTTTGTATATGCAATAATGCAGTACGTGCAATGCATGACCAGATTATTTTAATAAGTCAATAGCTCTTATTCAATTTTATGGTGCTCAACATTACACACAATCATCATCATACTATTGCACATCATCATATCATTTTATTATCACTGTTGTAATGGTAGATTAGCAATCATACAGTCAGATCACAACACATTTCCATCATAACATTCATTTTATTATTACCGTCTTTGCATTACATGTTCAGCTATTTACAAGCACAAACAGTATAATATGACTGAATTACTCACCTGCTCATGGCGATTTAATCGTAATAATCCACCGGAAGATCCTCTATGGTATCAAAGTCACCTATTGAGATGAATAAAGCATTCATCAATATAACATAGATTATATAACTACTCTCCTATACGTGTTCGACGTCCTAAATTGATATTTATCAAGTTTTGTAGTGAACACTAATTTTATGCTATTCTATACCTAACTCATTATAGTAAATCATATTCATTTATTATTACTTAGTGTCGTCGTGTTTCTCCTAATCTATTTTGTATAATTATTTTGTCATTTTTAGAAGTCACATTATTCGTAAATTTAGCTTAATTCAATTTCCATTCTTACCTATTTTATCTACATAAAACAAATATTTGATTATTTATAGTTGCTATTAACACTTAATATTTTCCTAAAATTCTAAGGTTTTAGAAGTTATCACAAAACTATTATTCTAAATATTTGTATTTATTTATCTACTTAGTAAATTTTATGTTAAAACATATTATTATATATATATATATAAGTTTATTAGTATTTATTGTGTGTATATATATATATATTATGTTCATGTAATACAGACTTTCCGTAGAAGAAATATGGGTGGAGCCGACGTTGAAACCCAGATGCCAGCGTTTTTATGTCTTCCATAATATTTTGTATCAAGTGCACTGGCTTGTAAGCCGCCAGCGTTCCTATGTAGCCGGACATATACGCCGCCGGTGTAAAATCCCAGATAGCCAGCGTTCGTTCATTTTACGTGAAAATAAGTTTTACGTAGCTTTTGTTCTAGTGTACGCCGTCTTTATACCGCCGGCCTACCCTTGTAAGCCGCCGACGTTGATCATTTATACTGCTGGCTTATGGACAGTGCTGGCACTGTTCATCATCTTCCCCGATGAAACAATTCATATTTCTTAAATTTTCTATGACAAAAACATTCTTAAACCATTCCCAAGTGTTTCTATATCATGTATATATACATACAACAGCTCCCAACGCATCTACATGTATGTAATCTTAAATTTCGATTATAGAAAAGTACAATTAAGGTTTTTGGATTTTACCTTGGTCGAGCCAAACCGATGGAATTCGAATTACATTAACTGTAATAGCCATGTTTTTATTCCCAATATATTTTATATATATAAGTGATTATAGTTGCTTATTAAGATAAATAAATAACATATATATATTTGAGTAGTGTAGAATAATTATTTTGCATTAGTATAATAAATACTTAATATTAATTTACATATGATGTTGTATATGGAATGAGTAATATATATTATACATATATATATATATCAAAATAGTGTAGCAGATTTTTTTTTTAGGAAACCAAAAGCTAAATAAATGCTTTTATTTTACTTAAATTAATAACATTATCAATTATAATTAAAAGCTACTTTTGAATTTATGTGGGCTACCTTAAAAGTCAATCTTTGGATAAATATTAAGCCAGAAATACCCAATTTTCGTCCAAATCAGACCACCCTCAAAACAACCTCCCAAACAAGCACAAAACCCATTATTTTCTCTCGCAAAGCCACCCCAACTTCAAGACAAGATCCACATCCAATTCTTGTAAGTTGGCCACCAAAAGATCATTCTAAAGCCTTGAAAACCAAGCCTAAAGATTTGAGGTAAGTTTGAGTTACATTTGATGCAAGTTTCATAGTGTAGTTTGTTAAATGTGAATTTGATATGTATATATGTGTTGGTGTGTGTTGATGAAGGTTGGTCTACCAAATGAAGTATAATATATGCATGTTAGTAGTTGAAGTGTGAGTGAAATGGAATGATGTATGAGTGGTGTAGTAAGGTTAAGTGAAGTTGAGCTTATTGAAAAGTTATATTGATTGGAGGGTGGAGATTAAAGTGAAATGATGTTGTTTAATGAGTTGGAAATGTAAAATAGATGATGTGGAGTTCATATATCAAGTTATAGGGAGCTAAGAAAGTGTTTGGTTGAAGTTAAAGTGTTAAAGTTTGATAAAATGAAGTTTGAAAAACAAGAAAAATTCGTAACTTAGGGGAAACCATGAATCACGAGCGTGATCAAGCCTTGGTAGGCTCGGGTTGGACCAACTTCATGAATCACGGTCGTGATCCATCCCTGGGTAGCTTCGGTTGTAAAAACTTTGAAACTCAAGAATCACGGCCATGACTCGTATTTTCTCTGACACAATATTATTTTATATTTTAATCATAACTTTTTCATCCGACCTCTGATTGAGGTGATTCAAATTGCGTTGGAAAGCTTAAAATTTTGTGTTTTAAGTTTTCACAAATTTTAAGAGTAACAATGCTTAAATTTTAGTTCTTTTCAACTGATACACTTTTCAAACAAAGTTTAAAACTTATTATTGGTTGTTAAAAGTTCTCCCAAGCTTGATAAATGATTATTTAAGTATTTGTTGAGTATTGTATGATAATATATGATATCTAAATCTATGTGATGATGTTGTAATGATTTATTTGAATTTCTTTGGATGATTATACTTGAGACTTGATGAATATATATACTTGAACTAAGTGTGAGTTTGTAATTACTTCTATTTACAGTGAGAGATCCCCTTTCGGTTTTTCCCATTGATTCTCGAGCTAGTACAGGTACACAGTAACGTGTTTGTTCTTTGCTTAGGATAGACATATCTTTAATAAACTTTAATATGAAAAAAAAACTTAAACCTTTGTTTAAATTGGATGTCTCTTACGCTATTTAAATCCGTATCTGGCCTAGTTGGCAGATCGGTATCCGGTTCGGGGAGTAGCACCTTGCTCAGATTGGGGACATGATAGATTAGGCGCTTAGGCCACCCTGTTTTTGGTAAGACTTTCCTAAGTGGTACGGCGGGTCACTGATGGGAAAACGATATCGGCGTAACGTTTGTTTAAGCTTAGAATGAAATAATATGATTTAGTTCGCATGTTTATGGGAACAGTTGGACTAAGTGATGTTATGGATTAAGATAAGTGAAGTTGTGTAATGGCTGTTAACCTTGGATGAAGTTATTTTTCTCTTTTATGGATATATCATCTAGGAGATATAAGTTTCCGAACTGCTTATATCAACCCCTGAGCATCGTGATCGTTACTCAGGACCCAAATATCTTATTGTTCGGAGTTTGAATACTCAAGTGATATTTGACTAATTAAAGATTATCTAATAAATGAATGATTGTTCACATTGCATTATAGTTTAAGATGTGTGAGCCATTACGCATTTGTTTTTGTTACTTGTGTACTGGGCCTCTGGCTCATTTTTATCCTTTTTAGGTATGGATGATGAATTCTATACAAGTATGGGATATGGATCGGATTTTGAGGAGTTCTTAGATGATTGGAAGGAGTAGAGACGACCTTGACGTTGATGGAACCTTATGTAATAGAATAGCTATATGTACATATATGCTTTGAAAACTTATGTATTAGTTATTAGGATTTTTGTTATCTTTTGATATATTGTAAATGGCTTGTTTACGAGCCTTGTTCGTAATGTATGTATGTATGTATGTTGTATGTATGTATGGTTGTATTATGTACTATTAGTAATAAAGTTTATTCTTATAAGACATTTAGGCAAATAACTATACAAATTGATCTTGGATTACAACCTTACATATAATACTGCAGATTATATGTGGTTGGGGAAACTGGGTTTGCTTATTTAAATATAAGGGTAAATCCGAGCCTTTCATTAACTCACCTTGAGCTTGTTTCAAGCGTTTTTTGTATTTTATTTTTTCTTGGTTCTGATTGGATCGTTTTGGACAAGTTTATTTATGTTTTTAGGTCGTTTTGGCTATTGATTAAGAGTAGGATTGATCTAGAAAATTTGAGAGAAGGTTATGTTTGTTTGCATATCCATTTATGTGCCTTAAAAAAATATATATAGAAAGCAAAAGAAGGAGCTTGCTGCAGCATTTCCCCCGTAATTTTGATCCGAATTTCCTCCAAGTTGTGCACTGTTTTGTTACTTGTTTGTCTGTCATTAATGAGGAAGACTTGTTGGCAATATTTGATTGGCTTAAGAGTTGATTTTGTTGACTTGTTTAAGCATAATCCGGTTCTCACATTCCAGGAGATCAAGCCCTTCATTCTACCAATTTGCAGCCGAAAAAAAATACAACACTTATTATATATTAATATTAGTTAGTTAATTATCTTAGTTTTAGGATAGTTTAATAAGTTATATGGGTATAAATTAGCTAATATTTGAGAGCTTTCGTACAAAAATATTTTTATAGGATTCTACAAAATACTTGGATTATCAAACAATACAACTTTATGTTTTAAATTTCCGTGATTAATTATTTTTAGAATTTTATCTCCCGCGATTAGAGTTTCCTAAACTCATTAGGTTAATTTTTGTTTTAGACTCCAATAGCTTAAGAAAACCCTAATTAGAACAATTGTGTGATTCAAATATTTATTTGAAGTTTAGATCTTTAGTTTTACATCTGTTTATGTTTTTGTTGTGTATTTATAATCCTAACGGTTTATTTTTAGGTTATCGTTTGCTATTTATAAGCGTAGTTGGTTAACTACTCGGTATCGCTTTTGATATATAAGTTAAATTATCTTTATATCTTTAGTTTTAGATACCTACTAAGAAATTTTATTAGTAACATTTAATACTATCTAGGAATCTTGAATTTAAGGTTTAAATCCATATATAGGCTCATTACTATTCATTGTTCTAATCTCAAATCATTGTTGAGTTTAAAATTAGTAATTTAATTTCTATATATATATTTTTCTATTTAATCTCTTTGTATAACAAGTTTCGGGGTTTGAAAATTTAGATTTCCTTTAATCATATCCTGAATTATCCGTTCAAGATACGAAATCTCGTTTTTGGTATCAGTTATGGTCAAATAAGTTCTTTATTTGGCTTTTAGATCCTACTCTAGCCAAATTCAAGTCAGTGATCTATTCTTAAGTTTTTATTGGATTCTAAGTTAGCTAACTAGTTCATATATTCTATTTTAGAGTCGTGTGCTAATGTGGAAAATTTTCTGGGTTTACATAAAAAGATATTCACAAGAAGAAGGAATAGATTTTGATGAAACATATGCACTTATAGCTAGGTTAAAAGCTATTCGTTTGATGTTTGCATATGCATGTTATAAGAACTTCAAAGTTTTTCAAATGGATGTGAAAAGTGCGTTTTTAAATGGATTTATAAAAGAATAAGTTTTTGTAGAATAACTCCCTGGTTTTGAAGATCGTTTTAAACCTGATTATATTTATAAATTAAATAAAGCCTTATATGGTTTAAAACAAGCTCCAATGGCATGGTATGAAAGATTGTGTTTATTTCTAATTTCAAAAGGATTTCAAAGAGGAACTGTTGATACAACTTTATTTTTAAAATCATATGATCAAGATATTTTAATTGTTCAAATATATGTGGATGATATCATATTTGGTTCTACCAATGAAATGTATTGTCAAGATTTTGCTAAGTCAATGCAGGCAGAATTTGAAATGTCAATGATGAGAGAATTGACATTCATTCTTGGCCTACAAATTAAACAAACAAGAGAAGGAATTTTTATACATCAAGGAAAGTACACTAAAAAAATCCTTAAGAAATTTGAATATGAAGGATGCAAATGAGCTGCAAGACCTATGAATACTTTAACAAGGTTAGACTCTAACTCAAATGGGAAAAAGGTAAATAAAAAGTTATATAGAAGTCTCATTGGTTCTTTGTTATATTTAACTGCATCTAGACCCGATATTTTTTCCAGTATATGTTTGCATGCAAGATTTCAATGTGCATCAACAGAAACACATTTGACAGCTGTTAAGAGAATTTTCAAGTACTTTATAAATACTTCTAAATTAGGCATCTGGTACCCCAAAAATCAAAAAATTAATTTATTAGGATATTCTGATGCAGATTATGCTGGTTGCAAAATTGATAGAAAAAACACATCTGGTACTTGTCAATTCCTAGGTGACAAATTGGTTTCTTGGTCTTCTAAGAAACAAAATTCTGTTGCCTTGTCCACAGCTAAAGCAAAATATGTTTCTATTAGTAATTGTTGTGCTTAAATGCTTTGATAAAAATTACAGGATTATGGTTTGTTTTATAAAAATATACCTATTGAATGTGATAATACTAGTGCAATTAATTTGACAAAAATCATGTACCATTCAAGATCTAAACACATTGAAATCGACATCACTTTATTCGAGATCATGTTAATAATGGAAATATAGTTGCAGAATATGTATCAACTGATAATCAATTAGTAGATATTTTGACAAAACCTTTGGAAAAAAGTGTGTTTTGAATTTATCAGGAATGAGATTGTTTTGTGTTATCCGTTTTGATAATTTAAAAAACTATATATATAATAAATAGATAAATAAAAAAATAATATATATACATGGATTTACGGAACTTTGTGTTATGCATAAATGAAATATGAAACTTTGTGCAATGAATAAATGCCACGGAACCTTGTGTGGAACTTTTGGCGGGCTAATTCTTCTTAGTGTCTTTTCATCTCCTCATTTTTTTTCTTATCTCTCGTTAATCCTCTACCTTCTGTCCTCTAAGAAAAACAAAACCCAAGTTCCTTCAAACCTTTCTTTTTACAAAGAAACTTCAAAACAAAATTTCGTTATATGGCTCCTCGCAAATTGCAAAGAATCTCTAACAGGAATTTCAAAACTATTCCATCTAAAGATCCTATTTCCATCCAAGATGAATCATCTGATTCTGAGAAAACCCTATCACGATCATCATCTCCTATTAGGGCTAGTGAAATTCGCTCCAAATATGCTCAAGAAACGAGACAAAGCTCGAAGAGATTTGAAAAATCTTCAAATCAAGAAACGACTCAAGAAGAACAGGCAACTGAGTCTGACCCAGAACCTATTGTAGAGATTATGGAGAAAATGAAGAAAAAGAAAGTCTCTAAAGAATCCTCCAAGAAATGGAAAGATGTTCCATTATCAGCGAGGCTTCAAAATCCACGAAGAAGAGAAAATTAAAACAGTCAGTCAATAAACTTCTTATCACAAAGGTAAAAATCCATGATTGCTCTTTTATTGATTTTAAGTATTTTAAGAAGCATGGATTTTCATGAAATGAATGGTTGAACAATATTGGTGGAAGGAAGTTATGTAATCTCACTGGAGATGTTATAGGAGAGATGATTGAGGAGTTCTATCAGAATTTGAAATATGTAGATGATAATAGTTTGAAATCAAGAGTCAAGGAGTAAAATTGGTCATATCTCGTGATGATCTTATCAAATGTTTTGGTTTAAAGGATTGTCATGATGACAATGCCTTTGTCTCTCTGAGAAGGAATGATCTGTTTTTTATAATAAATGGAAATGTAGGACATTTTTCAGATGAGGATGTGTTTGTTTGTGAATTTGAATTGATTGTGAGAATCCTATATAAAGCCGTGAGGGAGTGTATTCTTCCAAGAAAAGGAAGTTCCACCACTGTCTCAAAGGAATATGGTTTAGTCATTTTGGCCATGATGAAGAAAATAAAAATAGATTTAGCGAAAAGAATTTTGAAGAGGATGTGGTGGGAACAAAAATATAGGATATATGGAAATGTTTTTATGGAACTTTTCAAGTTCAAAAAGGTTCCATTTCCAAAGAAGATAAAATTTCCCATTAGTTTAAAAAGAATTAGGGAAAAGAGCATGCATCACATGCAAATCAGACCATATAAGAAATTTTGGCATGCAGTGGATGGCGCAATTTATTTGCACAAAAGATATAGCAAGAGTATGGAATGGGATAAAATAAAAGCAAAGATTGAGGGGTAGAAAGAACATTTTCCAGAAACTTCTCCAGAAGTTTCTTCTAATAAAGAAAAAGAAAAGGAACAACTCCATAGATTTAGTAAAGCACCTTTACAAAAGGGAAAGAAGAAAAATTTTGCACCCATGACAGGTGGTCAATTCAAGATTGATGAAAATGTGCAAGTGGAGGAAGAATCTGACAATGATTCAAGTGATCCACCACGGTTCTATGAAGAACCTGGTGAAACATCTTCTAATCCTCCTCCAATTTCCCTCGCAAGGATAACAGGGGCAAAGATTGAGGCCAAGCTTAAGGACTTTAAGCTTGATTTGACAAAATTCATTACATTGGAGATTAAGACTTATTTCTCTACAAAGTCTGTCCCTACAGCTCATCAATCTGCTGCCGCTTCTTCAGGAGCTAATCTATCCTTTTCTCGTTCTTCACCAGCACCAGAAAAACCTATTCCGGAGGTTGTCCACATTGACACATCTGAGGATACTTTTGTTCCTCTTCCTCGTCGTCCTTATGAGCCAACTCTAGCTAATCTTAGTCTTGTCCCTTACATTCCTCTTGCTGTTTCGGAATCTCCCCAATCCTTTTTGGCTGCATCTTCGCCTCATGCACCTATCTCTTCTGTTGCTAACACCTTTATGACCTTTTCTTCGTCTGCTACAACATCTTTCTCTACTAAATATCGAAAACGTCAAAATGTTCAAGCAAGAAAATCCACAATTCAAATTAAGAAGCCATAATATGTTCTATTTTTTAAAGTTTTTACTTGTTTTGTTCTGTTTGAAAAGACTTTGTTTTGTTTTGTTCCAAAGACTTATGTTTAGACCTTGTATCTATTTTTTATGTTATTAACATTCTGTTTCTTTAATTGAATATTTTGTGGATAACAAAAAGGGGGGGAGATATGTTTGTGGAGGAATGGATATGGATGTGTATGATCAACATGTTTATGAATGGTTATTTATATGATTTTTTTTTCAATGTTTTGTTATCATAAAAAAAGGAGAGAATGTTGGTTTTGATGATAACAAAATAATCAAGAAACTAATGATGTTATTTAAGAAATTGATTATGTTATTAAGTGTGCAGAATTTATAAATATGTGTGTGTGTGTGTGTGTTAGACATAACCTTTCACAGAACTTTAGAGAACCATGATGAGTTCAAGATAAATGGGTAAATGATGTTGTATATCGATGATTTACATGCTTTACTTATCATAAAGAAAGAATACATAAGAGTTAAGAGAAACAACAACATTATCAAAGATTTTTTTCAAGGAATAGAAAGTATACATAATGTTCTCCAGAAGGTTAAGTTAAGGATGAAGTATTTTTCCAGAAAACCAGAACTTTTTTCAGAACCTTCACTGGAACTTTTGAAGAACACATATTTTCAACCAGAAGTTATTGTTCATCTTCTCAAACAAGAAGATCTACTTTTTCAGAAAAATATAAAGATTTTTCTTAAGACCTAGCTTCGAGATAATAAATATATTTGGGTAATATACTTATTTGATTCCACTAAAGAAGGATTATATCCAAGGGGATCTATATTGATTTTTCATTTCTCTCTCTGCAATTTGTTTTAAGAAAAAAATCAGATTTTTATTTACTTCAAGACAAGATGTTTATTCATGTCTATAAGTATCACGACCAAGACAAGAATCTTTCATATTATATGGGATTTTACGAAAAAAATAAGAAGAAGAATAAATGTTATCTTGATAGAAAATGAGATGACGTTTAATGAAGAAATATCAATAAGAGATATATGAAGAAGATCAGATCACATTAAAAGATAAAGATTAGAAATTAGTTGGATATTTGAAGCAAATCATGTTGGAGGAGAAATATATGCAGTTAGTTATTTTTAAAGCTTATCCACAACTGATTTGACTTAATGGCAGACATGCAATCATATTTGAAAGTCTACGAAGATCAAGCTGAGCTTATCCATTTGTTATGATCATATCGTGTTCAGAATTTGATTCACGAAGACAAACAGAAGCTGGATATTATTATCAATTAACCGTTGGAAGGAAGGGATAGTCTTCAAATTTCAAATCAAGATAAAGCACAACAGATTTTATACCGAGATTTTTGGGATTTGAATCTATCTTCTAAACGTTAGACAAAGAGTAGTATAACTGAGGAAGACAGAGAAAAGTACCAGTATCAAATATATCATCTACACGAAGCAAACAAAAAAGTGCTCTCCTTTACAAAAAGATACAAAATCAAACACAGAACAAAATCTAGAAGTTTCATTTAATTGAGATTTTTCATAAACATCTTATATAGCGAGTTGATCTCTCAGCCTTCATTCTTTGGCTCTTTGATTTAGATATTTTTATTTTGTATAGAAGGAACTTGTTGTTGCCTTCTTTTTTGATAGTTAAGTTACAAGTTTAGACTCTGTAGATCGGTTGTGGCTAGAGGATAGCTGTGAGAATTGAGTAGAGAGAATTGCACAAGCTTGTAATTTGAACTTATTAGATATAGTGGAACAAAACCTGTACGATAATGAGGTCCCCAACTCGGAGCTGGAAGAATGGACTAACGCACAAGATGGAATCACTGTAAATCGCTACCTAATTCTCTATACTTTATCTTTTTAATTTCCACAATTTAATTGTTATATTTGTTAATTGTTTATATTGCTCTCATATTTAAAACAAAAGAAAAAAAAAATTAAAAGAAAAAAATTAATATTTTAATTAATAATCAATTCAACCCCCCTTCTTAATTATTATTTGGGACCAACGTACGACATAGCAACTACACTAAACATTATATCACTTTTTTTTTCCCATACGTTATACATACAAAATTCCATATCCTAACTTGCAGACGTAATTTTGTAATATATTCTGCTAATTATTTTCAATTAAACTATATTTTGGTAATTTTTTTTAGCAATAGTTATTAATAAGTGCTACATCCAAATTTTACTATTATTACAAGAGCTACATGTAAGATATACATTCGTTGAAAAGATAAAATCACATTTTATACGTATGATATTGCAATGGTGTATTTGTAATTATCTTTATGCAATAAATATTTGCATAAATAATTTTCTAAAAAGTTAATAAATCGATAATTTTTTCTTATTTACTCTATCTATTTCAATAATTAGACTATTAACTCAACAATTTTATTGATGGCAACCTAAAGGTTCTCCTAAAATTATGAGAGAACAAATCTAACATTAAAATTACCTCATAAAATCAATTTCAAAGTGCTTTTCCCATTTTTCACCCAATCACAACTTCAAAATGCTGGAAGACGAATTTAAAACCCAAACCACCAAATAATGTTCTAGATTTGTTTGTTTGTTTTTCATTTTTATCTTATATGCATTTACATCTAATCTATATTTGATTAATATATTTCATGTATAAGTAATTAAGTTTTCATATTTTTTTGTGTGTTTACTTAACATTCAAATAAACACAAAAACAGATGCCCAACAGATTGCAAGCTCACCAACCAAGTGCTCCTTTTCATCTTCTTTCAAGTCCCACCCACCTTCCATGTTCTTCAACTCAAAAAAAGCCCCCCAAGCTGGTCCTTCCCAATGATATTTTTTACTAAGTTGCGCAAATGCATTTCCCGTCCAGCTCTGGTTCAGATGTTCCACATTCTATGATGGCATAAAGCCTATCAACCAAGATAAACCGTGTAACTACGTTTTTCAGCATCTGATTTGGTTTATAGTTTGGTTGGGGCAAATATATTCACGATTCACAATATTGCTTGGACCATGAACATAACTGAAGTCCCACACTAAACCTGAACAAAAAACCAAACCAAATGGGTTTTTAACACATTCGGCTCAGTTCATGGTCCGGTTTGGACTTAGTGTCAAATTGAACTGTAATATTCCTGTAGTTTGGTTTGATTCGGACCAAGACCCAAACCAAACTCTGCCCATACTTGGCTACAAACCTAAATACAGTATATAGACAACAAATCTTCTAGAAAAATACACAACCACTGCATATACACAACTTTTATTAAACAAACAAGTGACAACATCAGTAACAATCACATTACTATCTCAAAGCCGCGATTAACATAAAATGAAAACCTACCTACCCAATTAATATTTACTTGAAAAACATGCCCGAAATCCCACATAAAGAATAAGTACCTACCCGCTCATTGGAGACCACATCACTAAACATAGCAATACAAACATCACATGCAAAACCAGCTGAGCTGGTAACATGACACGGAACTCACCCTCATAAAGAAAATGGAGACAGACTAGCTAGTCAGATAATAATGAAGACTAGGGGAAAAAAAAAATTGCAGCTAACCACTAACAGATCCTGACTACTGTTAGCAGACATTAGTTTATGCACCATGCCGAAGTGGAGAACTTTGTGTAGTTGATATTTCATGTAGATATCATGTTGAAGTGAAATCTTGAGAGCTGCTGCGGGATTGTGGAGATGATTGGTCCATATCTCTGTAATAAAAGCAATATCATAAGATTCAGCCACCAAGCAGCATGTTAAGATCACAGCATGAGAAAGTATTTGCATTGAGAACAATATTTACAAGGAAAAGATGTTTCCTGTTTTCTCGTGAACAGGTAAATCACATGGAATAGGCAATATATCCACAAGATAGCAGGCGATTATGAAAAAGATTTGCAAGAGAAGATTCAGATCTCATCATACATGAACATTGTCATAGAGCTCGAAGAGAGGCACAGCAAGCAATTTCAAATTTTTGGGTACAGCAAAATAGTCTCTTTCAGACAAGTGGACAATGAAAAGCTTCTTGCACTCCTGCATCAAGAAACAGATTCACACATTTAAAGGGATAAGAGGCTCAACAAGGACTTTACTAGGCAAACATTGTATTTATATGGAAAATATACTGACCTTCGGTTTTGTTATATGAGGAGGGCAGTAGGGATACAGTACAGTTTCAAAGTTTGGTCGCCACCACATAGCAACACATTCACCTATCTGCAACAGAAATTTAAAGGATGAAAAATATTAAATCGTGGAAGATAAGTTCTCTACTTAATTAATTTCCCAGCAAATTGGAAAAGAAAGCTTTCAATATATACTGATAATTATTAAGCTCTGGTCATAGGGATAGTAAAAGCTTGTCTCCCCCCAACACCCACCCCCAACCCAAAAAAAAAAAAATACACCAAACCCACCCCAACCCCAGACACACACTCGCACAGGGCAAAGAAATAAGCAGAGAACAAAAAGCATGAGAATCAAGTAGAACTTGAGAAGTAAGATTGAAACAAATATCCTCCTGTGACAGCACATATACAGGATGTACTCGACTGTAATATGATAGAAAGTAATGAGACAATTGCATATATATTCATTGACTCATAGGTTGCACATATATATACATGACTTAATAGACACAAAAGGAATGAAAATCCTTATTTAAGACTGGTCAATATTATACATTTATTAATATATATTTACCATCTATAACACCCCCCTCAAGCTAGATCATAGATATTAATCATGCCTAGCTTTACAAAGACAATCAACCTGAATCCCATTTAGACCCTCTATAAAGAGGTCTCCTAATTGTTCTTTAGTTTTCACAAATCCTATAGACATCAACCCTTGCTGAATTTTTTCACGAACAAAGTGACAATTTATTTCAATATGCTTACTCCACTCATGGAATACTAGATTCAATGCAATATAAAAAGCAGCTCGATTATCACATCACGGTTTTGCAAGCTTACTTCATTTAAGAGTTGATATATCCACAATAATTCACATACTGACCGTGTCATAACTCTATATTTTGATTCATCATTTGATCTAGCTACAACATTTTGCTTATTACTTCTCCACGAAACCAAATTTCCTCCAACAAAAGCACAATGTCCAGAAGTAGATCTCTTATCTTCCTTAGATCCTGCCTAATCAACATCTGAAAAACACTTTATACTAGTATAACCATGATTTTTATACAAGATACCACATCCAGGTAATCCCTTCAAATAGTACAAGATTTACTTTATAGCAGCTCAATGATCATCCCATTGGAGCTGACATGTACTGACTTAAAACACTAACCGAATATGCAATATCTGGACAAGTTTTTGGAAGATAATTCAATTTTCCAATCACTCTTCTATATCTTTCAGGATCCTCAAACAACTAATCTTCTCTTGTTAGCTGTGAATTAGAAATTATTGATGTGCTACACGATTTAGCACCTGATCTTCCTATTCCAGACAAGTAAAGGACATATTTTCTTCGAGATATAAAAATACCTTTCTTACTCCTCGTTACCTTAATACCCAAAAAGTATTTTAACATCCCTAAATCCTTTGTTTGAAATTGGCTACGAAGAAAAGATATGAGAGCTGACACACCTGTAATATCATTACCAGTGACAACAATATCATCCACATATACTATTAACAAAATAATACCAATCGTAGATCACCTGTAGAAAGTAGAATGATTAGATTTGCTTTTCTTCGTTCCAAATTTCTCAATTGCCTAGCTGAATTTTCCAAACTAAGCACGGAGACTCTACTTTAGACTATACAAAGATTTAAAAAGATGACAAACTTTGCCCGACTCCCCGAGTAACAAATCTAAGAGGTTGCTCCATATAAACTTCCTCTTAAAGATCTCTATGCAGAAAAAATATTCGTGATATCTAGCTGATGTGGAGGCTAGTTATACACAGCTGCCATAGATATAAATAACCTAATAGACATTAACATAGTGACGGGAGAAAAAGTGTCAAGAGTAAATCACTTCATAAGTCTGGACATATCCTTTATCAACAAGATGAGCTTTCAACTGATCAATTGATACATCAAGAATTACTTTAACTGAAAAAGGTCCATTTACAACCAATAGCCTTCTTTCCTGAATATAAAGTTACCAATGCCAAGTATCACTCTTATCTAAAACATTCATCTCTTCTATCATTGCACTACGCCATCTTGAATGGGATAGGCTTCATGAACAATTTTAGAAATAGAGAAAGAGTCAAAAGATGCAACATAAGAAGAAGAGGAGGTTGATAGATTATCACAAGACACAAGATGAAATAGGGAAAGTATACTGACGTTTATCTCTATAAAGAGCAATGGAAAAGTCGTCCTTGGAGACTAAATATAATGATGATGGAGCTGGTTCAGGACATGCATCAGATGTTGGTTCAAAAGTACGTTGTCTACGATAATAGACTTGAAGGGGAGGTTTAGGAGTAGGAATAGTGAATGTAATTGTGTAAACCAACAAATCTTCCTCCTTCCCAACCTACATTATTAGAAGGAGGAAATAATGGGGCATCCTCAAGAAAAGTAATATAGATTGACACAAAATGTCTATCAAGGCTAAGGCTAAAAAAATAGCATCTATTTCCCTTTTGAACACGAGACTACCCAAGAAAAATACACTTCAATGACTTTGGACCGACTTTTGTAACTTGAGGATGCACATCTCAAACAAAACAAGTACAACCAAATATATTTAGGTCAATAGGAAACAAAGGTTTATTCAAGAAAAGTGTATGATAAAAAGTCTTACTATCAAAAACAACTAAAGGCATACGATTAATTAAATTATAGGCCATGGATACTGCATCAGCCTAAAAGTGTTCGAGAACATGCATCTAAAACAACAAAGCTCTACCAATTTGAAGTAAATGCTTATTCTTTCTCTTAGCAACCCCATTTTGTGGTGGTGTATCTACACAAGAAGTTTGTTGAATAATACCATTTTTAACCATGTACGATTGAAAAGATTCAGATAAGTATTCTTTGGCATTATCACTTCACAATATTTGAACTAAAACATTAAACTGAGTTTTAACTTCAGCACAAAAAAGACCAAAGTGAAAGAACAACTCAGAACAATTCTTCATTAAGTATAACCGAGTCATATGAGAGTAATCATCAACAAAAGTAATAATACTTATATCTAGTTTTAGACGTCACTGGAAAAGATCCTATGCATCAGAATGAACTAACTCAAAAGGAGAATGTGCTTGTTTATTGGCTGTAAGACTTAAACTAATGCAATGATGTTTTACAAAACAAGACTAACAGTGTAATCACACTAAATTCTAAAATTGAGGACAAAGTTTCTTCAATAAAGAAAGAGACTGATGGCCTGATTGACAATGTGCTTTAAATAAGGTTACAACTCCAAAGCAAGCAATAGACTATGATACCTCTGTGTCTAGAATGTAAAGACCATCGAATTCATGTCTGTTACTAATAGTCTTCCTCATCATAAGATTTTGGAATAAGCAACGGTTAGAAAAAAATGAGATACAACAGTTTGTTTTGAATTATCATCTTTAGGTAGATTTCCAGTCAAATGATTATCTTCATCAATACTCCAAAGGTAGAGCCTTACAATTTCGCTCCAATCTAAATAGTTGGACCCATTGAGTTTATGTTCTATGATCTTTGATCTTTGACATCACAGGAATCACATCAAACATAACAACATATTTTGCATCCTTTATTTCTCCCATAATTTGAACCTAGATACCCTCAATCATCAGCTATATATATATATATATATAGGAGCAAGGACCAAACCCAATATGAACCAAAGCTCAATACACGATACGACCAATCCCAATTAACAACTTCCACTATATGGACCAAATACAAACCAAAGCACAACACACAAATCTGAGGGCACTTTAATTTGAAAAAAAAAAAAAAAACCTTTAATGCACGAGCCAATGGAGTACGTCAAAGTACAAGCAAAACCCTAATCTTTACAAAAACTCCACATCCACATTTGTAACAATCAAATTAACTGCACACCTAGGTTGTACAAACTTAGGCAGGTCAAATGACAGCAATTGGAGAAGTTTCCAACGTTGCACATGCTGGTGCGTGTACCTAGATGCAGACCTTCATGGCAGCATGCGTGCGTCATGCACGGTGCTATCAGCCACCAAAATCTCCACAAGTGATCATTGGAGGGCGGCGTGTCTTCCTTGGTTAATAGTGATGAAAAAGGGACACCTTCACTACCTCCCAAACTCTCGACAGTCAAGATCTCAATGTCGCCAGCCACCGCAACTACACCTTTAGGGCCTCCCAAACTCTCAATACTCAAAGCTCTAATACCATGCAATATAATAGAGTAATGGAAAATTGTACATATTCATTGATTCATAGGTTACATACATACATATATATATACATGATTTAATAGATAAAAAAGGAAAGAAAATCCCTATTTAACACCGGTCAATATTATGCATTAAATAGTATATATTTAGTATCTATAACACCAACAAAGTGCAAGGAAAGCAATGCTATCAGAAAAAAGTAAATAATAAAAAGCATACATATGTGAGATAATTGTGTGTCCATGAAATATATTCTTCTCCATTAAGGGATTTTATATTAAATTATTTTTTTAAAGCATGGCTAAAAGTTATTTTAAAAGAAAAGTCCATTTTCATCTGCTTTCTGGCTTTACCAAATGCCTTCAACTTGCAGTACTCTTATATAAAACTATCTGAGTCAGAGAGATACTTCCTTCAGCATGCATCTAAAGCAAGAACCAAATAGAAGAAACATGCCTGCCAATTAGGCTGAAGGGATGATGAAGAAGCACCCAGTTTACTTGAGAGTTTCCTTTTCAGGCCCTCAATTTCTACAAAACGAAAAAATAATTAACAATGTGCGGGTCACTCACAGATATCCACAAAAAACACACATACTTAGGTATCAAATTAAACAAGATACCATTTTCTCCAGGCTTCAAGCGGCCCCCAGGAAGTTTGCAGAAGGTGTTTCCAATTTGCAGCAAAAGAATGTGGGGATGCCTGTGCTCCTGAACCTGCATTGAAAAAAATAACTGAAATGCAGCTAAGAGAGCTCAAGCAAGCTTCATTTGTTAAAGTATGATTAGTGTGTAAAAGCAAGAGACCGCACACAGAAAAAACACATGGGAGTAGTAAGTGGAAATGGAAAAAAAAATAGTAAGAAAGAGAGCAAGGTTTAACAAGGTGCATAGTAGGAGGAGGAGGAGGAGGATGATGATGATGATGATGATGTGGTGGTGGTGGAGAGAGAGGGGATTCTCGGATGTCAACAAGATTCTCAGAATGGATGAAGAGCACACAACAACAAACTTCTTGTAGTACCACATAAATCAGTAACTTCAAAATATAGATTTTCTGAAATGAATTAAACTGTACACGTAAGCAACAAGGTGCCTTTTTGACTTGTCACATTCGTATTGTTGTTTTTAAACCTTACATTTGGATAAAAGAGATATCAAAAGAGTAGAAGGGAAAATATAAAGAAGTAATATAAAAACAAATCAAACAGGTCCAGATTCTACTTTTAGAACAGAATAGTAAAAACTTTAATCAATCTCATTCCAAATGAGTGTCTCCCACTGCACAAAGTAATAAAGACTATTGCATCAAAAAAGTAGTATTTGCCATTGCATTTAGGAAAAAACCAATACAAAGCCAAAACTAACTAACCACTTAAGAACTGATTTCTAAAAGAAAACACGAGCATCTAACCACTTAGGATTTCAAAAAGCTTGTATCATGAGGCCCAAGAGTTGTAATGATTTTTCTGATAACACCCTCCAAAGCAGCTTCCTAAGAAAGCAAGCCTCTTTGTGTTCCTTTTTGCCAAATATAATAAACCACAGATGCACAGGTTTCCTACTCATGGAGTTGAACCAATTATAAGGCCCTCAAAGAGACCTGAGAAGACTTCAGTCTTGTCGAGTAGAGCTGATGACCAATTTAGCTTATGCCAAACCGTATACAAAACTGCTCTTGCAGAACATACACCCTGGAAAAATAGATGCTCATGTTCTTCTAATTTTAAACATAGGAAGCAAACATTTGATGTACCACCTATCAAAGAAAGAACTTATCAAGGGTGTACAGCCTTTTTAGAGCCACCAGCCGCAAAATAAATTCCTGATGGGGCACACATCCTTTGTGCCAGATAAAACCAGCCCATGGCACCCTGGGATTTGAAGAAAGCGCCATGAAGTGGGCCACTCTAATAAGAAGAGGAATGTCCAGCTTTTCCTTCCATAACGATCATATGAGTTAGAATTGGGTTTAGGGGACAAGAACAATGCATATCTTCCTTATCTCTTAAATATGTAAATTCATCAACATATACCCAGCAGAGACACAAAAGCTTTTCATCATGTAGTACCGGAAGTCACCTTCTAGAGAAGTGTCAAGCACTTACCAGTAGAATACCTTCAACACTAGTCCTCATGCCTTCTTTCATGTAGCTGCAATCCACAAACAAAGAGCCTTACACATGCCTCTAACAAAGGAAGTGAAAACAAACATTTTGAATTGGTCAAATCAGAGAATTCTTTTCTTGAACTCTGAGAATTTTAATAATCAAAACCATTATCAGCAACAGTATCTTCTGTTCAAGATCACATTAATCAAAGCCACAATTCCTGTCCTAAAAGTAATTTATCTTTGTCAAGGTTAGCATAACAATCATCTAATCTAAAAGCTTAAACTTATAGATATGGTGTGGGCTATTATATTTATATTATAACACTCTCCCTCACTTGTGGGCCGCACTTTGATTTTTTATTAAGACCTATCAAGTAGACAACTTAATTTTAATGGGGTTATAATAAGTGCGCAGGGATTCGAACTCAAGATCTTCTACTCTGATATCACATTAAAGTTAACATCACAACCATCTGATATAAAAGCTTAAGTTTGTAGATATAATGTGGGCTATTATATTTATATTATAACAGCCCTAACGATCAATGAATTAATAGACAGATTATCTCTTATGTATTCTTTTGACCACGCTCTTATTTTCTCCATAAATTCCTCCGATGTGTTTTCAAAAGCAAGCTGAATGTGATGCATTAAAAAAATTCCAGCTCAGAACATGCATCTCAATTGCAAATTTTTGCTTAACTCCAGCAACCAACTTAACAAAAGCATTCTCTTTTGAAGCAAAAAACCATCCAAACCTTACAAATAAAAAGTAAATTGATCAATGTGAAACAACTTCCATTCTAATATGCTTATTCTATAACAAAAGACTCAAATGACTTCAACCTTATATAATAAAAATCATTTTCCTTGGTTACCATAAAATTTCAATCCAGATAGCAACAAATATCAAATAACGTCATTTGCTTAACTCCACTAAACAACTTGATTATGAGCATTTTTCTTTGGAAGCAAAATGCCTTCCAAACCTTACAAATAACATCATATAACATCTTTTGCTACCATTACTTTCTGCCACCTCCCATTATTTAACATCACTAAGTAGCACAAACTCCTTGGATTTAAAACATAATATTTTACCGCCATAAGTACTAGCCTATAACAACATTGGAAAAAGAAGAAGTTCAACAAACAAATCTAGCCTAAGATAAAATTGATGCCCTGAACCATTGTGTTATATTTATCAAGTTAATTAGGTGACAAGCATGCAGCGAACTGCTATCCTCTTAGAACCAACAATTCTCATTGAAAATTTGCAAGTTCATATATCATTGATTAAAATGTCACTGAAAAGCGCTTTAAAGCAACATTAACCTCCAGCTTTCAACATTTTTTTCTTAAAAAAAGACTAAATTGTTGCAAAGTGCAAAGTAAACCTTGAAAAAAGCACTACGATCAAACTTTCAATCTAAGTAGGCCTACACGGCCTTTTTTTCCCTTTCGCTCACGGATATATGCAAGAACCTACAACATCACATATCTAATTATAGTTGATCTCGTCTAGTACTAGGGCTACAACTTGAAAATGTAACAATTTTCAAGAAGATTCAAAACGAGGTCGCTTCTTCATTCAGTATTCTCGTGAAATCAGACGTGCTAAGGAACTTTCAAGAGGAAATAATAACAGTATTGAGTAACAAAGGCCAACTTCGCTTCTTCGTTCAAAACTTTTGGAAAATCGATCCCAATAACATCACTATTATAGCAATAACAGTATAGAAGAAAGGATTCCAGTACGAAACACAATCTTCGCTATTTCATCCAACATTTCCACGAAATCGATAGTGATAACAAACAATCTAGAGAAACTAACGGTAAGAGCAAGAGTAATAACTCACAGAGAGAGAGAGAGAGAGAGAGAGATTCATACTTGACTTTCATGCGAGCGAGGCGATCAGCGACAGAAGTATCTTTCTCCATCTTCGGTTCCTTAGTACCGAAGGTGTAGCTGGACAGAGGATACATATTCACCACCGGAGATATCACCATCTTCACACACACTTTCTCTCTCTCTCTCTCTCTACCACTCTTTCTCTCTCCCCTCTCCCTCTCCGTTTCGGTGATCGGCGATCTCCAATCACCACTGGTGGTGTGTCAGTGTCCTTGTATATGACGCGGAGCGGAGAAGCTCTGAGAATAAATAGGGCCTTTTTATTGCCCATTTCATTTCTTCTTGTCCTTATCTAAACGCGTTTCATTTCATACTGTATTTGTTTTTATATGCTATTCTATATTACTGGAAACCTGTATGCATCGTTTGAAATAATTATTCTATCGATTCCGTTTTAAATCTGATAATTTGAATGAGCAGGACTAAAAGGATGTGGAATCTACTATAATATATTGTATACTATTCTGAATCATCCGAATCCTTTATATCCTACTCCTTATTTCTGAAACTCATAAAATTTTTCCCCTCTTCCTTGAATATTAAATCATCTTATATTTTAAGCAATATATATGATTACATTTAGTACCTACATCGATATATTCAATGGCTTCGAAGCAAATTAACTTTTGAGAAAGGAAAACGGCCACTTGTGTATCTGAGTTGATAAATAGTTCAATTAGGTATCCGAACTTTAAAAATAAAATTTTATAGTTAATTAAACTTTTTGTGTGTTAAACACTACTCTACTTAACTGTTGTCTAACACATATCCATTATTTTAAGAGACAATAAAAAAATAGAATAATATTTAGAACACGAAAATGTATTTGGATATGAAACTGGATTTTTTAAAGTTTAGATACATATTGACCTTTTCACAACTGGACATTACCCTAATTATACATTCATTAACTTTTAATAATAACCAACATTTATATATAACTTGAAAATCAAGCACATACAAACATAATATATGTTATAATTTAAAACAACACATGAAAAACAATATTATACTGCTACAATTATACAAATTTCACACGTTATATTAAAGGTTTATAAAATCGGCGGAAAAAAAGGAGGAAGGAAAGAAATTAATGATGTGAGATGCATTTTAGGTAACTAGATAGTAATTTAGAGTTCTAATATAGGATCTTTAAAGCTCTTTTGTTTTTTTCATTAAATGTGTAGTATATATGTGGTTTCTTTTGTAACTACATTATGTAGGAACAAATTGCTTTGAATGACTTATGTTTATGAATGGTATTTGCTTGATTGGACTTTGTTAATTGGATATTTTGAGTTGACAAGTGATGAGTGGAAATAGAGGAGGTTAGAATTGCATGCTTTGCATGGAAATATAGTGGAAGGGGACAATTGTTAGAAATAAATAAATAAGGAATACTTAAGAGAGCGGGTGAATTAAGTATTGCAAATTTTTCTGTTTTATCAAACTAGATTAATTAACTAAGATAAGACAAGAGAAAACTTAAACAAACAGATGCAGCGGAATAAACTAATTAAAACTATTAACAAATAAGCAGAGATAAAAACACACAGAGAGAGAAAGAGAAGCAACACAAGGATATAACTTGGAGTTCGCCCCACTGTCTACTCACAGTGCAAATGCCCCAAAGAGGACTTTTATCGGTATATTGATTATACCAAAATCAATACACCTCCTAGACAAGGAATTACAACAATGTCTATTACAATAGGACTTTTACAATTGCCTTTCACAAAGGACTTCCACTTGATAAATTAAGTATTGTGCTGGTAACACATGACCTGACTTCAAATGCGTCTCACTAAGAACTTCTCGCCTAATTGCAATTAAGACGATGCTAGTAACTCTAGACCAGCCTTCAAATGCCTACCACTGAGGACTTCTCTTAATGCCTCACACGAGGACTTTACTTTGCCTCCACTGAGGACTTTTCTCAATGCCTCCCATTAAGGACTTTTAACTTTGCCTCTACGAGGACTTCTTTTACAAATTCCTTATTTGAGGACTTTTGACAAACAACTCATATATGAGTAGATTTATAAACTGAAAAGCTCTTAAGGAAATATACCAATTTTCTTTACAAAGAAATGTTCCTATTTGAGCAGATTTACAACAGAAAATATTTTAGGAATTTTACAAATTCCTTTTACAAACTGAGCTCCTTAAATGAGCAGATAAATAACTTTTTTAAATCTTAAACAGTGCTCAAAAATTCTCGTTTAGAGTGTATCACCAATTTTGAAACAGAGCACTAATTGTTCTCTTGAAAAAAAATTTCAAATTAATGAGAATGAGAACTAGAACGAGAACAAAAACACAAGTAAAAAAAACTTTACAAAACGATGTTTTCGTTTTTATAGTGCGTTCAAAAATTCTAATATTCCATTTTTTTTTTCAAAGAGAGGAGGAAAATTAGATTTATAGCTTTGATAAAAATTTGCCCGTTATCAAAAAGTTTTTGATAGCCCATACTTATGTTTAATGAACTTAACGTTTTAAAAACGTGTAAAAGTCAAAAGTAGAGAAAGAGCATTAAATGTGTCTGACACATGCATTAAACGCATTCCAATAGCTCTTTTCTTTCTAAATCGAAGGCAACATTTCTGAAGTCGAGGTCTGTAGTTGAGGCCTAAGCTTCAGCTTTTGACTTCAGAAATTTTGCCCAAGGCCAAATTTATGAAGTTGAGGGCAAATTTATGAAGTCGAGGTCTGAGGTCGAGGCCTAAACTTCAGCCCTCGACTTTATAAATTTTACTCAAGGGTAAACTTTCTAAAGTTGAGGGCAAAATTATGAAGTCGATGCCTAAACTTCAGCCCTTGACTTTATAAATTTTGCCAAAACTCCACTTTGACTTCATGATTTTGCCTAAAACTCTAGCCCTTGACTTCACGATTTTGCCTAAAACTCTAGCCCTTGACTTCATGATTTTGCCCAAAACTTTAGCCTTTGACTTCATGATTTTGCCCAAAACTTCAACACTTGACTTCATAGTTTGGCTAAAACTCAGTTGTTGTCTTTATCTGATGAATAGTGCCTTAACCTTTCTTCTACTGGGCTCGATAGCTTTGTCTTGATTTTTCTTCAACTTTTTGCTCTGTTAAAAACTTAAACAATGGCAGAACAAATACAAAGCATATATATAAATATTGTAAGTATTTAAACAATTAAGGATATTTAAATAATTAATTGTGTAATAATTATTGTCATCAAAATTATTTGTGAAAATAAAGTTCGACAATAATGAGGTATGATATGATAGATGGCTTATGATAGTTTTTAGTGTTTTAAAAGACATAAGTTATGAACAATTGTTGACAATGCAGTTAGTTGAATAGGTATGAGATGATACATTGGATAGAGCTATTTGATAGGCTAGTAATTGATGGTGATGTCATGTTTTATTGTGCTGCACCTGCTAAGAATAATCTTGAGGTATGTGAAATGTTTAGGACTTCACATGAGTGTGATTCACTACTGGTGTATGTTGAACTATATGAAAATGAAAATTAGAATGAGAATGGACATAGGCTCCATAAATGTAAATTAGGAATGGATGTAGGTTATAGTGATCTTTATGAGAGTCAAGTACCCGAATTGCAGATTTTCCCTTATATGATTAAGTTTATGTATTTCTCTATACAAAATTTAATTATCTTGAACTAGATTGATCATTGACATGATCGTTCTATCAAATAAAAATATATAGTCAATACTACCTTAAGATTACATTTCAAGCCAGTATACTTATCGAAAAATTACATAGGAATTATGTACAAGTATCGCTTCCACATGGATCTTTTCAAGTACCAATAATTGCTCGATTCCTATTATTTAGCCTATAGATTAATTAATTAATTAACTACTAATATTACTAATCACTAAATCAAGATCAATTTTACATATTAAAAATCATATTATAGGACTTACATACCACTAATCTTAGCATGTAACCCTCATTATTTAAAGATCCAATTAATAAATTAGATTTTGAACTGCAGAATTCCTAAATTAAATTAATATCCCTATTGAGATAACTAATTATTTACTTTATATCAACCACCAGAATTTTTTTTGGTTAACAATAACCTAAAATTGCATCAATTGTATAAACAATTCACTATTATATTTAAACCAACCCTAGGTTTTAATATAATAGAGAAGAATTATGTCACCCTAACTCTAGGATTGCATATAATTTTCTTTGTTCGTGCAAGATCTATCTATAAATAGCGATTTATCAATCTACTACTATAAAATCTAACATTGAATCAATACTCCAAATATATTGATTTAAGAAACCAATAAAGAACACATAAACAAAGAATATTAATTTATCATTGAATTAAACTAAATCCCAATTACATATTTAGGTTAGAGTTCTTCAAAGTTGGGTAAGACGCTCTGCTTTTCCATGGATCTAAATTCTAATAATCAAAACATAAGTACAAGAAAAGTAGAAAAGATTCATAATAATAAACCCCTTTTAGCCTTCAATGTTGCAATCTTCAGCGAACTCCATATGATTTTGACTCTCTCTTAACTCTTTCTCTCTACATGTGTCTAAATATGTCCACTTATGTCTTTAGCATAATGAAATCCCTACTAATAACATAAGTCAAATTTCCATTAAAATCTCTTATAATCTTCAACTCTTTATAAATGTTGACTTCCATACCCCAAACCCCCCCCCCCCCCCCCCCCCCCCCCCCCCCCCCCTCCCCCCCCTAAAAATCTTTCTTCCTACCCTTAGTATGCAAGTTACATCATGTCTTTTAAAATAAATACAATTTGTAAATTTAAAATTGAAATTGTCTTCAACACGAGTAAAGTACACGATTGTATACTCCATTCGTGTACTTTAGCTCTTCGATAAATTCCTCTCTTAAACAAATCCAAACACGACTTATGTTCTTGACTCATGTATAGCACAAAATACTCGTTTTTCTTCAACACAACCTTTAGCATAAGTCGTGTTCCTTCTTGTAAACTTTTGAAATTGCAATTTTGATTCCAACATAGCTCTAGTTAATATACTCTGCACTTTTCCATCTTGAACAATCTTCACTAAAACTTGCTCCAACTTATCAAAATTTCTTTCTTACGTTCAAACAACTCCTCAAAACCTAAAACTAAGATTTTAAGTAAATAAGAACCATTTTCTTTAAGATATTTATAAAAACAATCATCAAAGCTCAAAATTTCTTTTCCACATAAGGATTATTTAATGCTTATCAAGTGAACTAGGTACGGTATTGGTGGTTTATATTTGTTGGTCCCAAATAATAATCAAGAAGAGAGGTTGAATTGATTATTACAATTTTTTTGTCTTTAAAAATTAATCCCTTTCAATTTTAAAAAACGAGAACAATATATTAATATAACAAATATGAAAATAAATTGCGTAAAATTAAAAAGATATAGAAAAGAAAATCAGGCAATAATTTATAGTGGTTCTGCCTTGTGCGTCAGTCCACTCTTCCAGCTCCGAGCCAGGGACCCGATATCCTAGGGTTTTGTTCCACTATATCCAATAAGAACAAATTATAAGCTTGTGTAATTCTCTCTGCTCGATTCTCAACTATCCTCTAGTTACAATCGATCTATATAGTCTAAACTTGTAGCTTAACTATCAAAAGAGAAGGCAACAACAAGTTCCTTCTGTACAAAATAAAATATCTAAATCAAAGAGCTAAAGAATGAAAGCTAAGAGATCAGCTTCCTATATATGATGTTTATGAAAAATCTCGTTGAAATGAAACTTCTGGATTTTGTTCTGAGTTTGATTCTGTCTTTTTTTTTAAGGAGAGCAATTTTTGTTTGCTGTGTGTAGATGATATATTTGATACTGATATATTTTTTTTTTTGTCTTCCTCAGTTATACTACTCTTCATTTAATGTTTAGAAGATAGATATAAAATCCCAAAAATCTCGGTATAAAATCCGTTGTGCTTTATCTTGATTTGAAATTTGAAGACTATCCCTTCCTTCCAACGGTTAGTTAATAATAATATCCACCTTCTATTTGTCTTCGTGAATCAAATTCTGAACACGATATGATCATAACAAATGGATAAGCTCTGCTTGATCTTTGTAGACTTCCAAATCTGATTGCATATCTCCCATTAAATCAAATCAGTTGTGGATAAGCTTTGAAAATAGTTACGAATATTTTTCTTCCGTGATCGTAATCTATTTTGAATACACTTGGAATGAGGATAATGGTCTACTTGATTTTAGTGATTCATCATAATCTTGTTTGTTTTTGCTTGAAAATCTTCATGACATTGTTCTGCTTAAAGATAGATCTTTTGAAAATACCCATTGCTAATATCTCGGACTCCATCATGATCTTTATTTGTTATCTTATTTGAAGATGACGTTTTTCTTATTCTGATTTCCTTAGAAATATACATGTTTAAAAGATAGATAAATTCGTCCTTATAAAAGAAATATGTTAGAACGAATAAATATTTGTCTTGAAATAAATCCTATAACTTCTGCTTTTGTCTTTGAAGAAAACATTTTTGTTGATGAGAGAGAAACTGAAAATTATTTAAATCCCCTAGGATATAATCCGACTTTAGTGGAACAAATAAGTATATTACCCAAGTATACTTATTATCTCAAAGCTAGGCCTTCAAAAATGTGATTGTCCTAATATGAAATATTTTATGTTTTATTGGAGAAGATGAATAATAAAATATTCCTAATCCAGAAATGCTTGTTCAAAGTTCTTGTAAAGGTTCTGTAAAAACTTCTGTATTTCTGGAAAAAATTTTATCTTTAACCAAACCTCTAGAAGACATTCTGTATTTCTCTTGTTACTTAAAAAATATCTTTGAAAATATCATTCCTTGTATCAAGCATCAAAAGCATCTTTCATATCAAATTATATAACTCACTTAACTGCTCATAAATATTCCGAAGGTTCTGTGAAAGGTTTGTGAACTCTGCACACTAATAAAATAATTATTTCTTTTAATATTTTGTTATCATCAAAACTTTAAATAATAGAAATCAATAATATTCTTTCTTATCTAGTGATAGCTCTTTCTCTTACAAAACCAATTTCCTTGCTTATTATCACCTTTTGTCCTCTTGGTAATAAATTGTATTGGGTATCATCATGGTTCTTTCAGAGAAGATTGGATATGAAGTGGGGGATTTGTACTCCTTTACTCTTTAGAGCTACACTTTTTCTTTTAGTATCTCTTTCTTTTGATATTAACTACCTCTTCAATGGTTTAAACCCATTTCTTTTTTCTTTACACTACGCATAGCTTAAAACTCCATATCACTCCTAAAGATCACTACATTCACATTTATTTAGATTAACCTCAATATTTCCAAGTAAGACCCTTGTTTTCTTTCTGAAAGTAATTTAGTAATTTAACTACTTGAGTCTCAAGATTATAAATGGATGCCTCATGATTCCTCAAGGTAGTATTATTCAATTGTGTAAATGTTGTAATATCTCTTTTAGACTAGACTTCTTTTGAGGTAAGAGTCTCCAAAATCTAAGAGAGGTGGATTTTTTCTTTACATGTTCAAATTGCCTCAAGAGAAATTAGGGTGATTTTTTTTCCATCCAGGATTATATGTATTATTTTGAGGGTGAATCAGATTGCCAAGGTAATCCAACTATTCCATTGTTTTAGACTAACATGGCCACCATAAGCAAGCTTACCAAGACCACTCCTACGAAATGCTGATTGTGGCCATAATTAGCCTCAAATTTCTTTTGTCAAGACATATACTTAAAAACTATTATGGTGACTATATCCACTTCATATAGTTTCACTAACTTCTGTTATCTTGTCTTGCTACTTGACCATTGATAATTATTTGTGGTCATGTCTTTAAAAAGCTACATAATTTCCTCAATATCTTATAATTCAAACTGGCCCTGTTGTGGCATCCATCATCTATCTTGTTCGATAATTCAATCATTATCGATCATTTATCATGTTTTATGATTCAACGTATTGTATCCATAAAGGGAGCCACGATGTGGGCACTTTCTTAAAATTTCTTTATATCATTCCCATGTATCATATAAAGATTCATACTCATTTGGGCATACGAGGAAATAACATTCTTGAGCTTGGCTGATTTTAAAGGTTAGAAGTACTTGTCCATAAACTTGTTAGACAATTCTTGCTAGATGTTTATAGATCCTTGAGGCATTGATTTTAGCCACTATTGTACAACTTTTAAAGGACAATGGAAGGAAGTGCAATCTAATTGCATCATTACTAGCTATCTTAAATGTATCATAGATTTCTAAGAAACTTTGCAGGTGAGCATTTGTGTCTTCATCTAGTAACTCGTCCAATTGGATGCATTCTTACATTATTTGAATAATATAAGCTTGATTGTCAAAATTGTTAGCATAGATTTGTAGCTTGTTAATACTTGATTAATTAGGGAGGTTTGGCAAAATCCATCATGGTTCTATAAACTACACGATTGTTTTCACTATTATATCTTACGTTCCTATCACCATGACCATTATAAGGATGGATGGCATTAGGACCATGAATTCTACCTTTTCCATTATTGTCATTACCATGACCATTATGGCTACTATTCCTGATTGTCATTATGACCATTACTTAAATCTAGGGCATGCTTCTAGAATTTGTTTTTAAATCTCCTTAAATTCCTTAACATTGTTTTATTTGGTTTTAGATCAAAGTATATGAGTTAGTAGAATGACTTATGGTCATGCATTGTAAGAGAAATCATAACGCTAGATCAAATCAAATGCAATAAGAAAACAAGAAAAAAAATGGCTAGATTAATAAGTTTTGGGCTATCCTAATAATTGAGGAGTATACCAAACTCCTTCTAGCTCCCCCAACAGATGAAGGCATCTGATCAACAAAACCCTTCGATATATTTGTAACTACTTGGGGGTCGAAAGGATCAAAGTATCTAAAGCACTTTCTGAATCCAACAACACTTAATCAAGTTGACAAAGTTAATGAATTGGTTTGGGACTCTAGGAAATTACAAGAAGAATAGGACTATCTTCTGTGGAGATGCCGAAACTTGGGAATAGAATTGTATTAGTACATTTCTAGTTGTAGCATTTGGTACTGTCCTATTTCCAAATGATACCTTCTACATTCACTATCGAGTGGTCGAGTTCATAGAATAGTTTTTGGAGGGGAAGTCTTATGTCTAGCTCTACTTGTGGAATAAATTCGTTCCTTAAACCACTTGAAGGCTCTGGGCTATGGAAAGTTCAAAGCTAGTATAGCCATATTAACTAGAGTTAAAAATATGGGCTGTGACCCACCAACCCGCTTCAAAAAGCAAGATACGGCTAAAATTTTTTAGCCTATTTAAAAGTGGGCCGAATTGGCCCAGCACGTTTAACCCGCGAGCTAAAGCGCATGAGCCAACCCACAAAAAAAAAAAAAAAAAAATAAAACAACAATAAGAGAAAAGTTTTAAAACAAGAATAATATAACATCTTAGTGATTATTAATGTATGTTATGGAAGAAGGATGGATGATGCATCACAAGTATTATAACATTTTTTAAATATACATATTTATTGATTTAAACGTAATATGATATCTAATAAATCATTTTAAAACTTGTTTTTATATATAAATAATCCAAATAATAATAAAATTAGTGTTAATATATATAAAACCTTAAAATATGTAAATAATTCTATTTTTCATATAAAATATATTAAAAACTAAAATTTTAAATTTAAAAAAGATTAATTTTGGCCCGCGGGCTAAATCCGGGCTTAAAAAATCTGGCTCGTTTAAACGCAGGTCAAAACGGTCTAGCTTGTTTACCTGCTTTACCCACCTCTACTATTAATAGTTTGGTTTGCAAGCCATGTTAGCGATTTTGAGGTCCACTTGAACTGAGCCCCCTACATCAACAACAGCTATGACCTGGCTAAATGTTTTACCAGCCAAGTTCACATCCAAGACATTAAGATACGCAGTGGTGGATACATGTCTTATAAGATTTGCCAACTAGTGAGATCTTATGGGTAGCAAAGTGGTTCCAATGTCAAGCAACAATTCTAAAGTGTGAGGATTATGCAACTGTCTCTCTGATGAGAATCACCGGGTACATTGGATACTACCCGGCTTGCGTGATAAGGCAGTTGGTCCATTACAAGACATAACTAGCAAACCCCCATTAGCAAAAGTTACCTTAGACTATCAAGATCTAGACTTGGTTCTTGGAATAAAGGAGGAGAAACTTAAGGTGATACAAGCCAAGTACAGGAATTAGGAAACCAAGAGGATTATGAAGCAGAATCCTTTAATCTAGAAATTAGGAAATATCACCACAAAGGGGTATATCATCATTCAGATGAAGGAACAAGGTAAGTTATAATTTGAAGCACTGGATGTAGTGAACTCGATTTCGACTTATCTAAGTTCAGATATAAAGGCTTATATCGAGCTAACCCAAGCTCGTATGGAGATCTAGTTCCAAGGCATGACAAGGAGAGAAAGGGAATGTAAGAAAAGATGAGTGTGCGGTTTGGAAGGCTCGAGCTTTGAAGGTTGAGTTGAAAAGAGCAACAGAAACAATTGATCAGCTAAAGGCCAGCTTATCCGCCCTAACAAATTAGGAGATTCACATATATACTTTTTGTTCTTTGTTGATAATGTAAAAATACTGCTATAATAATTTCAATAAAAATGAAGTTTTTGCCATAATTATTATCATTACCCCAATTGCATCCGTGTGCCTACATTTCTTTTTACTGTATACATTTCTTTTGTTTCTTATTAAAAAAAAAGAGGAAAGAAAAGAGAAAGAAAAAGAAATAATAATCATCGTTTAGTTTTATCTTATCAGGTTCTAAAAGATATCTCCTAAAGGACGAGACAAAAGCAGAAGTCTAGTTGTTACTAGGTCCAAATCCAAAATGGCTAGTAGTAATAGCACTAATAACTACTGGCAACTCAAATTCAATAGTTGAATAAATGATCCAATCCCTTGAGCAAACTGTGCTCAAGATGACTGAACAAATGCAGCTTCTTACCTAATGCATTAAGCTACTAAAAGATATTTAACCACCTACTAAAGGACATTCTAGAACTCGAAAGGGGGCCAATGGTCACCTATTGAAGAAGAAGAAGTACATTATGTGGCCTAAACATGTGCCGAGCCTAACTCTAATGAACTGAAGAAGGAGTTAAAGGCTCAAAGCATAGAAATGGAAAAAAGGCTTGTCCTTTAATCCATTGAAAAATTGAAAGGCATTTGAAAGAGCTATGGGTTTGACAGGGATCACGAGCCTACTATGGCTTAAGCTGGTACTTTCCTAAAAAATTTAAGATACCAGATTTTGAAAAGTATGATGGCACAGGCTACCCTAGACTACACACCAGGCTTTATTTGAGGAAGATGAGCCAGTATACCTAGTATGAGCAATTAATGATCCAAACTTTTTGAGATAGCCTCACTAGACCGGCATTAACTTGGTGTGCCTAACTAGACCTCAACGAAATTGATGCTTAGATAAATTGGTCAGGACATTTTATAACCAATACAAATTTGATTTGAGGTCACCCCATCCATGTGGTACCTTGGCAACCTGAAAAGGAAGAAAAATGACACCTTTAAGGAGTATGCCCAACAATGGAGGGCATTAGCAACTATGGTCGCTGCACCTATTCCAGGACGGACCTAGTCCTTCATAAATATCCTAGAAGAGGCCCTTTTCTACCATTTGATCAGGCACTTCAGCAAACTTTTCCGAAAAGTGATGGCAGGGTGTAGGATTAAGGGTACCATCACCACATGCAAGTCGCAGGTAGAAAAGAAGTAGCCAAATACAAGGTTCAATAGTAAAGGGAAGGAGACCATTGTTAGTGTGGTCAGTTCATCCGAGTTTCCTAAACCCACATAAGATTCACCATTCAGCCGACTTCTAATAATAACCATGCATCTGTCCAAACTCAATAGCAACAACAATACCAGCTAACTAATAGATCAACAGAAGGCAATTCACTAGAATTCTAGTACCCCTAAGTCAGGTACTTGCACGACTAAGGGTTGATAATTTGATTAATTTTGAGACTCCAAGAAAGGGTTACGAGCTAAAGAATTATAACTGACCTGAAATGTGACTACCATATGGGGTAAATTAGTCAATTCCACTAATGAATTTTATAAGTTGAAAAACAAAATTCAAGACCTCATCTTTGCAAAGTTGGTCCAATTGGACTTTGTAGAAGCTAACTCCCAACGTTAACACAAATCCACTTCCAAACATAGGCCCACTAATAATATGATTACAGTAGAAGAACCGAACCGACCATCAACTTAAATGAGTTACCTATCCCCATGGAGCAGGTAGCTTGGATCCTACACCAAAAAGGATACTTACTGAATATAAACCTAAGGGATAGGATGAAAACGAGGGCCACCATTTATAATTTGCTTCGAACTAGACATATCACAAGAAAGGACATCTAAAAGATGCTTATCCCTAGACCCCGAAGGCCTAGTACTAAAAAGAAGTTATGAGCCAGGCATCAAGTAGGAGATCTTACAGTGGTATCCTAGAGTCTCTTAGTAGATACCAGTACTTAGTTAATTTATGGACCGAGCCCAAGAGCTTCACCAATGCATCGACAATAGAATCGGGCCCTAAGTTTAAAAGGAAGATAAAGCCTTACAAGAGGCAATAGATCACTTCATCGGTATGATTGGGAGCAATCTAAAGCTAGTCATTATAAAATGTTATGAAGAACCACAGGTAACACCAATGGTGGTGAGACCTAAGAGTTATGTCCTCCATGTGCCCATTGCACCATTAAATTACAAAGCCGTCCCATTTGATTAAGAAGCCACTAACCAAGCTTCTAAAGCTAGAAGATGAGAAGACCCTGGCTGAAGAATTCTTCACTCAAAAGAAGGATAGGAAGAAAGAAGAAGAATGAATGAGAAGCTTGCACTTGTAAAAATCATGAAAGTAAGTGAATATAAGGCTATTGATTAGTTAGCTAAGGTTCTGGCACAAATTTTCCTAATGGGTCTTCTGTTAAGTTTTAAGACACTTTAGGAAGGACTATTCAAGGTGCTTTAACAAATCAAGGTCCTTGAAGGTATTGCTACTAAAGCTTTGGGACCCTTCTCACCTGGAGATTTAGGGGAAGAAGGTACTTGACATACGAAACCCCTATTTACCATGGTTAAGTGCAACAATTTGATTATGGCCATGTTTTCATTGATAATGGGTCATCCTTGAATGTTTGCCCATTAGCCATATTGAATTTACCGGGCATAAACACATCTGATATAAGGCTAAGCTCCACTATTATAAGGGCCTTTGATGGGTCAAAATGAGAACTAGTTGGCGAAATAGATTTGGAAGTCGTCATTGGTCCACAAACATTTACCATACTATTCCAAGTCTCAAATATACCAAGGTCATTCAACTTACTACTCGAGAGACCTTGGATTCATTTGGCTGAGGCAATACCATCAAGCTTACATCTAATGGTCATATTCATTTCCCTAGAGCAAATTGTCACAGTTTTTTGGGAACAAGACCATGCCATTTATAGATACCGCTATCCCCTACATAGGTGAAGAAGGATCTAAGGATTTCGGCCTATAGATCTTTGAGGAGGTCGATATTTTAATGAAAGACAGTAAAGGAAAACCAAACCAAAAGCGTTAGGAGGAAGGACACATAGGGACATTCAGGTTAGGGTCTGTCCCATCCAAGATAGAAGAGCAAGAAATAAAGAGGAAAGCAAGACAAAAGAGGGGTGAAGAGTGGTTGAAGGCCCCTATTGAATTTCTTAATATCTAGAAATCATTCCCAAAACCGGCTTATGTTTAGAAGACGGATTCAGCAGCGATAATCAACTCTATAGATGATGAACCAGTAAGGACCATCTTGTGGCTCTGACCGTCTAAAGTTTGAACAATTGGTTCTCTATTCCCTTATGTAACTCTAAGGATATCTCTGAGCAAGGGCTAAACCAACAAAGTATTTATATGTTTTGTTTTCCTTATCAATTGCTCAATAAAGGAATCATATGTACTTAATGATCCATCTTAATGAATGAAATACAATGAATTTCTTTCTCTATATATCTTTGTCTTACTTTTTCCTTTTCTTTATTTGCCCTTTATTCAGATCCAATGATAATGATGAAAGTAAAGGATATCTCATGTCGGTAGATAACGAAAATACTCGTATTATTTTCGATCTTACTGAATTGATTATCGAGAGTGATGTTAGTGCTCATACATGGATACAAGAAAGTTGGTAAAAATATGAACACGGTAGGATTGAAATTGATGAACCAAAAGAAGTGATTAATTTTGGGACCGAAGAAAACCTAGAAATCTCAAGATAGGGACCACTTTACTAGTTAGAAAAGAAAAGAGTTGGTATCATTGTTGGCTAATCATTTGGACATATTTGCATGGTTTACGAAGATATGCCTGGATTGGACACTGCCACAGTAGTTCATAAGTTACCTACTGAGAAGATATTAAACTGAGAAAACAAAATTTAAGAGTTTTAGACCTGATATCTTATTAAAAATCAAAGAGGAAGTAAAGAAACTCTTGGATGCCGGTTTCATTAAAGTATCTGACTATATTGAATGGGTCGCTAATATAGTACCTGTCCTTAAGAAGAACGGGGAGGTCAGAGTATGTGTGAATTTTCATAACCAAATCAAGCCATTCCTAGGATAAGTTCCCTTTGCCCCACATAGATGTCTTAATAGATAATACAACACAAAACCATCTCTTCTCATTCATGGATGGTTTCTCAGGATATAATCAAATCAAGATGGCAAAAGAAAATAAGACTAAGACAACTTTTATCACAACTAGGGCGCTTTTGCTATAAGGTCATGCCTTTTGGTCTCAAAAATGTTGATGCAACATATCAAAAGGCAATGGTAGCATTATTGCATGACATGATGTGCATGGAAGTTAAGGTATATGTAGATGACATGATTGCTAAATCAAAAGAAGGAGAAGATCATATAGCAGTCTAAGGAAGCTCTTTACTAGGTTACAAAGTTCTAATTGAAATTGAACCCAAAAAGTTCACATTTTGGGTAACCTCCGATACACTAATAGGGTTTTTGGTCAGCTAAAAAGGTGTGGAAATTGATCTAGATAAGGTCAAGGCTATACTTGGATTTCCCCCTCCAAAGATGCTCAAAGAGGTTATTGGCATTTTAGGATGGTTAAACTATATCGCTCGGTTCATATCGTGATTAATCAACAAGTGTTGTTCTCTATTCAAGATGCTGAAGAAAAATGACTGTATACATTGGAATGAAGACTGTGAAGAAGCCTTTCACTAGATTAAACAATATCTAACAAACCTCCATGTATTAATGGCCTCTATACCTGGTTGCCTTTTATTCCTATATTTAACTACACTTCCAAATCAATGGGTTATATACTGGGGCAGAAGGATGGAAATGGAAGAGAAAGAGCTATCTACTATTTGAGTAAAAGGTTCATGGAAAGAGAACAAAGGCACTCTAAAGTAGAAAGAACTTGCAGTGCTTTAGTCTAGATCATGCACCAGCTCAGACAATATACCCTATATTACTTTATTGAACTGCTCACAAAACATGACCCATAGAAGTATTTAGCCAACAAGTCGGCCTTGATTGGGAGGATCTCGAAATGGTAAATGTTATTATCAGAGTTGAACATCACATATACAAATCAAAGTTCAATGAAGGGACAAGCCCTTGTAGAAAACGCAATTGAATAAGATACAATAGAAGAACAAACCAATTCCCATGTGAAAATATGTTAATGGCAAATTCAGAAGAAGATTTAGAATCATCATTTGCACCCAAATGAAAGTCGTATTTTGATGGTGCTGCAAATGTGTATGGGTGTAGAATTGAGGTAGTCTTAGTGTCCCCTAATGGTCTTGCATTGGCAAAATTAATGTTCACGTACACTAATAATGTAGCGGAATATGAGGCTTGTATCATGGGCCTCAAAATGACACTGGACATGAAAATAGAAAAACTTGAAGTGTATGGAGACTCCTCGTTAATAAAAACTCGAGAGAGTACAAAACTAAGGATGCAAAATTGATACCTTATAACCAATGCTTAATTGAGCTAGCTCAAAGATTCAAGGATATCTCATTCACATACGTGGTGAGAACTCGGAACCAATTCGCTAAAACATTAGCCACAATAACACTAATGATCTAAATCACGAATGGGGTAGAGATCTAACCCGTAAAAGTTAGAGCTGAAGAAGAGCCAACTTTTTGCCTAAATACTAAAGAATAACTAACAAGAGAACCATGGTATGAGAAAAGGAACTCCTTTAAACAAGCAAGTACCTTAAAAACACCTCGATAAAAAGAGTAGAAGGTCTTGAGATGATTGGTGAGTCATTTCCTGCTTAGTGGTAACATATTATATAGGAAGTCGTCCAACGCCACACTGTCAAGGTGCGTGGATGAAGCAGAAGTAGAAACATTGATGGAAGAGGTTCATGAAGGGGTATGTGGACGAAGATTTTGAGACTAGGTTACTTTTGGTTAACCATGGAATTTGATTGCATTGAGTACATCAAGCGTTGCCATCTTTGCCAAATATACTCCAACAAAGTAAATTGATGTGTTGTATTTAGTATTGAATTTTAAAGTATATTTCTAGCAAGCGTACTAGGTCTTCTATTGTAATATAGCATGAATAAAGTGTCGATCCCACGAGGATTTACTAACTACTAGACAATTATCAACTAATACTAATATCTAGGCAATTGATCTTTTAAAGATGATTAAGTTAAACTATCTTATTTAACTAATTATCTATATGAATGCAATGAGCTTTTTAAAGAGAGGGATATAGTGAAAAGTGTGGGAAGGAGCAGAATCCACTTTAAACTATTGCCAATCAACTTGAACTCATGTTATAATGATAATTAGATTCATAAACATTCATAAGAAATTATCAAGATTTAAAAACAAAGTTTGAAAACCTTTTAAACCACAAAACAATTCAATAACTTCCATTAAATAAATCATTAGTGGAATCAAAATTACAATTATAAATCTTCCGATTCTATAATTGACTAATATTTTATATTAAAATCTCCTAATTCCTTAGTGAAAAATCAACATAAAACATTGCATTAATATTCATGGACAATTTCTAAAATAGATTAAACTACGCCGCTTCCGCAATTGCAATTTAATCTCAATTTATGAATTCATATGAACCCTAATTTCCCTTCCGAGTTATTAGAATTCTTATACATCAAAAACATGATGAATAATCAGAATTCAATATGAATATTTCAAGATTCTAAATATCTCAT
This sequence comes from Combretum micranthum, assembly GCA_024138025.1. Classification (NCBI taxonomy): domain Eukaryota; kingdom Viridiplantae; phylum Streptophyta; class Magnoliopsida; order Myrtales; family Combretaceae; genus Combretum; species Combretum micranthum. Next base: position 667,090 of record JAMXBD010000365.1, read on the forward strand.
AACATGGATTCAAAAATCATTTTAGCATGTTTAAAGCTTCATCAACTTCCCACAAAAAGAATTTAGCTACTCATGGATGATGATTCAACAATCAAATAAGAAATTGCAAATGATTTCATTATGATAAGAATATTCAAGTATATGAATTGCATATAAAAGAATAAGATTAGAAATCACCAATTCAAAATACTAAAGCTTCACTTGCAAATCTTGTATAACTTCAAATATCTCTTCAAAAATCTCTTATGAAATGCCTAATTCTAAGTATTCTAGAGCTACTTGGATTGTGGAATGGATGATTGGATTATTGGATACTTGGATGATTCTGAAAGTGAGGAGAAGACCCCCTATTTATAGGAAAAAGTTCGTGAAAAACCTTAAATGAACTTTGCTGTTTCACAATGTACGCCGGCCGTTATGGATCCTACGCCGGCGGCTTACAGGCGGCGTATCTTCAAATTGTTCTTTACGCAGGTAGTGCACTGACAGCCTTCAATATCAGTTACAATGTAGGCCGCTTCTACGCCGGCGGCTTAGATATAGATCTAGCCGGCGTATGTGGTCAGAAACGAAGCGTTGGGCTGATTTATAACGAACGCCGTCCCAAGGTCGGCGGCTTTAACACCGGCGTAGGCATTCCAACAGATGTGTTGCTTCATTTTCCTTCAAGCATTGGATATCTTCATGTCGCTTCAAATCTATGATGTACGCTGCCTCAAGGCCGGCGGCTTTCATGCCGGCTTATAATGTAACTCCTTCAAAGCTGGTGATGTTTCATTTTTGGGTTGTCGGCCTTCACGTACGCTGACTGCTTCATCTTCTACGCCAACAGCTTTGAGGCGGCTTTGAGTGTTGTTTGAACTTAAGCTGGGCAAAGCTGGCAGTGCTGTAACGGCCTTGGATGTAAGCCGTCTGAAGGCCGGCGGCTTTGAATGGTGAATTGCCGGCCTTGACTTCAATTTTTCCTATCTTTGATTCAAATTCTTTTGTTTTGATTTCTTTATCCAAATTAGTCCTGAAACATAAAATTTAATAAAAAAATTATCCATTCTAGCTCTTTTGATTATCAAGATTTGTATAAAATATGATCTTATCATAAATGCCCTTCCTAAAGAATTGCAATCATTATCATCAACTTGGCCTTTCTTAATGTGTGGCATAGATATCATTGGGCCGATCTCACTAAAAGCTTTAAATGTCCATAGATTTATGCTAGTGGCCATTGATTACTTTACTAAGTGAGTGGAAGCATTCTCATATGCTAGCATCGCTAAGGGGGTAATTGTAAGGTTTATCAAAAGAGATATTATTGCAAGATAAGGGGCTTCTGAATCCATTATCATCGATAATGGCACTTACCTAAGCAACAAATTGATGACATAATTATGCCAGCAATTTCGGATCAGACACAATAACTCTACTCGATACCAACCCTATATGAATGAGGGCAGTTAAAGCAGCCAACAAGAACATTAAAAGAATAATAGAAAAAATGGATGTTACTTACAAAGATTGGCACAAGATGCTTCCATTTGCACTCATAGCTCATCGTACCTTCATCAGGGTCTCAACAGGAGTAACCCCATGTTCATTGGTTTATGACACTGAAGCAATCTTGTCGGTTGAGGTTGAGATTCCTGTCCTTCGAATTCTGGTAGGTACTAAACTAGATGAGGCAGAATGGATAAGGAAAAGAATCGATCAGTTGAACGTAATTGATGAAAGAAGATTGATTACCTTACATCATGGTCAATTATATCAAGAAAGAATAGCATAAGCTTTCAATAAAAAGGTTCGACCAAGAAGTTTCAAGGAGGAGGATCTAGTTCTGAGGAAAGTCTTACCAAATGTACAAGATCTAAGAGGGAAATTGTAATGCCTTGGAACTCCACCTACCGAGGTATTGTCAGCTTTTTGCCACATGTCGCACTGTTTTGTCTTTTTTGGTACCAGCACTTCTCAGGGGGTCACCCATATTGGGATTTCTCTACATAGAGTACACTTAACTTTAGAGTTTTGACCAACTCAAAATCATTACACCAAAAGATGCCTCTGTAATTAGAGTTCCGCCATTTATATTTTAGGGGTATCATAGAAAATTCACCCCTAACTATGAAGGACCATATGTGGTAAAGAAAGTCTTGTATGGAGATGCATTAATTTTGTCGCATATGGATGGTCCAAATCTAAGGGCCCTGTAAATTCTGATGTAGTCAAATTGTACTACATTTGATGAAAATTCTATCAAGTTTAGAAAAGTTGTTAGCTTCTTTGTCCATGAGAGATCTAATTTTCATTATCTATCAGCAAAATGATATTCGTAGCAATCATCAACATTGGATCGATCATTGACCAACCACCTCAAACGATAAGTCCTTGTTCATCCATATACTTCCCCGTATGACACAAGTGTAAGGAGAAGGAGAGATAATTGAACAATTGATAAAATTATAAAACATTTTAGTACTTTATAATTTGATCTTTCTCAAGGCGATTGCCTATTATAGGGGAATTAATGAATAAATGAGGAAAACATGAACCTTTGGTAAATACGAAAGAATGTCTATCAAGATAAAAACTTTAGTCACCATATGCATCATGAGTTTGAAAAGAATTCACTCCAAGAATATAGGAAGATACCCCGAAGAGGTTTGCCACACTATGAGAATCTTGCAAAATTGCCAAGTCGGATAGATAAAGCCATGTGGCAATTAGATTTCTCTTACTGGTCCGATAGTTTTAGAACTTTTGTAAGAACCAGGTAAGACATTTAATGAAAAATGATAAAAACAAATCACAAGCTAGCTCAAGGAGCGCCTATCCAAGTCAAGTGTTAGCTTAAGAAGCGCACTTGTACCACATCTAAGCCAAATGCCAGCTCAAGGCGCGCATATGTACTGAATCATAGGCTAGCTCAAGCAGTGCCTATCCAAGTCAAGTGCCAGCTCAAGGAATTCATTTATACCACATCTAAACCAAATGTTAGCTCAGTGAGCGCATTTGTACCGAATCATAAGCCATCTTAAGGAGTACCTATCCAAGTCAAGTGCCAACTTAAGGAGCGCACCTGTACCACATCTAAGCCAAATGTTAGCTTAGGGAATGCATTTGTATCATATCATAGGCTAGCTCAAGAAGCGCTTATTTAAGTCAAGTATCAGCTCAAGGAGCACACTTGTATCGTTTAAGCCAAATGTCAGCTCAAGTAGTGCATTTGTATCATAGGCCAACTCAAGGAGTACCTATCCAAATCAAGTGCCAGCTCAAGGAGCGCACTTACACCAAATTACAGGTTAGCTCGTGGATCACTTATCCTGAGTTGTTTTATTGAATTAAGGGAGCATGGTTAAGGGATAATCCCCAATGGATCAAACAGAAGAGCTCATTACTCACCTTCAAGTTTGCCCTAAGCTTCAAAGGGCAAAAATGGGGTCTCTTTTTGTTTTTGTGATGAAGTTTTATCAAATAACACCACAAAGAGAGATAGCTATAGATACCCTATTTTTGCCCATTTAAGGCTTCAATTTATGGTAAAAAATAATATTATAATAAGCCCATAAATTACAATAAGAAATTTAAAAATATTATTACTAAACAATAGAAATAATATAAACAAAAAAATAATTAACAATAAATAACTAGAAAAAATAACAAGTATAGTAAGTTTATAATAATAAAAGTAATATGGGCTTGATATAGCACTAGTTTTAATTATAATTTTTCTTAGATTCACTTAAATAACGCACAATGGGTTGGTTTATTTAATTGGATCTAGTTTAAAAGCCTTAAGTATCGTTTTCTGTGCAAACCATGATTGAAACACAAGCCAACAACCTATTGGAAAAACACAAACACACACACGCACGTGCATGCACGCACACACACACATACACAAACACACACGCACGTGCATGCACGCACGCACACACATACACAAACACACACGCGCGCCCGCACACACACACACATACGCATGGGGGACACTATGGTTTGATTCATGTAGGAAGCAAATTTTTTTATCTCATAGGCGCGTGCATAACACGCACCGGTACATGCATGCATGAAAGACATGTGTGTTCCACATGCTTGTTGTCTCCTTCCCCAAATTGCAACTTTCTCTAGCTCGTTGGTACTGTTTTTGGCTCTGCTTTCTTCATTGTCTTCCAAGTTTCACCAAATCAACGGAAGGGAATTAAAGAGGACATGGGATCCTATGAATTCGGATAAAAAACTACTAAAAAAACTTGTGATTTGACATTCAATTTTTTATCCAAAGTTTAGGAAAATGTTGTTTTTGCGTGCAAGGAAGAATTCGAATTTCAAGTTAATTCTCTATGTTAGTTTTTGAAAGCACGTGTTTAATTCAATTTAAACACATTGGACCTTTTTCCAACGTTTATTAAGCTCGAAAGCTTCAAAAAGAGTCCAATTAAGCTTGGAAAACTCAAATTTGCGCGTGTTTTTCTTCGCCATTTATGGTCGTATCCCACCTAACTCAACCCCTAATTAGTATAAATAAGGGTTGAGTCCTTCATCCATGGCATCACAAACAACCAAGAGTTAACACTTAAATCCACTCAAAAACTCAATTCAAAATTCTTGGCAAAATTAGGGTTTTGAAAACAAAGCTTCAATTTTGAAGCTTTTGGGGAAATTTGGAAGTATTTGGTTGTTAAAGGAGGTTTCCAGGCAAGTCAAGCTGTCTTTTGATAGCTTCATTTGAACTTGATACCACCAAAAGCAGTTCCGATTAAGCCTATTGATCGATTGCAGTTGTAGGAGCTTCAACCATCAGCTACAGTAAGTTTTGAGTCAAACAACCACTCTTTGACCATTCCTCCTCCCATTATCAACCCATCCGACAAGCTCCATGCCACCTATAACCACCAAATCGGTGGTTCTAAGCTCTACTGGTTGCTTGCTGTTAGTTTGGATCTGATGAACCAAATTCGATTTAAATCCGCACCCAAATCCAACTCTAACCTACAGGTGCAATATCTGTCTAGGTAAGTTTTAATTATTCTTTTTTTTTATTAAATAGTTTAGATAATAAAAAAAATGAAAAAATGAAAAAATTAAAAAATAATTGTAATAACTGAAAGTGGTATGGTTTTGTAAATAGGAAGTATGTAGAAAAAAAAATTTGAGATCAATGGTTTTATGAATACGTGTAAATTTACTAATAATTTATCACCTAGAAAGATTAATTTTCCAAAATAAAAGCAAATTTGAGAGGTTTATAGGATTCATAACACTAAAAATCCATTTTTCCCAAAACAATTAAAATGTAATAAACTTAAAGTGATAAGTATTCAAAATTTTAAAAGTAATCAACCCATCGAAATTTTCTTAAAAGAACTATGTTTTGTCTGATCCCGGCTAGCATGTACGTAGGCACCTACGGGACGACATAAAATCTGAAAAAATTATTTTTTTATTCCCTTGCACTCTTTTGTAAATATTGAACTAATTAGTTAGTTGTAAATACTAAATGATTTTGTCTCACATTTGTGGATGAAATTGTAAATACCAAAATTTATATATTAATGAAATTTTAAATACCATGATTTGTAAATTTGATAATTTTTTTAGCATTAAAAAAGGAATAGATTTTAGTTTGAGGATTTCAAGTGGTAATCATTTAGGTTATAATAGGATATCCCTCCGATTTATGAAACTTTGGTTCTTTAAAAAAAAATATCCGCAGATCGATAGCTAAGCTAAAATTAATTAACCCATTGATCTTAACTTATAATTTTTCTCAACTATAGTCGGGTGGCGACTCTAAAATGTTTTCAAAAATCAAATCTCTTTTAATTCCTAGTCGATGGTTAGTATTAAATGGGTTAGAGTTTGTTACAAATTGAATTAAAAGATATTAAACAAGAAATGAAAAATCTAGGCTCTACAATAGCATTCCTATACCTTATGTTAAAATCTCCTATGGTAATGCATCTTGAAAGTTCTTATTATCTTGACATGGTTGGATTTTTGATGTCATGTTAGGTAACAAAAAAAAAAAAAAAAAAAAAACAGAAAACTCGATATTTCATGGCCTTTCCATATTTTTTGGATGAATTGGACAATTATATACCACTAACAAAATTCTTCTACCATGCATTATCTAGTCCAGCCAGTGAATATGTTTCTCAAAAAGCATGTTAGTCATTCATGCTCCTTTGTTAGCATGGTATTAACCATTCAAACTAATCATACCATGTCTTATCTTGAAATGTTCAAGTTAACCTTGAGAAAGGTTGTTCTGAAAAGGCCATTGAACCTATAAAAGTTTCATCATCTTCCTTGCCTTCTCCAAAATTAACTCTTCCGTTATATTCGATAAGGATCTCAAGTAATAAATAATAAGTTAAAAATCTCACACTCAATTCCAAACCATGATCATAGAGGAAAGTGTACCTATCGACAATTATAGTATATAGATTAAACACGAGTGTCGTTCCATAAGATTAGATATTATCAATACTCACCCTTATCGTAAGGTCAATTTGATAAAAATCAACTTTTATAAAGTAAGCATATTTGTCAAATTATTAATCACAAATCAAGATTTTGAATAAGATATATCAGTTTGCAAGAAACACCTATATTTTAAATCCTCACTAGGTATTTATGTAACTACACGCTAAAAAATTCTAGATTATATTGTGATCATGGTAGATTGGTAGTGAAATAAATAGATTTTAAAATAGTTACTTTACACAAAATAGGCATAGTTAAATTTTGTTTATATCTATATATCCCCTATATGTAATTCTTGGTGAGATGTTTTAACAAATATGAAGTTTGTATAGTTCGATTTATTTCTAAAGATTTGCTATTTTACTATATTATATAATAAAAAAAAGCAATTGAATATAAAGTTTTCCCCATAACATAAGACATGAAAGAATTGAACTGAAATTTTTATTCATTAACAGAAAAATATTACAATAGACCCTCTCACATAGGATTAAAACTTTGAGTATAAAAGGGAAAGAAAACCCTAGAAGCCTCTATCACGTCTCTCTTCAATACAGATAAGAACTTCTCTCTCTAATTCTTTGTTCTCTCTCGAGTTTCATAACATAAACCTTAAGGAAAACTAATGTCTTTGTTGTATAATTGCAGGTGAAGAAAACATGCAAGCTTGAGACTACTTCGAGTGAGTCTCCAACTCTGAACAAGACTGTTACTCAAAAGCAGGGGTAAAAAACCTTTTTTTCCCATTTATTGTATTTATATTCTTTTTAATAAATCCTTAGCATAAATTCATAGATCTGTTGTTATTGCTGTACTATGTATGCTATCTTGAATTTTATAGTTATATTTGTAATTGTTAACTAGTTTGTTACATGCTAAGCTAAGCATTACAATCATTTTGTGACAAAATCTTTATGCCAATGTGGCATTGTCTGTAGTCTATTATTGTTCCTTATAACAAATGTCTCCCCTTCCTGAAAAAGAAACTTGTCCACAAGGTTAAAATCTATATATAGTTGGGAAAAAGAGTCCCAATCCTCCCAAGAAGTTTCCTCAAGTGGTAACCTAGTCTACTAAACCAAAACCTATTTAATAGGCTTATCGTAAGAAAAAATAGTCCTAAAATCCAACAAACTAGTGGAGTAACAAGGACTTGTTATCAACTGCCTCTAGAGGTAGCTCTAAAAAGGGAAACGAAGCACCATAAGCATTCTTTAAACAGGAAACATGAAAAATGTCATGGATCCAAGCTCCTTTTGGTAGTTTGAGTCTATAAGCACAAGACCCTGTTCTCTTCAAAACCTTAAAAGGACCATAATATCACTTAGAAAGTTTGTGGGTCTTTCCTAAAGAAACAGAGATTTGTTGGTGTGGCTAGAGTTTCACATATACTGACTCTCTTGGACTCGAAACCACATCTAATCGATGTTGATCAACATAGTGTTTCATCCTATTTTAAGCCTTAATCAGATTAGCACGATGATCCTTGAGTAATTCATCTCGTGTTGATAATTCCCTGTTAATGGCCTCTAATTTAGAAGCACCACGAACATAGGAAGCTAATGTAGGAGGAGGTATACTGATGTGATCCTAGAAGCCTCGAACTTAAAATAGACCAAGTACAAGGATAATAATCCATTTGAAGGAGTTGGAGACTCAATGACTGGAGCTTCAATGATTAAAACATGGGCCAAGCAAGCTAAAGGAGCCTACAAAGTAATTTGGAATACAAAGGATCGAAGAATTGGAGCTGCAAAGGCCTATATGCCGGCCCAATGCCGCCAGCCTTTATGGGATATAACATATAGGAGATATCTTATGATGAAATTTGAGATTTTATAGGCTAATTAAAGCCTATATAATCCTATGGGATATAACATATAGGAGATAACTTATGATGAATGAAATTTGAGAGTTTTCTCTTTGGAATTCTTGCATGAATTAGTTTTGAACTTATTGGAAGTTTCCCATGGCATTTAATTCTTTTGACTTATCGGTCGATTTGCCATCACCGATTGTGGCGTCTAGGACTATACCAAGGTTCTTGCCTCCAAATAGGTAATAGGTCATGGTATCCACCAATTTTCTTAGATGATCCTTGGGTTCAATCTTGATTATGATAGTGGGTCTTGTTACGGGTTGGCGAGGTTTCTATCATTTACCATAGACCAATTCAAGAGGGTGTGACCAAACCCATCATGGTAAGAAGTGTTATAAGCAAACTCTACCTGAGACAAATAGGAAACCCACTTAAGTGGATTATCCACGGTATAACTTTGCAAATATTGTTGTAAAGTTCTGTTCATGACCTCAGTTTGGCCATCACTTTGAGGATGGTAAGTTGAACTAGCATTCAACTGAGTACCATTGTGTAGAAAAAGTTCTTGCCAAAATTTGCTCATAAAAACACTATCTCTATCTGAGACAATAGACCAAGGAAACCCATGCAATTTAATAACCATATGAACAAATAAAGAAGCCACCTTAGAAGCGGTGTAGTGAGTGTCAAGAGCTCCTAAATGATAGTATTTAGTTAGACAGTCCACCACTACTAAAATAATAATGTAGCCTTGGGATTTGGGAAGAGAACTAACAAAGTCCATGCTTATATCTTCCCATATGCGGTCTGGTATAGGTAAGGGATACAAAAGTCTAGCTAGATGTCATGTGGAGTACTTAATTTTTTGACAAACACAACAACAACGAACATAATTCTTCAATTAAGAACACATTTCTTCCCAAAAGAACTATGAAGCAATCCTTTTATAGGTCTTCAAACAACCAAAATGCCCTGAACAAGGAAAGTCATGAAATTCTGATAATATATGGGGAATAAGGGAAGATTAAGGCACCAAAAACAAATGGTTATAAACATATAATAACCTATTTCTCGATGTTAGAGGATACTTGTATGAATTCCCTCATTGTATGGTAGATATAATTTCTTGAAATGCAGACAAATTATTATATTCATCTTTAAGAAGCTTCATAATTTGAAATTATGGAGAAGACTAAGCTAAACAAGTAGCTTCATCCTCAAATTGTTGTGACCAAGCATTTGCTACCTTGTTATCAACTTTAGCTTTGTAAGTAATTGTATAGTCATAACCCATCATTTTGGAAAGGTAGTACTATTGTCAGCAGTTTGAATAACTTGAGAAAGAATTTCCTTTAGGCTTATGTGGCCACTATGTATAATAAAATGCTTACCCAACACGTATTGTCTGCATTTGTGAACTGCCTCGACAATAGCATACAGCTCCCTAACATAGGCAGAAGCCTTACGCAAGCGAATAAGTGTCTTCTTGCTAAAGAGAGTAATAGGATGTTCACATTGAAGCAAACCCATACCAATTCCCACCTCAAAAGCATCGGTTTCCACAACAAAAGTTTCTTGAAAATTTGGTAAAGCCAAAATAGCAGGAGAAATCAAAATAGATTTGAGTTTCTCAAAAGCTTTAGTGGCCTCAGTTGTCTACCGAAAGGCATCTTTCTGTAATTAATCAATCAAAGGACTTGCCAAGGTGGCATAGCCTTTGATAAATCACCTATAATAACCTGAAAGGCCTAAAAAGGCACGCAACTGTTTTATTGAAGTAGGTATAGGCTAGTTGCTTAAAGCTGCAATCTTGGTAGGTTTAAGCTGAACACCCTCATAGGACACAATATATCCTAAGTAATCAATAGTTGGGACCCCAAAACTACACTTAGATCTTGTTAAAAAAAATGCATGCGCCGATAATACTTGAAGCACCTATTTTAAATGAATAATATGCTCCATAATGGTCATACTATAGACTAAAATGTCATCAAAGAAGACGATGATAAACTTTTTGAGAAATAGCTGAAAGATTTTGTTCATAATGCTTTGAAAGGTGGCTGGAGCATTACTCAATCCGAATAGCATGACAAGGAACTCATTATGTCCATCACGAGTTCGAAAAGCATTTTTTTTTCTATGTCTCTTGGATGCATTTGGATTTGATGATAACCCGCCCTTAAATACAACTTAGAAAAAATGGAAATGCCATATAACTCATCTGGTAGTTCATCAATGGTAGGAATAGGAAATTGATCCTTAATTGGACTTGGTTCAAGACATGATAATCAACACAAAATCGCTAAGAACTGTCCTTCTTTTTTACTAACAAGATTGGGGATAAGTAAGGGCTGGTACTGTGTTGCATAATCCCTCTCAGACACTTGCCTTTTAACCTTAGATTTCTGAAAATGCGGGTATCTATAAGCTCTCACATTCATTGGACACTTACCCTCCTCAATATGAATCTGATGTTGGATCTATTGTGGGGAGGCAATGATGAAGGTGCTTTAAACACATGAGAATATCTGCCCAATGAGGATTCTAAGTCTTTGTTGCTTGTGGTAATCTCAGATGTGTTAGTAATAACCTCCTTAGACAAAAATTGAAAGCAAACATCGAAACTGATGATGAGAAATCTGAGTTAAAGAAGCTTTATCTCCTTGTAATTGAACTAAAACCCCTTGTTTATAAAATTGCATGGTCAAATGAGTGTAGTCAGTAGTAACAAGTCTGGGTTCTCTCAACCACTGTACCCCCAACATTAAATTTGCCCCTTACAGTTGCAACACATAAAAAGTATCCACAAAGGAGAGACTCTGAATCTGAAATAAAACAAGCTCACATTTTCCTTGACTATACATTTTAGTACCATCACCAATAAGAACATTGAATGTAGGAGATGCAGTAACCATAAGATTGAGATTTTCAATAAATGACTTTGCTCAAAATTGTGCGTACTACCAGAGTCCACAAGAATGCTCATAAACTTATTATTAATAAGACCAATAAATCTAATAGTTTGAGGCAAGTGATTACCTACCAAAGCATGATAACCGATGGTATAGGCTTTCTGCTGAGTCTAAACTAATTTGATTAGGGTCATCAACATGCTTTGTAAGATCATCATCCCTCTTAGTCTCAAAAGTGAAAACTTAGCTTTACATTTGTGATTTCTACTAAACTTCTCATCACAGTTATAGCACAAGCCCATGCTCTCTGCGAGCACTCATTTTCGCTGGAGATAAATGCTTGATGGTTAAAGTGAACTTAGATTGAGAACCATTGGAAGTACTTGAAATAGTAGTAGAAGAAGGTAAAGATGTCTTAGAAAAATGTGGAGTGTTAGAATGAGAAATAGACTTGAATGCACAAGAACCCTTACTCAATGATGGAACATCTGAAATTTGGATTTATACATCTTAGCCAACCAGATGGCACGAGTAATTTTTATTGTTCTAGTAATTAAAACTTCACGATGAATATGATGTTTAAGACCAGAAACAAAACAACTCAAAAGAAAACTGCCTAATAGCCTAAATACTCAAGTAGACAAGGATTCAAATTCAGCTTGATAATCATCAACAGAACCCTTTTGTACTAATTTAGATAATGTTCCTCGAACATCATCAAACTCTGAAGGGCTAAAACAAGCCTCTAATGATTCGAGAAAGAGGTCTCGAGTGCTACTCTGTTTATTTTGATGCATCCATTCATACCACTTCAATGCTCTATGTTCCAGAGCAAAAGAAGCGATGGTTAACCGCTGCTTATCAGGTATGTTATGGAAATTAAAAAAATTTTGAGTTTTAAAAATCCAACCTAATGGATCATCACCATCAAATTTTGGAATTTCTAACTTCATCCCTTTCAACAGGTTATCAAGGACGATACTATCCAAAAATGGTCAACCTTATCTACTTTGTGTCGTAAAGAACTCAATAAATTTTGAATAACGGCCATATGATCTTGTAACTGAGTGTTAATATGTCATTGTTCTTGAAATTGTACCTAAATGGATTACATCGATTCTACAATAGAGAAAACCAAAGATTGCAATTTTGCAATTTCTTCTTGGGATCTGGTAGCCATGGACGAGAACACCAATATTACAACAGACCCTCTCACATAGGATTAAAACTCTGAGTATAAAAGGGAAAGAAAACCATAGAAGCCTCTGTCGTGTCTCTCTTCTATACAGATAAGAACTTCTCTCTCTAATTCTCTATTCTCTCTCGAGTCTCATAACGCAAACTAATGTCTTTATTGTATGATTGCGGGTGAAGAAAACATGCAAGCTTGAGACGACTTCGAGTGAGTCTCCAACTCCTAACAAGCCTATTTCTCAAAAGCAGGGATAAAAATCTTTTTATGCTATTCATAGTATTTATATTCCTTTCAACAAATCCTCAGCATAGATTCATAGATCTGTTATCACAACTGTACTGTATATGTTATCTTGTATTTTACAGTTGTATTTGTAATTGCTAACTAGTTTGTTACATGTTAAGCTAAGGATCACAATCATTTTGTGACAAAATCTTTATGCCAATGTGGCATTGTTCATAGTCTATTACTGTTATTTGTAACAAAAATCACATCAACTCTTATTTTAGCGATGAAAATGACAACCACACAAGTTGACAATTGATGAATAGTTTGATATGCTTTTGAGAACAAGTGCTCTTTATCTAAGGTGAGAAAAAATAGCGATTTATCCTAAATAGCAAATATTACGCATAAGAACAAATATGGATTATCATGGCCTTGTACAGCCAAAATTAATAGAGCGAGAATAAATATTTATTCAAATAAATCAACAAAATATATAAACTCAACCTAGATAAGAAGGGAATAGCTGTCCTGACTCTTATATGCTAAGCCGGTTTCAAAGCTTGCTGGTTTATGGGGTTTGAGTTTAACACCCATGCCCCCCAACCCAATATCCTATTAGCTTAGGTGGATTACAAACACCACCACCAAATATAGGGACAATCAAGTGACTATGAGCCTAAGTGGGTTGCAATTGATATTATTAAACTTATCTAAATATATTGCAGGACATGAGGTATCGATCGAGGAAATTGCATATCCTTTTGTTTTGTATTGCAACTTTTGGTTTATGTTTCAGTGTTAAGAACTAAACATCTTTTTCTTTTAAATTTTAGATTTTGTTCTAGAACTATCTCTATTATGATTCTCATCTTAGGCATGGTCCATTTCCACATCCATTCCCATTGTCATTCTGCTTACTCAACATATGATTACACGGCTTGCAATTTTTTTGTCGCTTTATCAAGAAAATATATTATTCCTAAACTGATTTAGTTTTTTTTAATTTCTTCTATTTTTATAGAAGTTAGGCGAAATAAGGCCGCATTAGAAGGTATTGTAGTCACAATTCATTGATTGTGAAAAGCAGGTCAAACTGAAGGTTAGCTAAAGGAAATTAACCTTATGGTCAATCAATCAACCAACCTTAGTCAATCAAGATCAGGTCGTTTAATCTTCATAAAATAGTCAGCAAAAAAAAAAAAAAAATCTTCATTGAATAAGTCATGGTTCATTTTACATTGACCTAGTCTTGGTAGTTGTACTTTCAAGGTTTTTTTTTTTGTTATTTTTCTTATTTTGGTGTTGTAAATCTTTCCTACATGGGTTTTGTTTATCATCAATTCAGATTTTTCATCTATCAATACATATCACTTCCAACATACTCAAATTTCTAATCGGTTTTAGATTCAATCTTTTTAAAACTTCAAATTTCATATAAAATTGGATTTCTGATCTACAATGTCATTATGCAAACAAATTCCTGACACTATTATGTAAAGATTGTAACAAGACTAGATTTAGATTCCGTTACCTAAGTTTTGTCATGCTCTAATGATCACAATGTCTTAATAAGGTTAGAATTTCACACCATCTGTATCAATCCTTATATATTGATAATCAAGTGCAGGTAATTTATATAATAAAAAAAATACAGAGATTAGAACATGTTATTATCATAATTGTCATTTGGTTTGCACGATTGAAGAATCTCTTCTTTAAATAAAGATTTTTTGGTTGGTTTTTAGACCAAGGGTCCTTTTATGTTGTTTGCTTTTTTTTTTTTTAATTTGTTTCTTACAATTTACATTTAACTTACATGTATTTCATTCATAATTTATTTGTATATGGTTGATTTGTTGAACCAAATGGTTCAAATTAGATTATGGTAAGAAAATAAATTGCACAATTATTTAAATGATATATTCAAATTATACATAATTAACAAAATATAGTGATAAGATGAGCTTTTGTTTGCTATGTACATATGTGTGTTTTTGCTTGTGTTACTTTTGTATGTGTGTGTGTGCATTTTAAGACCTTCATGCACTATAGCTAGCATCCAAAACTCAAGGCATGAAGATTGGGTGCTCACATGACTAGAAGGATTGACCATGTGACTGCAGCTAGCATCCAACTGCCATTGGTTGATGTACAAACAATAGGGGCCAATACTCATGATTCATATGTTTCTAACCATAAGCATTTTTTTTAAGAAGCGAACACTAGGGTGTGGCATCCAAATGATAGAAGCTATTAGATATCAAGTGAAGATAGCGTGGATTTTCCATGTGGCATTCAAATGATAGTAAGTGGCATGTCAGTGGTAAAAGAGATAAACTAGCCATTGAAACATTTAATGTAAGGGCGTGTTTTGGAGAAAATAGGCAATGGCTATAGAAATTGAAGGCCTTATAAATAAAGGTTAGAGGCTAGATTGTTTAGAGTTGCATAAGCTTAAATAGTGATAATAATTATATTTTCCCACTTTCCTTAAATGATGTCAATCATACCTTATTTGATATTTCCTTTAGAGAGAATGAGTAGTGTCATTAAGACTTTGGTTAATAAATCTTTGTAAGGCACTGCTAAGTGTTTGTTTAGTAATTTTGAGTGTAAAAGTTAGGAGTGAATGAGTTGTGCTTTTGAGATAGTGTCGAGAAAAGACACAACTCTTACGTTATTTGTGTAAGAGTGAATGTGTGGTGTTTCTGTGTAGCTCATCAAGAGCATTGTGTTTTGATTGAATGAAGCAGTTTGTGAGGTCTTCCATCGAAGATATTCATGTGATCGTAGAGGGTAGGGAATGAGATGAACTCTACCTAAAATCCGGACGTGTTTTCTCTTCCTTGCTCTTTTAATTATTGTACTTTGTTTTGTTATTGCACTTATCTTGTTTAGTTTATTAAATTGCACCATTTGTGCATTAAAATTGAAAAAGAAATCAATCTTGGTCATAAACTTTTTTTCTCCCTCAGTTTTACCCTAGGTATATAATTGATTTCACATTGTTAAACCTGAGGCTTGTATAGATAGTTATTTTTGTATCTTGTCATACAATGAGGAATGAAAATTGGAAAATGAAAATTCGTGCCAAGTGGTTAAGAAATATATTTTATTAATTAGAAAAGGAAAAATTCATTTGTTTCATTTTTTTTAAATAAATCAAATACAATGGTAAATAAATTTAACTTTACGAGAAATTGTCAAGTATTTAATTTTATAAGAGAGGCATAGCATACCTTATACTGTGTTTGCTAACTTTTTTGAGAGAAAAATGAATGGTGATGAGCTAGAAAAAAAAGGAAAACGAGTGGAAGTAAAAGGAAATGTAATTTTTAATTTTGTGTTTGGGAATGTAAAAAAAAAATGAAGAAATGGGGAGAGAAATGTGTAACGTCCTACCTCCTAGGTATAAATTGTACCTTTAATCAACCTGGGCAACAAAGGTACTAGAGATAAAGCACTATGCCATCCCTGAAATAGGAATAAGTCTACTAAACCACAATTTTATATTTCTTCACCACATGACATTTACTTGTCTAAATTCATATACAAGCACATATTTATTGAGCATCACAACTTATCACTATTCATTTAATCAAACTAAACACATATGAAAAGTTACTCAAAAGATTAATGTCCACATTTAAGGACTTCTCCTCTACTATCATAGGTGTCATTAAACAATTCACCAATCCACATGAGTTGTATCGACAAAGAGCCACTATTTGTATTATTCAATTACACACATTTCATAAGTATCTACAAGTTACTAGACAATTTACATGGTATTGTATCTAACTATAACAATGTAAATCAAAAGTCAATCTCCTCAAGTGAAATATAATTAATACTCTTGGTAACCCATTCGTTGCTAGGGGACTTCAATCATTGTACCATGTACCTGAGGTTAGTAAACAAAACTAACCTCTTAGCTCACATTAGAGCAAAGTGAATACCAAACATAACATAACAGAAATGAAATAACCAAGAATTTCAATGCATAATTAATCATATATATATGTTGATTCAATTAAATTATGAATTTTGTTAAGAGTTTAGTTAATAAGAATTTAATGTATTAGTGTAAAATTAATATATATCATATTTTCTTGAAATATAGAAATTATGGTAAATAACTAGTTAATAAACTATGGTGTGATAATATAATTTAGTTGATAAATTATGCATGTTAGAATTTAATGTGCTAGGATAACTAGGTGTTTGTATTGCATAATGTTGTTAGTTTGATAAAAATTTAACTCATGTCATGCAAATTGAAGCCAAATCAAGCATAGTAGATTTTTAAGTTATTTTTAGCCTAAAACAAAGCCTTAAATCAAGCCCTGAGCCCAAGCCTTTTCTCTAAGTATTAGCTGCCCCAAAGTCAAGAAATATAGCATAATATCAAGATCACTTTTGACAAAATTACAAAGCCAAAGAATACCCTAAAAACAGACCTCCTAAATCGATACCAGCAACAATAACAATCCAATTTTCTTCTTCAAACTCTCTCTAATTATCCACTTAAAGCTTCTTAAGCTTAGTTTGTATGCTCTTGTGGTTGTTATTTTCTTTGTTTTTATCATAAGAATGATTTCTTGCTCTAATAGTCTTATAGTTGTTTGGATGTGGCTTTGTTGACTCGTGGTAATCAATATGGTTAAATAAGCTTTTGGAGTGTGTTAAACAGGTATAAGTGTTGAAGTGTTTAGGGATAGATGAATTGTGGTGAATATGTTGTAGTATGTATTGAAGTTTTTTTGAGTTATGTGTAAGTTGATGAAAGATGGAGATGAAGGATTTGAGTTATGTTAAGTGATGTGGTAAGAGTTATTTGATGTTAGGAAGTGAAGTTTATACATGTTTTGAGTTGTTAAGAGTGTATGGTATGTTATGTGATGCTTATATAGAGCTTAAAGTATAGTTGAATATGTGAAAAATGTGTAAAAATCAAGTTTGAAAACAGAGAAAGTTAGAAAAATTCAAACATCCTGTCATATGGCATGTATGTGAGGGTGTTTCACTCTCCGAAGCTTTCGTGTGTTTTTCCTAGGTTTAAACGGCCTGTATGCAAGGGCATTTCACTTTTTGATGTTTTTTGAATTTTGGTCTGTCTTGTACGCCGCCAGCCTTTCATTCGTACACTGCCAGCATTGAGCCAGTGTACCTTATAAAAATTTTTTTAATTAAATTTGTTTGATATAATTTTTTTCCTTTATGTATGTTTTCTTATTTGTTGCTTGATTTGTGATTAAGTAGGAAGCCTGTATATCCCTATGGTATGTATATATGTTAAGTTATTCTTTTATAAGTTCCTATTTGAATTTGTTAAGTGTCAAGAAGTTAATATTCAATTGAGAGATTATGATGTTGATATGCAATTGTTTGAACTATGAGATATATATGTGTGTGTGTGTGTGTGTGTTGTGTGTGAATATGAATTATGTGTTGATTTGAAAATTTCTTGAATTTGATAAGGGTTTAAGGAATTAGTATATATTAAGGAATTAATGTATATTGTAACTTAACAATATTTTATATGAAATGGTTTCTTTGACAGATTCCCGTCAACTGAGTTTGAATACTAGTCTTTTTCCTGATAAATCTATTTATTAAGGTACGTAGTAACATGGATGTTGTTTTCTTAGGCTAGGCATATTATAAATTTATCTTAACTAAAGAAGGTTTCAAAAGTTATTGTATTGGTTGTGCTTTTGCCGTTGAATCTAGTCCGGAAAGTGGCAACCTTATTAATGAGGTTAACATGGTAGTTTAGACACTTAGGCCACTTTAGTCATGATGCAATGACTTCCACTAATAGCTCAGAAAATAATTGATAAGGAGTATAGTATCGGTGTAACATTTGTTTACTCTTAAAAAGATATAATATGATTTAGTTCACGTTTTATGAGGATGAATGAACTAGATGATATGATGGATTAAGTTAACTAAAGTTGAGTAACGGTTGTAAACCCTAGATGAAATTATTTTTTCTTTATGAGATTATATCGGAGATATAAGTATTTGGGCTACTTATATCAACCCCTTGAGTAGCTGCGATTACTTAGGACCCCCAAATTCTCCATGATTAAAATAGGAGTTTGAATACTCCAGTGTTGTTTTTTTGACTTAAATAAAGAGAAGTAATTTATGATTTCTGTTTTGCATTAGTTCAGGATTGTATGCCATATCATTTTTTTTTTGTTACTGTATACTGTGACTCTGGCTCACTTTTATCTCTTTTAGGTATTGATGAAGATAAGTTTTATGATTCTTTGGGCTATGGGACGGACCTTAAGGACTTTTTGGATGAATGTGATGATTAAGACTCCTTGATCAATCTTGTTATTTTCTTTACAAGATAGACCAAACTAGTTTTTTGTTTTTGAATTGTGATAGTATAGACATGGCTTGCTTATAAGCCTAAGTTTATATTATAAAGTATTTGAGTTTCCCTAGTATGTGTATAATATATGGTTTTGTAAACTTTGAGATACCAAGTTATTGGTTTCTATGTATTATTATATTAAAGTAACTACTCCTTGATGAGTAGTTTGTTTGATAAAGCATTGTATCTAAACATGTTAAATAAGCAATCCACATAAAACAACTCCTTTTTTCAGACAGCCTTATGTATAGTACTTAGGTATTATATGGGGCTGGAAGACTTAGCATGTCTAATATGAGAAATTGGACATATCGGGTCTTTACAAGAAATGATCACATACATGAACAAATATTGTAATTAAACTAAGAACATATTGTTCACATAGTTTTATTAGCATTTTGTTTGAATTGAATAGGACTTTACTATCATACTAACAATTAAGTTAGCTTAGTGCTTATTTTATCAATGACATACTCCTATCCAATCGATCGAGGTTTATTCAATTGAGATTCTTCAACTATAATTACTTTGAGAGTCTCCTCATTATTCTTCATCATGTACTAAAGCAAGTCATAGTAGGATCTTCATACTTTTAAAGCATATCTAACCAATGATCTCCTATGCCTTTCACAATGGTTTCTAAACCAAAACTTGTACCTTACCTTTGATAAGTCGAAATTACTAAATAAATCGCTTCCATTGCCACCAAAAAATATCTAGGGGACTAATCCCAATAGGACACCATAGCTAAGTCTCTCAATTGTTATACATCTCATTCGCCTCGACAATAATAGAGTTAACACAAACTTATTGGGCAAAGCTACAAACGTACTAAGTCTATTCCTTGTTAGACCACAAACTTATCGAGCAATGGACATGGGGTTTTATTCTGTTACAAGAATCTAGTTGGAATTAGTATTCTCACTTGAAAAGACCTTAACTTGTAATCTCATTTATTAGTGATACATTGTTGTAACTCACTTCCTCATCAACAAGCTTAATTTCTAATTCTAAGTTCCTTCTTCCACACTATGATCACTTATACTTTCGTCTGTATTAATCCTATTATGTCAAAAGTGCACACACTACTGTGTATCTATATTCATCAAGATGGCAAACCAATGAAATAATATCAACTAACAATACATTCTGAATAACAAATCATAATAAGTACTTGTTAAGATGAATATTACTCATAATTCACTGGTTTAATTTGGATCAATTTGTTATTAATTTTGTAGAAATTATATGGAATCGATACTTAATCGTGATTTATATGAATATCAGGTCTTTGAATCCAAAAGAAGCAAATAATACAAGATTGGAGTAAAATATATACAAGGAGCAAAAATCAGCAAGATAGGCCGGCCATTCGTGGACTTAAGCCGCCGGCCTTTGTTGGATTTCATCGGCGTTTAATATAAAACATACAAAGGCTGAAGAAGGATTGAAGAAGGCTGCCAGCGTATCTTGAATTTCGCCAGTGAACAAATTGAAGAAGGAACGCTGGCAGCGTATCTATTTAAGCCGCCGGCCATCTCGTCTCTGGACACTGAACATTATATGTAGGCCGCCTGCCAATGGACAAGGCTGCCAACCTTTGTAACTCTGGATTTCACCAAACAAGGAAAGGCCGTCAGCTTATATTCAATGGCCGTCGGCTATCTTGGTTCTGAACGTGAGCAAGCAATGTAAGCTGCCTGCTAAGCTGGCGGCGATCCTGGGTTTTCATCAGCGTAAATCACTTACGCCGACCAATTCATGAAGAAAGCCGCCAGCCATCCTGGGAATTTCGCCAGCCTTCTTGTAACGGCTGGGTAAATGAAAGGCCATGAAACATTTAGGCCGGTCAATTCATGATCTAAGCCGCCAGCTTTGCTGGAAACCGAGCCAGCCTTTGTCCCTACGAATTCCATAACTTCCAAACTTGTATATATTTGTATTATAGGGTTTCTTTTAGACATTCGGTGAACTTTATTCATTCCACATTCTGATATCTTTTGTTAAGAAAACCCTAGAGAGAATTCTAAGGATCATGAGTGGCTAAATTCCAAATCTAGCCAAAGGATTGCTACATATTCAATTCAAGATGGATTGTGAGATCAAAACGGTTCTATTATATTGTTCTTAAATTGAGTATTCATATTTCATCTGCCTTATATGTTATTATTGTATGTTTATTGATTGCAACTTTGGATCCGGTTGTATGATTAACAAACAATAATCAATCAATTAGGAAATCATATCCGTAATTGTATGATTTTTCTAATATATGTGATGAAAACAACACGATTAATTATAACCAGATGATTGATTTTGTGTTGTGGTGAAATATGATCTAGTTTAAATGATTCATGCTTTTGGATTGTTGATTAGGATTGGTAATCTCTCTATTTCATAAAGCAGTTGATAGATTAAATCCTAAGAGCGTATTTAGGGTTGTCTAATCAATTAGGGAAATAATCAAAGATCTTATCTTGATTATCGAATCATTAAGGAAGATAGATTTTCAGAGCGTGTTGAAGTCATAACTAATCTATTTAATAAAGGAACAATAATCTTTGAGTCAATGATCAATCCTAAGAATTGAATTGTGGTAAGACTTTGGTTGGACATTTTCCTAATATAGAATTTTCGTATTTAGATATAGAATTTATTTAATTGTTTGATTTCAAAAACCCCAATTTTTCTCTTTTTCAATCTTGATAGAAATAGATTTTTACTAGTTCCCTGTGGAGACGATCCTGCTCAACCCTATTTACAATTCTTTAGAGTAGGTTATATAAATATTTATTTTTGTGGATTCGACACCCACCAGTACTGTAACAAAGTCTCTGCGGTATTCCAAATATAAGATAGGTGTTTTACACCCTTAACAACAACAAACCATGATATTTTTAAGAACAGGAAGAGGAGGTTTAGTCACATGGATAGCAAGTTGTAGGATCTAGCATCGAACAACACAAACTCAAGTGTTATTTATCTCCTTTTTAATCTCGAATTAACTTCAATGTTTACTTATTGTTTCTAATGTTATTCCATTTATTTAACAATAAACTAAAAACATTATAATTGCCAAAAGCATTTGAGTCATCTTGATATTACTTTCTTTATCAAAACAAAGCAATCCTAGTTTATTGTATTTTCATGCACAAATTCAATTTGTTCACAAGCTGATCAACAAATATATTCATCATGATACCATATCCCTATTTCTTTATAAAAGAAGCTTGTGACAAATATTGGAAAAATTGAGCAATTCTCCTTTATTATCTATATGCAAAAAGGAATAGCTAAAAGTATATATTATTTAAAACTATAAGCCACAATATAAGATGACCATTTCTAAAGGTAAGTTCTGTTTTGGAGTCCTAGAAATAAATAAGAAACTAACTATCATATCTCCACTAAAGACTATCACAATAATATCTATGCTGGAAAGCTTTTGTGCTTTTTTTTATTATTAATGTAACTTCTATGGAGTTGGAGTAATATATCATTAAATGAGATATAGTTATGAGAATTATATAAAATTATATCCTAATTTTTTGTATGGTTGCTATTTTAGTGTTAGATTCATGTGTCTACAATAATAATCAAATCCTTAGATGTAAGAAATATTAAAAATATATTACAAATAATTATCTATTTATGCAATCCTCAAGTAATGAATGGTCTGCATTGAAGTTCACAATGTTGAAAGAGGGTATCATGCTACATTAAAACATTTCTTTTTACCTACTCATTGTTTTAACTAACTTTATCTATTAATTTTTTTATAGAAATTATTTATATAATCTAGTTGTCTCTTGAAACTCAAATTTAGAGTTACAAATGACTAACGGATCATTGAATTTAATTCATATTTATAATTAAATTATATTGTTTCACATTTGTGAAACAAGTTTTATATTCACTTTTACTTTTGTTTGTGGTCTCATCGTGAAGTTTAAACAAATTCAAACAATGTTAGCTTGATTCATAAATCAGTTTTCAAAATATCATCTAGTCAAAACTTGGGATATCATTAAATGTTTATTATCCATTGTCTATTAGGTTTTACAATAAAAAATGAAGTTAATATTGAACAAAAATGAACTTATATTTCTTTTGAGGATAATCATTATTTTGAACCATTTTGTAAATGTGTTTCATTTCCTTCTATTTTCTCCCAATTCAAAATCCATATTTCCATTTTCATGTGAAAAAAAAAAAGTAGCTCATATTTCTGTTCATTTCTACTTCCACCAATTTCTACTCACATTTTCTAATCTTTTACTTACTAAATATATTTCCTCTCGTTTTCATTAGTTCATTCCATTTTTACTCTTTTCCTCTCATCTCTAGTATGTTTTTCTGCTTCTATTTTTCTCATCCTTGAAAAAAAAAGAAAAAGAAAAGAAAAGAAGAACAATTGAACAAAGAAGTTATAAAACCAACTATGGTTTCTAACGACTAACAAATTGAGAATCGAGAACTTATTTTTTTACATAGACAACATTGTATTAAAGGTAGACATAATTTGGCTTTCCCTTCAAACCAAACCAAAGCATAAAATTACAATTCAACTTTTAATAGTTTTGAACCAAAATATATGATTTATATTAGAATTTTTTTTTCCAACTATGTAATGCCAGGTTGGTTTATAAATTGAACCATGTCTTATAATTTAGAGAACTATATATGGTTCATATTAGAGTCCTTTCAAACTATGAAATGTCAGTTTGGTTTATAGATTGAACCATATTTTATAATTTAGGAAACTATCATATGGTTCATAAAAGTATTTTTTCAAACCATGAAATTTTGGTTTGGTTTATCGATTGAATTATATTTTATAATTTAGGAAACTATTATTGTATAACATGTATAATCTCATGTGAAAAGTACTATGTTCATTTAATATTAACAAGTCTTAATCATATAAGACGTATATATAAAGTCCAAATATTTACGTAACTAATGAATTTGAAATATGCATGAAGAACTAACTTTATTCCCTTCGTTATTATATTACAAATATTATTGTTCAAAACTTTATATATAATTTGTAAATTATGGTTATAATCCTAAATCTATCTCTCGTAAGGTAAAGCACACACTTTTGGTGGCTATTATTCTCAATATATTTTTTTTTTTTTTGCATATTTCCCTATTAAATAGTAGGTGGTTCCTACATGGACTCTTAAAATCCATGTACATTGTGGCATTTAGATTTAATGATAGAGATTTAAATTCACCTCTTAATAAATAACAAACTTCTCACCACTAATTATTCCCTTGGCCAAGGGTCTTAACCAGTGATTCAATATATATTTTAAATTTAGTTGAATATGTTGCTAGTATCGACACTTAGCGTAAGGTGGGAAATGAACTCGCCTTTTTATTTTTGGGAAGTGGCAATTTTTGCCATGTAGCTCACTCTTGTTTATCTAATTAGGCGAACTACTTGACGATACTAACCGCTTCTTCAATCATATTTCTTCTCTTGTGCCTTCTTCTACCTCTTCATGTTGATCACAATTTCTAGAGGTCTCCCTCTTTCTTATTTTTATTTGCGATTTTTCCTATTTCATTCATTTGCGTTTTCAATGTTTGTAACGTTTTTACTATTATATGACAATGTAGACATAAGATAATGAACGGCAAGTGTTTTTGTTGATTTTTTTTTTTTTAAGTTTCATTACACTTTAAAGGCTAGTCAATGTATCATATCTTTTGATGGAAAATTATGTAATTTTGAATTTTTTGATGTTATTGATTTTTTGTATGTTGTTACATGAAATTGAGAATGATATTAACATTTTAAATGTTATGATATAGCATGTAGATATGTCATATTGCAATATTGTTATTAATCTTGTTTGGTGTTGTATAAGTAAAGGTTTTTATTGTAAAATTCATAAGTAATCTTTTTACTAAAAACTATAATTTTTTAGGAGTATAATTAATTTCTTTAAAGAATGATCATATATTATATGAATTGTCTAGATTAAAGAAAAATTGTTGTTATGATATTTACAATGTATTGATTATAACAAAAAGGGCTTTAATGTGTTGTTAAAATGTTCTTAATTATATGAAATTTTATCACAATTATCTTGGACAAAAATATGAAAAAGGAGAATAAAAGCATGATTCTTGTGGAAGAAAATGAGGTGAAACAGAAATAGAACTTTTAAAAAGTGAAACAGGAGCAAAAGCTTCCTTCTATAGTGCAACACATGTTTTTTAGAAAACCTAACTTTGCAAATCAAATAACACAGGCTAAAGACATTCTAGAAGGCTTCTCCAGCAACTACTTTCAATTAATAAGAGAACATTTCAAATTTAAACACCTAGGGAGTCAAAGAAAGATCAATCACAACTAGCATTTTTATTTTATCCATGTTTGTGGAAAAAATACCAATGCTTGAACCCCTACATAATGAAGCCCGGCATCAAGGCATAAATAACACTCAAGAGATAAGAAATATTGAGCAAAAATGTGGAAATACTCTTATAAGCTAATTTGAAAATTTATACTTCATAATAGGTACATAGAGATACTAGATGCACTTTTAAAAGCTGCGAACAAAACATTTTCAGAAGGTATTAGATTTTGTTTGAGGATATTTGCTTCGTATATCCTTAATAATTTCTTTGTACCACTTTATATTATAAGTGTTGTAGGGTGTGACTTGTCAAAGTGATGCTTAGGTAAAAGTTAGGATGGTGGTATGTTTAGTTACACTACAGTAGATGCAAGAACTCTTTGTGCTAGCAACTTGGTTTTGATTTTGGAAATAGTTGAATAACTGGTAAAGATAACTAAAACCTTAGTGTGAGCTAGAAGAGTTCACTAATGCAAAAGGTATTAACACTATACATAGACGAGTATTTCTTCTTTATCTATCTTTTATTTTCTACATTATACCCTAATATTTAATTTAAAATTTATTTCTAAGCTTCTAAAAATATAAAATGAATTAAGTGTTATTTATTAGAGTAATTTCGACTATATATAAGTTAAGCATTTAAGATAGAACTAAAATCGAGACATCTTTTAGAAAATATCTTAGAATCTATTTTGGAACTTACACTTTGTAAAAGAGATTGTCAAAAAGTAACCATTTTATCCCTCCTGTTAGTTACTTAGCTTTTGGGACTAATAATAAGTATTGAAGAAAACTCTTCTTTATTAAGTGGTTATTTTAATATGACAAGGTATAATATTCCTATAAATGTAACTCCTTATTTTAATGATACTAATTTTATTTATTAGAAGGTACGGATGGAGTCTTACATCAAAGTAAATGACTACACATCTTGGCAAATCATTGAAGATGAAGATATGAAGTCACAATAAACGGTCGCTCGATAAGAAAAAGATTGAGATAAATAATAAGACTAAGAGTCTTCTTCTTACTATAGTAGCTCCTTTTAAATATCATCTCGTTTCTTCATGTGTTAGTGGCATAGTGCTAAAGAAATATTGGGAAAATAATTGAAATGCATGAAGGAACTGGGACTATTAAAGATACAAAATCAATACTTTACTACAAAAATATGAATAATTTATATTAAAAACTGATGAAAACATAAGAAGTGTATTTAATCATTCACTAGTATTACTAACGGATTGGTTGCTTTAGGAAAAAGGATTGATGACGCATATTTTATACAAAAAATATAAGGATTCTTCTTAGACGTAGAATGTGAAAAGAACAACAAATGAAGAAGCAAAGATTAAAAAAAGTTAACACTCAATCAACTTAGATAGGAACTTTTCGCATAGCAAAGTCGAAGCAAGATCAGAAGCAAAAGTTGAGAAAAAGTAAAAAGGTTGTTGCACTTAAAATAAAAGTAGTTGATGATGATAGCTCAGATGAAGATGATGATAACATCAACTAACTTAGGCGATGCCTTTGCAGGATGATTAAGAACCGATGCCACATCAATTATGAATGTCCCATGTTGAATAAGAAAATGAAGAAATACAAGAAATCAAACAAGTCACTAATTGCTACCTGGAATGACTTAGATGAATCAAGATGATATAGCGTAATAAGAGGATGAGGAAGCAAATCTGTGTTTGTTGGCACTTTCAAAGGTAAGTTCAAAATTTGATTCAGATGATAGCAAATGTATCTAATGAAACGAATAGACTACTAAAAGTTCTAGAAAAGACTAAGACAAAAATCAATAAGCTTGGCGATGAAAACAAGAGTCTTAAAGAAGCACTAAAGATAACCAAAATTAATAATGAAGCTTTAAACATATATCTAAAATAGTATGACCTTGAACAAATAAAAATTAGAAAAAGAAAAAGTGGTTTTAAGGGAAGAACATTGTAAACTCTTAGATTTTACAATAGCCTTTTAAGAATTTCTCAAAATCGGAATTCAAACTGAAAGCCCTAAAAGCCAACTAGGTTAAACAATGAGTTATAAAAACTCTAGATTCGGCAAGACCATCCTTAAAACTCTAAAACATTAAAAATAAGATAACCCTAGATTATCATCCAAAAAAATGTTATATACCCTAGAAAGATCAGATTTGCTAAAATTTCAATTGTTATGAACCCACATGGGATCAATTTCCAAATCAAGACACTAACACGTAAAACAAGGCAAAATATCTCATAAACAATTTAGACTCGTAATGTAATAAGAATTCATAAAAATGTTATATACAATTTTTATGGCTTAAAAACCGTTAGATATAGCCTATTTACGTTTGTTTTTATTATTGTCGGTAATTTAATTGTCTTGTTTATTATTCATTACTATTAATCTATTTTTACTTTTTTTTTTACGACCTATCTCTTACATTTTTCCATTTCCAATACTACTTTACACTAAATTTCTTTTACACTTTACTTACTTTTCTCTTCTAAAATTACTTTTTAATCCCACTCTCCCTCCCTTCTCCCTCATGGCCCGCGCCCATACTCTTTTTCTCCCTCTCAATTTCTTTTATTTTTTATTTATTTTTACACACTTAATTCCCTCCATTTTTTATCTATAAATACACACTCCTCCTTCATTCTTTACACCTTGATTTAACACACTACCAAAACTCTCTCAAACTTTCTCCACACACTTCCTCCCTCTCCCTTCTTGCCATGAGCTCTACTCCGCTCCCCCATTGTGTCTTTCACAAATTTTTCTTCCATCTTTTATCTCAAGTAAACACTAAAGCTATCCTCATTGATTATGTTACATAACATGAAAAATATGTATGTTATGTTTCCATATAAAATCCTTATGACGTATATGCTAAGGAATGAAAATATAAAAACAACATATTATTCATATCATGTTTAACTTCAAGTTCATTTATGTTTATGTTGTGTTCTTGTTTCTAACATTAATTTTCTATAAGAAATATGTATATGTAATATGTATATATTTTTGAACCTAAATACTTACTAATCTAAATTCATAGTTAATGTTTTTATTTCATGCTAATTATCTATTTCATGCTATTAAATAAGACTAGTCAATCTCTAGTCTTGGACTTGTCCATCTTCAACTCAAAATAAAAAAGGGACTTGTCAATTTCTAAGTCCTAGGGAGCCTTGAATATAATCTAAGACTTCCATGCTTTCTTATTACTTATATTGTTTAATGTATGAGATTGGAATTAATATGAGTCTCTGGAAGCCTTGATAAAGCCTAAGACTTCCACATTTTATTTTCCTTATGCTTTCTTTATTTTATTTATCATGGTGTGGAGATAAAATTCAAATCCTAGGGAAGTCTTGATAATAAGCGAAGACTCTCATGTTTTATTTATGTTCTTACTTATTTTTCTTATTTTTGACATGATTTTGTTTTCTTAAATATTAGTCTACTATATAATGACTCCTAGACTTATGTTCACATAAGTCATAGTGATGTTGTTATTATACAAAAAATGAAGATTTTCTAAAATATAAATGTTGATATTAACATGGTAAGATAAATATTTTTAAAAACATAAACGTCGATAATTTTTTGTTATGCAAAATTTTCTAAGAAATCTAAACTACAATGCATGTACAAACTTTTTTCAAGGGTAAAAAGTTTAGAATAAGTTAATTACTCAAATTTTCTCATGTACCAAAACTTAAACTTTTTGTACTGTTTAGAATAATTTTTCTCAACAAACACATGAAGATTTATATTTCAAAAAAATAATAAGTTGGAAGAAATTTAAGATAAAAATAGGATGCTTGTGAATTCAAAATGAATATGAAACCATAATTTTTAGTCAAATTTCATGGTTACAAAAATTTGAGACTTTGCCTTGAAAACTAGAAGGAAAGTTTTCCTCAAACTCCACTTTTTCACTTTCCATGAAAGATTAATTTACGAAGTCTTATTATTTAACATCACTAGGATCATGCATGAGATATGATTTATTATTGTAATTATATGAATTTCAAAGATGAGGATATTTTTATACTTCATTATTGAGTCCACATGAAGTAAAAATTTCAAAAGTTGAAAACTACAAAATCTAAAACTTCTAGAATGCAATTTGTTCCTAGCTTTTCTGAACCCTTAATGATCTTAAATGTTTAAAATAACCTTAAAAATTGATAGATCATCTAGAGTAGGTAGAAAACAACTACTTATATGTGAAATTCCGATTTAAAATGAGCAGATTATTGTCATTTTAAATTAGAACTTCCATAGTCAGGAAAAATAACACATATAGTATAATTAGAGTTAGAATCTAAAATGTGATCTTTATTAAATATTCGTTTAGGGTATTTATTTTATTTAGGTAATGAAGGACTCGACTTTCCATATCTTGAAGATTACTTTGACTAGGCATGATTGAAAATGAGTGAGTTATTCATCTACCCATTACATTTCCTTACTTGTGCTTGTAAGTTAGTTGTGGTTTAAAGGCTTTCGTTTCGTACCTTTAAGGAGGTTATAAAGAGAAGAAAACTCCTCACATATGCTTATGTAAAAACTTGTTTGAATCATTGGAATGTTTTTCAAGAAGGGATTATCTCACTAAGCTAGTGTTGCTTATACCTTTTTAGATTTTTGTTGCAGTTAGACTTCTTATGGCTGGCCCCAAGGGACCAACATGTCAGGTACGAATCAAGACTACTATGAGCTTTTGGAGGAAGTTTGTGTGATAAAGTTATAGTGTAGACTTCTAAGAAAAATCTCTATCGTAAATTTTTGTCTTATCTTTTGATTTAGAGTATTTTGACTTTTAAGATTATAATCCTTTAAGTTTTTAAGGGAATGGCCCTATAAGACTTGATGATGAAGGTTATGTATTTATGTTAAAAAATTCTTGAATGCTATTTATTGATATTTGCTTAAATGTAAAACTCAATTGGAGTCTCCGACTATCTTAGAAGCATGCCTTTCACATGATATCAGAGCTTATGCGTGCCTATGGTAGTCATTCTCTAGCTTTGATATTGTTTGCAGTGGACTGCCATGTTTAAGGTATCGTATGGGGCGTGGCAAAAATAATATTGTTAAAAGCGACAATAAAGTTTTTCAAATTGATTATGATAACTTAAGGTTAAAAAAGGAAATGTAGAAAAAGAGAATATAGCTTAAAGAGAAGAGACAAAATATCTAGAAGTAACAATTGATAACTTATCACAAACACTTGATAATATATTCAACAAGTTTAATGAAAGCGACAAGAAGTTACAATTGCTCTTATCTTCTTAACAAATGGATGAATTTAAGTTTGATTTAGGATATGAACATGGTAAGAGCTTTAACTCTACTAAAAAGTCTATGTTTGTAAAGTTTAAGGAAATAATAAAAGAACTTATTGAAATTAAGAAAGAAATTGTAAAATATAAAAATATAAATCCACTTAAAGGATACATTCGAAGGTTTTTTAAACCATATGCTTGTTTTTAAAGTCTTTGGATCAACTGTTGTTATCTTGTCTTGGTTCTTAGCAGCAATGTGAGGCTTGAAAAGTTGTTGCACCCTTGGTTTAGTGCTCGCTACTGTTCTGCTATTCGAATATTTATTTCAATGACTTCACAATAATTTTTTACCCTAATGCATTTAGAATTTGCTAAAATTCAAAACATGAAAGTTATATATCTCTCTTTTATCTTTCCACATGATTTTAAATCTCCTTGATCAAAGATCTGATGAGAAAATTATGCATAATTTACAAAACCTTGTTGAGTTACAGATTATAACTTTAACCATTGCACATGTTGTAACTTCATGTTAATGTTTTACCAAACTCTATCGATTCGCAAAATCTGGATGTAACCATTACAAAAATAGTAAAGTTCAATCTCGATTTTGACCTTGATTCATCTAGAATTCTGCTAAGCTTAAAAACATGAGCGTTGAAGATCTCTCTCTTATCTTTCCATAGCATCTTGAAACGTCTCAAATGTAGCTTGTAGGAGAGAGATATGCATGATTTACAAAACAATGTTTGTATTATCCTGTGTTGATCTTCAGTACGTGATATTACTTGGTTACTTGGATTTCTGTAGTAGTTTTTACTATTGCTATTGCATTTTGGGTTAGCATCGATGAATATCTTACATGTTATCATCTACTTCAAGAAGGCCGCTTGGTCTGCTATCCGCACATTCTATTTTGACAGCAACTTGGCTACTGCCAATCATAGATGGCCGCTACACTTTTAAATTCAACCTAGTCATGATCTTCAATATTAGGATTTTGCTTCAATTGCCATGATTGGCTTGCTGCCTGTTGTTGCTTAGGTTATTGTTCCATGCTGCAGCAGGTTAGCGCTTAGTTTGTCATATCAACTTTTGGCAACTTAGATTCAACTTTAGTGTAAAGTTGTCATGTTCTTGGCACTTCTTGAGTCATGGATGCTTCATATACTATTGTTGCTCGGGGATTTAGATGGTGATTTCAATCCATGCCTACTGTCACTAATAGAGCTTAGCATTATAAAGATGACAATGGCTATCTACTTTAAATAACATGAGTTGTTCCTATCAATTAGTGCAAAAGATGATATTGAAACCAAAACTCCTTTTTATGCTAGTCCATCCATATAATAGGATAAGAGTCTCAATTAAGTATAATTAATTATACAAAACATGGGGGCTAAGCATGAGGTAATAGGGGAGCTGTTTTTCATCACTTCATGAACTTTTTTTTGTTCTGGATTTTGATATAGCTAATCTCAAACACATGAATTCTATTAATTTTCAAGAAAAAAATCATCATAAAGATGCCAATTCATGCTTAAAAAGTGCGATACATGAATAAGATAAATGTGTCAATTTACACATTTATCAATCACCTGAATGGCATTAGGTTAGATTATATTTTAGAAAGATTTTTTGAAGGTACCTAAATTAAAACCAAAAGAAAAGGTTAACATAAGGTATGGCAATTCAACATCTTATACCTTTTTTTTTATAGTAACAAATTAGGTCACATTGAAAAATTGTTATTATAATAAAAATAAACTGAACCAAAATCAAGTTTATGGTACAAATTATGAGCTTGGATTTCAAAGGTGAAATAAAAGCAAAACTTTCCTTTTATAGTGCAACACATGTTTTGAAAACCTAGCTCCACAAATTAAACATACTTAGAGAATATATATTCAAATATTCCACTATAAGTTGGAAAAACAATAGAAGGGGATTTTTAATGCCTCATTTTTTTGAGAAAAATTATTTGTTGATGAAAAAAGTTTTTCCTCCAAAATGTTTTCCTTAAAAGTAACATGTTTTTAAAAGTTTGGCTAATTTATGAAAGTAGATTTTATTTGTTTGTATAACTTCAAGGTAAATCATATATTTTAAGTATAAAAAATAAAAAAATTACATATATTATAATGAGAAATAAATATACCTAAAGGAATAATATTTTAAAAAATAATAAATGTCTTTGAATGGTAATGATTGGTAGATGAGCCCGTAAATCAATAAAAAAATGTCTTACGCATTTATAGGCCCCGTTTGTTTTGAGAAAAAAGTATTTGTTAATGAAAATAATTTTTTCTTAAAAAAGTTTTTCGGAAAAATAACATATTTTCAAATATTTGGCTAATTTTATGAAAATACTTTTCTTTGTTTATAGTTTCAAGGTAACTAAATGTTTTAAGTAGGAAAAAAATTACTTATGTTATAATGGGAAATAAATCTACTTAAAAGAAAAAATAGTAAAAAAATTAATAATAAATATTTTTGGATAGTAATGATTGATAAATAGACTCGTAAATCGATGAAAAATGACTTACACATTTATATTTCATAAGTCGTTTTCTAAAAAATAAGCTATGAAAAATCTATATTTTCCAAAACAATAGAAATTTTTTTTTATTAATTATCCTATTTTTTCTTAAACAAACACGAACAAATGAAAAGATATTTTCTTAAAAAATATTTTCATTGAAACAAACAAAGCCTATCTCATAAGCTTTTTTTTCCAAAAAAAAGCTATCAATGGGTTTATAATTTCCAAATGATGGAAAATGTTTTCCATGAGTTATCCCTTTCTTAAACAAACATAAGAAAACGAAAAAAATATTTTCCTGAAAAACATTTTCATTGAAATAAATAGGGCCATAAGTTGTTTTTCGAAAAATAAGCTATGAATGGATTTATATTTTCCAAAACAAGGGAAAATGTTTTCCATTAGCTGTTCCATTTTTTCTTAAACAAACATAGAAAAATATAAAGATATTTTCCTAAAAAACATTTTCATTGCAACAAATGGGGCCAAATTAATTTTCACAACATTAAGATCACAATTTTATTAAAGTCTAAGCACGCACTTTTATTAGAGTTAGTTTGAATATGTTTTCAAGTTGCAAATAATATAGTTAAGCTTGGAATAATTGTTAGATATATTTTATAATTAAAAAGGAAGCGAGATGAAGCTCGTTTAATGAAGAAAATTATAACATCAAAAGATGATATTAAAATTCAAAGAGAACCCACTATGTAAAGATGGAAATCTTCAAGAAAAACAAGAATTTTAAAAAAGATACATTTGATAGCTTGCTCAGCATCTCATGAAGCAAACCAAATCGAATAACATGGCCTCAAGTCACTCCATAAGGCTTCTTCAATAGCTATTTTCAATTAATAAGGAAGAATTTCAATATAATTAGATGGAGAATCGAAGAAAGATTAATCACAACAGCTGGTTTTTCCATTTTTATTCATATTGTGGTAAAATACTATTGCTTGAACCCCCAACACTAAGGCATAAAACTAGAGCTGGGCATACAAACCAAGGCCCATAGGTTGACTCATTTACCTACGATCAAATTTTTTGTTTTTTTTTTAAAAATGGGCTAATTTTACTCGACTCGTTTAAGACCGGGTCAATTTTACTTGAGTTGTTTAACCCATGGGCTGGCCTATGATAGGTTAGGTCGTGGCATAGGCCAAAGTGTAGTAAAAAAATAGGGGGAAAAGTTTAAGAACCACCTAAAATTTCAAGTTTAAAAAAATAATATAATAACATATTAGTGATAATTTATGATATATTATGGAAGTGGATGGATTGATAAATGCATCATATGCATTATAACATTCTTTCTAAGTATATATTTATTAGTTTAAACATAATATGATATCCAATAAATTATTTTTAAAAATTATTTTTATATATAAGTAATTAAAAATAGCAATAAAATTAATGATTAATATATATAAAACCCTAAAATACTTGAATTTGCAATTTTCACACAAATTAACATAAAAAATAAAAAAAAATTACTTTGCCTCTACCTTTAGGCATAAACAACATTTCAAAGGAAAGAAATATAAAGTAAAAACGTGGAAATACACTTACAAGTTGATTTAAAAATTTATACTTCATGATACAACACATAAAGTTATCAGAAGCACTTTCATAAGCTACAAACAGAACATTTTTAGAAGCGATGAGCAAAACATCTTTAGAAGCCATTATATTTTGCTTTATACAAATAATATGAGGATATCAACTTTGTAAATCCTTGATAATTTCTTTGTAACACTTGTATTAGAAGTCTTGTGAGCTGTGAGAATGACAAAGACTACCGTACAGCTGTAATAGCTTAAGTAGAAGTGCTAATGGTTTGCCAATATGTGTAGATTTTGCAACTAAAATGCATGCTTAAGTCACAAATACCTAATGAGTTGGATGCCTTATGTTGGGGCTTAGATGTTCACCTGCATTGTTACAAAGTGTATGCCATCAATAATGCATGTTTTATAATAGTGTGTGCGTATTGAGGGAACATAATGGTTATCAAATCAACTACCTATGGCATAATAATGAATGAGATTCAATTAATTATATGGTGTTGTTACATTTTCTTATTTACAACATGCAAAACTTGGATTGTGACCTTGTCTTAAATAATACTTATTAGATATGATACACCTAATGACCCATACATTCTTCAAAAGCATGCTTAATAGGTCCTTTAAATTAAAAGACCCAAGAAGGTGTTTTGATGACTGGAAGGTCATGATAAAAGTGCATCAATGCCATCCTTACAATTGGGTCTTTTTTCAAACAAATGGGCCCAGTGAAAATGAGATAAATTTGCAATATGCTATGGAAGAATCATTTTAGCAAGTTGTTGCCACACCTTTGACAATACTTATCAATTGCATCTTTGTCGACATTGGAAAACTAGTGCATTTACTCAAATAGGCAAGAGCTTTAGTGGTCTTAGCAATAATGATGCCAACGCCACTTATAATAGCAACACATAATAAGATCAATAATTAATTGTGTTGGTGTTATTTGTGGAAATTAAACATAGTTTAATTATGCTATAGCTATGTAATTGCATTTGAAGGATGGATAATGATTTATTGGATAAGATTTGCCAAAACCAAGCAAAGCATCCTAAACAGTACACATGCTACATTGTTTTGGTGTGTGCATATCATTTTTTAGTTTGCTTGTCATTCACATTTTTCTTTTAATTTTGTAGGTTGGTCATTTACATTACTGTTGTCTGATTCACATGTAAAGCAACTATAGGATTTAGTCGTGCCCAGGATGAGGCTCAAGAGTAGTGGGTCGATGTGCTATAGTTAGAAGATGATGTTATAAAGAACTCAAGTACCCTATCCGCGAGTAGACCACTAACCTCTAAGGATGGGATACAAAGGTAGAGACCGAGGAGATTAGGTGTGTTGTAGTTCATGAGGAGGATGACATATCTACGTTGATTCAATGGTGGGGTCTTCTATATGGCTTTGTCTAGAGGAGGAGTTTGAGAGGACCAGCCACGAGTTGAAGATTGATATGCTGAATGGTTATAAAGGGATTGTGTGCTCTTATACTAGAATGGTTAGGTTGGAGTTCTTACTACACCATCGTGCATCTACTACTTTGTATGCAGAGCGGGATGGAGGAAAAGTGTGGTTAGCTTTTCCTTAAGCGCATTTCCATAGCATTATTTAATAAGTTATAGTAATATTCAAATGTTATGTTATCTTTATATTTTTCATTCGATTTGCAATTCATTAATGATTATGCTTGTTCTTACTTTATAGGAAAAGTTTAAGGCACCCACCAATTGGCCTAGTGTAAAGAAATGGAGGGAGTGGATGAACTTACTCTCTAGCAAGTCCCATACTGAGAGCTACTACAATTGATAGATGGTACAATAAAAAAGGTGAGCGTAGAGTAGCTAAAAAGTCGCTGCCTGGATTCGAGCAAGGGGTTGAGGAGTGAAGAGGTCTTCATGATTTCTTTGACAAGAAGCCTAGCTTTTAGGTAGGTCATTTTTCAATCTAATGATTCACTTAAGTTTCCTATGGCATACTTATCTATTTCATCGATTCTTGTTGCAACATCATCCAAGGTTAACATTATGAACCATAAGAAGTGGTGGGTGATGCACATTGTAGAGACAAAGTCTTATATGTATCATGTGATTGCTCGCATAAACACACTTTCTTTGCTTTAAAATAAACTTCTTATATGGATATTTATTTATAATATGTAATTTTAGGAGTTTTTCTTGTCTTATACTTTTGTTATTAATTTTTGTACCAAACCTTTTGATATTATTTTTTGTCTTATATCTATTTATTATTATTTTTCATATAAAATCTTTTTGCTATTATTATTCAATATTGCTATGATTCATGAAATAATACCTTTTTTATATTTATACGTTTCCTCTTTGGTACCTTCTCATCATTACCATTTCCTATTATATTATTTTTACATTATCCTTTTGTGTTGGTACCAACAATTTTTTTTTTAAATTGATAGTTTTTTGGTATCACCTTTACGTGTTAGTTTGCTTTATGACCAAATGCATCCCTTTAATCTTAATTGTCAATACTTACAACTTATCAAACAAAAAATAGAAAAATTAATGAATAATCGTTCAAACTATATATAGCGTAATTATATAGAATTTATTATAACAATATTATCAATAATATGATATATAATTTTGGAAATATTTTGTTATATCGTAACTCTTTATATTAGCGTTTCATGAAAAAACACCAAGTTATATACATGTATATAGTATAAATTTGATATTACCTTTTCATATCCTTAAATTTTATAAAATTCACCATATCTTTAATAAAATGGAAATGCACCTCATTAATGCTAACTTTTAATATCACAAAAAAATCTCATACAACATAATTTATAACCTTTTTCCTAATTTTCTTTAAGAATTTTTATTTTTTTCCCAAAATTTCAACCATTCATAAATTTTCACTAACAATACTTTTATTATTTTAAAATATTTATGCATTTTCATTAATTTAAAACATTCTTTGTATATAAAATTATAGAAAAGTTCCAAATAATTTAAAAGATTATAATTATTTCATATATCTATAAATAATCATATATATTAGAATATATATAATATATTTATAAATATTCTTTAAAACATTGCACATTGCGCGGGGTTCTAACTAGTTATACTAATTTTATTGCTTTTTGTTTATGGTTACATGTCTATCAAGAACTATTGGTAGACTCACATTAAGAGAAATGATGGATAATCGACTAAAGAGTAGTCATTAGAGAAAGCCAAATAAAATTATATAATGTAATTAATTAAACACAATAACAATAATTTATTATTTTTGTTAAAACACCTATGCAATACTTACGATATGCGATTATGATCAATTTCATTTATTTAGAGAACTCGTGATATGACTAGTTGCAAAAATAGAAGGACTACTGATGAAGCCCATAAGTTTGGGTTACACAAACTGACTACAGCAGCAAGTTATTCCAACATTAAGCAATTATATGCCATATCCAATACATTAACAGTTGTAACAGAGAGCCATAACAGTTGTAATAGAGATAACAAAACTAAAAAACAGCTGGATTAAAAAGAAAAAAAAAAGCATATAAAAGGAGTCGATGGGGAAAGAGGAAAATCATTCGCTGGTTCTTGAAACTCAGTCTTGAGTTTAGGAGCAACTGCACTTGAAGACCAGTAAGCTTTTCGTTTTCCATCTCGCAAGCATAACATGTAAACACAAAAACCTTTAGTTAGAACATAATCATTAGTAGAGAGTTTACAAACTCAAAACCCAATCAAATCCTAATTCTTTTCATGCAAAGATCTGAGTTCAAGACAGAAATCAAAGCAATATCAAAGCAAAGAGAAGAGATAGAAATGAACACAAGTTTACATTCCAAATTTGTTGTGGTTTCATGACTAAAGAAATTTGCTATTGAAATTTATCAATAGAGAAGAGGATATTAGCTTTTTGTTCATCAGAGATGTGTGGAATGATCTAATCTAGAATTTAAGCTTAAGTGGAATGTTTGTGTGAAACTCTGTTGCCGTTCTAGGGTTTATCTCACTTTTCAATTCAGGTTTTTCTGTAGAAGTGTTGTACAGCTCTTTCATAGTAATAATGCTAGCTGATGTGTTGTCTATCTTCTTAAACTATTTTCCTCAGACCTAACTTGTATTGGTATTATTTGAAGTGGGTTGAATTTGATTATAAATTGTGAACTTAGGCCATCCATATTATGGGCCTATTAATTTGGTACTCTCGTCTTGAATTCTTGATTCTTGGTTAATTTTGTTGATTTTCTTGATGATACCTACCATGACGGATGAAAAAAGAGCAGTAGTTAGCATGTGGGACGAAGTTTTTGTTCAATCTAAAAAATCAAAGCACTAAATGACAAGTTTAATGCATTGACTACAACATTGAATAGTGTTAAAAAAAATCTGAATTTTGTAGTGTAGTATGTTTAAAAGTAACTGGAAAAGGAGAAACATGAGAATCAGACACGATATGACCTATATGATCATTTTCAGAGTTCATCAATTTCTCATGATGTTATGAGTGATTCACTTTCATCCATGACAAGCAGCAACATAGAATTACCAACATTTTCGGGTCAAGATCTAAATGGATAGATCCTTAAAGCTAATCAATATTTTGATTTTCATCATGTGTTACTCAATGATTGATTGAATCTAATGTCCTTGGAAATGGAAGGAGATGCACTTGGATGGTTTAAGTGGACGTCAACAAATCAACTCTTATCTACATGGGCTTTTTTTTCAGTGGCATGTAAGTTTTGATTTGGCGATTTTCAGGATGGTATTCTACCAAATTCAGTTTTTAGAGGTGAGGAATAGAATTGAGCAAGCACAAATCAGTTTTCAAGCATCTCCACATGTAACATAGCAATATACTA
The DNA here is from genome assembly GCA_024138025.1 of Combretum micranthum. Lineage (NCBI taxonomy): Eukaryota > Viridiplantae > Streptophyta > Magnoliopsida > Myrtales > Combretaceae > Combretum > Combretum micranthum. Next base: position 706,760 of record JAMXBD010000365.1, read on the forward strand.
ACAATACAAAACCAACATTTGTTTTAATGGAGGAACATGACTATCAACACAAAGTTCAGAAGTTTGACATAGGGGCATTAGAAGATATTATAATGGACGCATAAGTGAAGCCATCAATACAAAGCAAAACTATCACACTCGTGCCTATAGATTGGGCTGAGTTAAAGGATTCTTTTTACTGTCATTTGCCCAACTTTCTTTATCAGATTGGTGTTTCTGATTTTGATGCTTAGGAGGATTGTTTTCCTTAAAACCCGATTACCACTAGCTGGTTTGTTTTCCCACATAATTTGGGTGGCCATCGTGTTATAGGCATTGTCCTCTCCTCATTGCTAGTTTTAGAATATCAACTTTGGAATGGGACTCAGACATTTAGTCCTACACTTACATTTTTAACCATCAGACAACCAGGCAATCCCATAAATGTTATTTACTCTACTTTAGGCTCTTAAGATAGGATGTGGATTCAATTACATGCTACTATATGAACAGCTTAAGTTCGGATATAGAAATCAGTAGATGAGCATAGGATTGAGTCTTATTTTAACCCGACACACTTGGTGTTTGTAAAATCACAAAATTACAAACTCATTACAGTTTATCCGGGTCATTTTTCTATAGTGACCACTTGTTCTATGAACCTTCTTAGGTACTATGCTTAATGGGACGGGCTTTTTTTTTATTAGAATTGCAATCAAAGGTTCCAATACATCACAATTATCATGTTTCAATTCCTTTATAGCCTACGGGACAATAGCTATCATTGACCTAACATTTGAGATCAGATATGACAGAACGAACATACAACATCGAATTTCAATCTCGAGGACAAGGTTTTTTTCAAGGCAAGAGGAAATTGATATGACTAGTTACGAAAATAGAAGGACTATTAACAAAGCCTAGAAGTTTAGATTACACAAGCTGACTACAGTAGAAAGTTATTCTTACAGCAGACAATTATATGCCATATCCAATACATTAACAATTGTAACAGAGAGCTATAACAGCTGTAACAAAGATAACAGAACTAAACAATAGTTAGATAAAAAAAAAACAACATATAAAAGGAGTTAGTGGGGAAAGAGGAAAATCATTCCCTGGTTCTTGAAACTCAATCTTGAGTTTATGAGCAATTGCGCTTAAAGACCATTAAGCTTTTTGTTTTCCATCTTGCAAACATAAACACACAAACACAAAAACCCTTAGTTAGAACATAACCATTAGTAGAGAGTTTACAAACTCAAAACCTAATCAAATCCTAAGTCTTTTCATGCAGAGATCTGAGTTCAAGACATTAATCAAAGTAATATCAAAGCAAAAGAGAAGAGATAGAAATGACCTCAAGTCTACATTCCAGATCTGTTATGGTTTCGTGACTAAAGAGATTTGTTGTTAAAATTTGTCAATAACGAAGAAGATGTTACCTTTTTGTTCATCGGAGATGTGTGGTATGATCTGATCTTGAATTTGGGTATAGGTGGAATGTTTATGTGAAACTTTGTTGCGCTCTAGGGTTTGTCTCACTTCTCAGTTTAGGTTTTTTAATAGAAGTGTTGTACAGCTCTTTCATAGTAATAATGCTGGCTAATGTGTTGTCTATCTTCTTAAATTATTTTCCTCAAACCTGACTTGTATTGGTATTATTTGAAGTGGGCTGGATTTGATTGTAAATTGCGAACTTGGGCCATCCATATTACAGGCCTATCAACTCGATGCCTAAATGATGTAATGTAATGTAATAAATTAAATAACAATCATAAGTGCATTAAATAAAGAGTAAGAGTTAGAAAAAATTGCACTAGGATTTAATGTGGAGTTTGGCTTACCTCTTAGTTTCCATGATATACACAATGCCTTACTTGAGGAAAACTTCACAATTTGATTCAACATCAAACAATGTTCCATCGGAGCTGTACAACACAATCAAAAACATAACAACATACTTGGTTTATGAGTTTACAACAAGCTCTTAAGCAGTTAGGCACAACTCAAGATTCCACAGTTAATCACTCACAAACTCAAGTGTAGGCCTTACAAGAAATAATAACTTAAGAACAAATGATACTACACTTGTTTTCTCTCACCTACAAAATAGCATAAATTACAAAATCAAACTTTGAGAGAGTGTTTACAAGAATGAAATAGCAATTAATAAACCTTAACAACTTCAGTCAACTACCTAAACATTTGTATTTATAAATCCTCTAAGAAACCTAACAATTGCCCCCAAAAACATCTCCAACGGTTGGGCATTAAATGCTCAACGGCTAATTGAACAAACAAAAAGAGTCTGGACTCTTTACAACTTGTTCATACCTCTTAAAATCCTTTTGAACTTTTGACCATTCTATGGCCAAATGATATGAACTCTTTGACAAGTGGTTTGAACTCTTGGAGTAAGATACATTCCTTCAAAACTTTTTGTGGCCAAGTTTTATAGACTCTTTGTCAAGTGATTTGATCATTAAGCACGTTTCTTCATTTAGACTATTATATGATGAAGTGGTTTAGACTCTTTGTCAAGTGGTCTAGACCTCTAGGCACATTGCACATTGTTGATTCAAAGCCCTTTACCAAGTGGTTTGGACTCTTCCAAGTGGTCCAAATCTATTAAGAGGACCTATAACTAACACAAAAGAAGCATTCCGCAAGTTTAGATCACTTCAAACTAATCTAGACTACTTGTGCAAAGACATCACATTCAAAAATACAAATACAGCATGCACAATTTTAATCATTTCAACTTACGTACATAAGTTAAAAAAAAACTTAAGTAAATGTTTTGCTAATTAAGTGTAACTTATTCCACTCAAGAGGGTAATTGTACAATGAATTTGCTCATCAAAATTCACATTTGAACTCACAAGTTCAACAATTTCTTCATTTATTATCAATTGTAGATAACTATCTAATTATGTTAAGTATGATCAAATGTGCAAGAAAAGGGATGAAGAAAGTGTTAGATGAGGGAGGTGCACGTATATAAATTGCCCCTAATGCCATATTACTCATAGCTTGTCTATTCATAGTCACCCAGACTTGAGCCCCACCCACAGGTTCATCATCCTATGCTGTAGATCCGAATCTATAGTAGTCAATTCATGCATCGTCTACTCTTTTAAGAATGCAAAATTAAGCAAATCATGTTAAGGATGAAGTGAAAATAGCCACAAAAAAAAATTAATTAGATATAAAATTGAATATTCCAAAGTACATATACCAAATTGAATTGCTATGAAAATTTTAGGTATAAAAACTGACATGTACTCATATTAATAATACTATTTAGTTCATTACTTAAACATTAAAATATTTATTATATCAACTTTTATTTTATTTTAATAATCAAACATTAAATGAATGATTCCCCCCTTCATGAAAGGCTAAAACTCACATGAAATGGCCTATACTGATGAATCTAATCGCCAAAAGTACTGCCAGTTATGTTTTACCCCATGTTAAGTGTTAAGCAATGATGAAATATATGTATATTTTTGTATAATTTAGATATTATATATGTATATCAATTCATTTTTATAATTTCACAGAATTACGTATTTTCATTTAAATATTAATGTAAATACCTGAATATTTATTACAATAATGACAACAAAAATAAAGAAAATACCCATAACAATACAACATGAGCATCTTGAAAAGCAGCAATAGCATAAGTGGTAGCAATTGTAGAAGTATGGTAAGAAATCAACAAACAATAATAAGTCTGAAATGAGATAAATCAATGGAGAATTTACTACCTGTAGATCTACCATTGCTAGACTTAGCTTGAGGACATAACATAAGATAATTGTAATGTGGTCACTGCATGCAAAAGGTGGCAATTATGCTAAGGGTGGTGATTTTATGCTAAGGGTAATGCCTATACACGTAAGGTTTGACACTACTACGAGGTTATTGTGACTAGAAAAAGGCTGCTACTACGGATGTTATCGTAGTGATGTGGCTATGGTGTTGTAGTAGGCCATGATATTAATCGAGAGGTAGCTAGTGTGAGGAAGACTAATCGGCTATCGGGGCTACTTAAGGCATATTAATAAATAGTAAGCCATTAGTAGAGGTAGGCCCTGTGGTTATAATGAATTGTCCAGGGAATGGGTCAGTGGTGACGATAGTGGTCAGGTGTATGAATATGGCTAGCTCACTCTCCACATGTTGTCATGCTCTAACAGAATTCTGAAAGTAGCTAAATAGTTCATCCGTATAACAGAGCGTCTATGCACTAAGCTATTTTCTGTAGAACCACTTCTTGACGTCCCTACCCTACTACATACCCAACGCTGCATGGTTGCACATCCGTCAATTACTCTACGTTGATCTTCTCTTCTTATATTAAATCCCATTGATATAGCATACATTCTGTAGAAGTCCTCTGCTTTACCGCTTGAAGAAAACTCGAATGATCGAATATCATCTATAGTTAAAAATCTATAGGTTCTGACATCTGTACCACTAATAGTTGGTTGTTCGTTACCTATAAATGTAGTCTCCTCATTACTTTTCCTGGTGTTTTGATTGATACCCCAATGCTGATTACTTCCACTATCTACGATAGCCTTCCCCTTTAAAAATTTCCTAGACAACATAGACTCCATTATATCTGTAGTCAACAAGAAAAGTATGGTATTGTCAAAAATCATAAACACTCGATACAATAGTACAGACATACAAAGACCTACAAACCTAGAACCAATGAAATAACATGAACATAAGACTTGGATACCTAGAACAAATGAAGCAACCTGGAACATTTACTATGACCTAGAACATATAAGACATTTTGGAAACTAAAACACAAGAGGACCAGATACCTAGAACATTTATAATGACCAAGAGCACATGAGACATTCTGGAAGATAAAACAAAAGAAGACTAAATACCTAGAATAAATGGACCAACCTGGAACATTTATCCTGACCTAAAACATATGGCAACCTAAGATGTTTAGGAACCTAGAATATAAAGACCTTATACCTAGAACGAATGAACCAACCTCGAACAATTACTGAGGACCTAAGACAATTAGGAACTTAGAACATAAGAAGACCTGGATACCTAGAAACAATGAACCAACCTGTAACATTTACTATGACTTAGAACATATGAGACATTTTGGAAAAATGAAACAAAAAAAGACCGAATACCTAAAATAAATGGACCAACCTAGAATATTTTCGTGGACATAGAACATTTGGCAACTTGGGACATTAAGGAACTTAGAACAGAGGAAGACCTAGATACCAAGAACAAATGAACCAACTTGGAACATTTACTATGACCTAAAACATATGACAACCTACAACTTTCAAAGAACATGGGACATATATGTCGACCCAGGACAATTTGGAACACATAACATAGAAAGACCTTATTCTTAGAACAAACAAGCCAACCTGATGAATGAGCAGAAATGGAATTGGTTTTCCCTTATTCCCTTCCAATAGTTTGTATGTAATAAAAATAATATTGGAGTGAACAACTCCTTGAAATGGATTTGGTTTTCTGTCATTCCCTACACTTATATAACACAAAAACAGTCTACTTAATAGTCAATATCATAGAAATGATGTTTAAGTAAACACCTTTCATTCACTAACAAGTAAAACCCAACCGCCATTCAACTTTACAAAAAATCACAGCAAGTTACAACAACTTTTTTAATACATCAAACAATTCCATAAATTACAACAAATTACAAACTAGTTACATCAGACAATTTGAATACATAAAGTGTGATGGACTATGAAAATTTCAATAATATGATGTTGCTGTCAAGGTCCAACATATAGATTTCAGATCCTCATGAAATGATCCTTTGCACCTGGAGAACATATAAATACATAAATAAATTAGAGGATAAACATGAGAATTGCATCTAGTGTCCTTGTTGACACGTCCCAACTCATAACTTGATGATGTCAATTTATATGTAGTTAAAGAGCAAGAACCTGGGGTGAAACTGCAACTTAAGTTTATGCACTTCTCTCCATCCCACTATTTATTACTCTCCAAAATTCAAGCATGAGTTGTTAAATCCTACAACACCAAGCTTAAGTAACAACAAATTATGTAAACTTAACATTTCATAATCAAGCATAAAGTAGGAAATTAGAATACTTCACCTGTGATAACTAAGCTTATATTGATTGTATGCATCCATCTCAATGGCTCCAAGTCATGAAAAATTGTCTTCCAAGAAGAGATCTTGGAAGATTAACCTACTAGTGTGTTCCCACGAGGTGGCATGGCAATACATCGATTTGCTTAATCTATGGATATCTGGATGGCTATAAATACCTAAAAATATATGCCCAAAGATATACTATACAATAAAATTCTTCCTTATATTCTTCGCATGGTATAAGTCAACTTCGTCTCCTGCATCATGCTTAGTGGATTTAGATATTGCATAACTAGGGTCATCACTAATCACAGGCTCGTAGAAGCAAAAAGACATAATAAACTTTTCTCACAACAAGAGGTAAGATACTCAAGGAATTAGAGTGAATTCCTACCTATATGTCCTTTGAATTGACATATTGCCCTAACATCTAGTCGATTTGATTCGAATGCAACTTTGCTCCTATGACATTGGTAGTCATAATCACCTCATCACATGTTCCATTAGTGGTGTGATATGATTGTTGTATGTTGAGTTCCTTCAATGGCCTAAAAAAGTAAACAGTTTGTAAGAATGAATTCAAATACATAAGCATGTAATACCATGTGGAATGTGGCAAAACAAAACACACTTGTTTCTCGATTTCTACAATTTGTTATCTTTTGAAAAGGCATGTAATCTCAATGCCCAATATAATATCATGAATCTCAGATTTGCCAAAAGAATTCACATTGTTCATCTTGCATAGTAAAAAAGAATAGGATCTCTTTAAAGCAATTGCAATTAGTGGGCAATGTATAAGATTAATGCATAAGTAAAAGATATAAAAATGTAATCCATGACACCTTCATCGTGTCATATAACAACAACAGCAGCAACAACAATAACATGATTTTGATGATGATGACCATAGCATCACAAATAAAATTAGACAAAAACGAGAGTTTCAAACATACTTTATGTGAAAAGCAGTATTTCCAAGTGATCATTTCTTGTGAAGGTGTGTTGTGGCCTTTGCTATGATCTCCTCCTTCAACTTGTTTCCACCTCATAACAATAAGGATGCCAACATTCTCCATCAGTGATGATATGAAGCCACCTGTACGAAATAAGCAAACTCTACCATGAATACAAATATGATGAATTAACATATCCAAAGACATTATGTTAATGTATATGATGGACATACCAAGCCTGACAGATCTTGCTTAAAATTTGATGCTTCCATGAACTTCATCACATAAATCCCACAATTGTTACTACATATCATGTGAACATAAGCTTAGGCATACTAAATATAATGCATGCAAAGGGATTTTATTGACTGAGTTGCAGACATACAAGTCGTTGTGGGCCACTTGGTTTGGAATGTAGCTTAGGTAAACAAACTCCCACTGATTGATGGTCTCATTCCATGTATCCCTTTGGGCATGTGGGCCACTAGAGGTTCATTCTTCAAAGAGTTTGTTTAGGTTTTCTAGCTACAAAGATCAGTTGAGAGTTATATCAACAATGTTTATTCCATAATGCAATGACAAAAACTCAAAGATAACTTGAGACAATGGCTCACCATGTCGCAAAGTTCTCTTTCTCGAGTTGATCTCTTCCATCTGGCGGGGTGCATTGTGTCGAAGACGAGGACACACCGTTGACGTAAGCACAACACCACTGCTAGCCAGTGGTTCTCATCCACATTAACTGGGATTAAAATCTAAGAAAACATGACATGTGTGAGAAGATACAAAGCAATGGTAACCACTTTCACTTATGTAATTGCAAACCTTATGGCACTTATCCATATCAACTATAAACTTGCCACTGTAAGATGTTAGGCATGACGAGAAACCACCACTTGACTGTGCAATTTACTACACAAATGAAGTCAATTGAATAAGGAGATAGTCACAAAATGCAATGTATGTAGAAAGAAGATTGTGTAGATGGTTAATGATGTTCTCATCAATGCAAGCTAGGGTAAGAACTACCTTTACTGGAAAGGATCTAATACTTTCACCATATACGTCTATTTAAATGTAAATGCATCGATAACCAAGACATCATAAATAGGTTCAAACCCGTTAGCAAAGTAGGCACACAAGTACAAGGAATGAAAACAGTCACATTAGGTAATATTATGCTCCCATTTATCTATTCATCTAACTTGAAGCACCTTAAGTTAGACAGAGGTAGTTGCAAGAATCCATATCCACAAGTGTCTCACTAGCAATAAAAACAAGAAAAAACCAGCCATGTGATAACCATAATAGTTTAAAAACAGGCATATGATATCACGGCATGGTAAATAATAAATAAAATCAAATCAATAATCCAAAAGAACGGAGGTGGCACCAATCAACCTAGAACATATTAATACACCCAGGGCATTGGAAGACCTAGGGCAAGTAAATAAATTTAGGACAACTTGAATCCACACTTGGCACTAATAAAAAAAATAAAACATATGGCTTCAGTATAGACCTGGTACTTGCTGACCCAAAACATATTAATGCACCTAGGACATTCGACGACCTAGGGCAAGTAAATAAACCTGGGACAACTTGAATCCACACCTAGCACTAATAAATTTAAAATAGAACATATGGCTTGAATATCGATCTGGCACTGATAACCTAGAACACATTAATACACCTGGGACATTCGACGACCTAGGGCAAGTAAATAAACCTAGGACAACTTGAATCCACACCTGTCACTAATAAAAAAATAGAACATATGGCTTGAATATAAACCTGGCACTGACAACCTAGAACATATTAATACACCTAGGACATATGACGACCTAGGACAAGCAAATAAACTTGGGATAACTTGAATCCGTTCCTAGCACTAATCAACCTAGATCATATGACTACAGATGGGACATAATGAACGAGAAAGGACATTACAATAATAATGTTACCTTCCCAAGAGGCTGGTATCCAATGCATAGTTGAAATGGCCATCTCCTCCAGATTCAGCATGGGGAATGGAGGATGAACCTCACCTTTCGGAAAATTTTCCTTCACAAACTATGTGAAAACAACATCAATAATCAATAGCATACATGTTAAATTCATTAATAGAAGACCAAGCGATGATTCACTATAAAAACATACCCTCAATATTGAGTTACGAGCCATTTTCTTACTAGCGGTGACTATAGTGAGTGGAAGCTTTCAACGGTCGGGAATTGTTGGTGATGGAGCCATGTTTTTTCCTACGTCCCTTTATGCGTGGGTCTGTAAACGGTGACTTTAGGTAGTGGTTGACCAGACGCTCGACAGTTTTTCGTGTAAACTTAACTATCAATGGTTTTGGAAGAACAGATGATCCCGATTGTTCTATGTCCTAAAATGAATGTGATTCAATATTATACATGGAACTTTTGATGATCATGGGAGATGAATATTCAAAGAACATACCCTTGTTGATTGAGGAGGCGACGAAATTTGACGTGGCTGCTGGGAGAGGTTATCGCATAAGCTTCATAAAACTATCCTCTTCATCGTTGGACACCAATGCCCTATGCAAACATCGTGGGACACGGAACCTTCTAAGCACTTCTGCTAAGTAGGTGTGGATATTCTTGCAAGTGTTTTGAAGAAAGTCCTCGAGGAGGAGTTATTGATCTACTCATTGAGCTCTGATTGTATGTCAGGAAATTTGTCCTGCATTTGTAAAATGTTAAACCTATAACAACTAGATTTGATAAAAACCCTTCAAATGAACAAGGTAAGGAAACAAAAAGAAAAAAAGAAAAAATACCTTCATGTGTCTCCGTTGTTTTTTTTTTTTTTTAATGGAGGAGGGTCTTACAAGCTACGACTTCGCATGTAGATTTGTAGTAAAAGGAAGACGAAGAGTTTCCCTCCATTAACATGATGGAGGCAATTTATATCTTGTGAAAATGGGCTCTTTTAAGGGATGAGACATCCGAAAAAATAAAATGGGTTTAATGAACCTTCCACTTTCACCCGGGAAAAAAACAAATGACTAGAACAAATTATATGCACCTAGGACATTCTTATCCCAAAAAGAAAAAAGAAAAGAAAGAAAAACTAGCCTGAGACAAATATATGAACCTAGTACGTCCAAAAAGATAAAAAAGGTTTAATGGACCTACCACTTTCACTCGGGGCAAAAACAAATGCCTAGAACAAATTATATATACCTAGGACATTCTTATCCCCAGAAAAAAAAAAAGGCTAAACTAAGACAAATATATGAACGTTGTACGTTTGAAAAAAAAAAAGAGATGTTTAATGAACTTACCACTTTCACCCAAGACAAAAATAAATGTCTAGAACAAATTATATATACTTAGGACATTCTTATCCAAAAAAAAAAAAAAAAAACTAGCCTGAGACAAATATATGAATTTAGTACATCCCGAAAAGAAAAATAGGTTTAATGAACCTACCTCTTTCTCCCAGGACAAAAATAGATGCCTATAATAAATTATATATACCTATGACATTCTTATCCCCAGAACAAAAAAAACTATCTTGGGACAAAAAATGAAAATGAACCAAGTAAATGTCACAACTACATTGACTCAGAACAAATTTATGGATCTAGAACAAAACATCTGACTAAGCAGAAATACCATTACGTAGGAAAAAGATATATGCACATAGTATGTGCAATGGGCACGGTATGGTTCATTGGACTCAACTAAATACCAAACAGTAAATTACTGTTTGCTTATTTTTATAAAATCGAACCTATCTATATTGTATAGTTTGCTTATTTCCTGAATCTTGATTATGTATAGTATTTGGTACGAACAGTATACCTAAAAGACAATTTTTTTATTTATTTTTCATTTCAACAGAAAAATTCTATTAGCTTCAAATGAGAATCAATAACTTTGTTGTAAATTACAAATATGGCCTTTATATTTAGTTCATGTGTCCTTAATTCTATATACTTGAAATGAAGATTTTAAATTCTAAATCTTTGAAAAGGGTTTTTTTAGACATAATGAATATATAATATATTGGTGCAGATTTAACGTGGAGTTAAGACCCACTTCCATTTTGTGAATGTATACTTATCGTATGTCATAAGCACAAGCTTATCTTAAATTTATTAATAAAATTTACAAATAGGTTGGAGTAGCCGCCCGTGAACAAACTAGTAGGAATAGCATTATGAGTGGCATCAACAGATCTTTTATTCGTGGTAGGAATGCAACCAAAGGAGAGTTTGGAACGGGTCATATATACTAGAACTCAACCCAATTCCCTATTAGGTCACCCAAACCCAATCAGATACTCTATAGGATTTTATGTACAATACTCAAACCCACTCTTATAAGGTCATGGTCCCGACCTGACCCTTCCTATTAAACTGATTTTGATATTATGAAAATATATTTTTTTTAATAAGCAGGTCAGTTTGACCCTATAGAGTAATGACGACGACCTGGATTGGACCCATGACCCTATAAGGTTGCACAAATTTTTACTAAACCCATCCTATAATCTTATAGGGTCAAATCCTATAGGGCTTTTAACGGGTCAGGCTGGTCGTTATAGGGTTAAACCTAATAGGGTTTTTAATGGGTCGGGCGGGTTAGTTACTCTATAATTACTCGCCCAATTGCACCTTAATTCGTAGCGTGGGTTATCTTTAAAGGAGGGTCTAGCCTCCTGTGAATAAACTAGTTAGCAGTTGATGCCGCTCTTCTGATGAGGCTAAGGCAGACCGAAAGTAGTTTGAGATAGTTGAACCTCCTAAACATATGTGAGATCGTGCCAAAGCCAAGAAGGCACTACTTATGAGAATGTGAGGCTACGGAAAGACCTAGGAAATCAGGGAAAGATAACGCTAGCTCGCCATCTAGATTAGCAATAAACAACGATGTGAGAGATGATCGAGCACCACATGAGAACTCTTTGAGGGGTAAAACTCTCATCCCTTGACAATGTACGGGGAAATGCTAAATGCTTATATGTTTGCAAAAGATTAGAAGCAAACAACCGAAGTTGCTAAGGCTTATCTTAAGAAAGTCCTAAACATATGTGGGATCGTGCCAAAGTCAAGAAGGCGCTACTTATGAGAATGTGGGGCTACGAAAAGACCTGAGAAATCAAGGGAAGATAACGCTAGCTTGCCATCCAGATTAGCAATAAACAATGATGCGATGGATGGTGGAGTGCCACATAGGAACTCTTTGAGGTGAAACTCTCATCTCGTGACAATGTACTGGGAAATGCCCAAATGCTTATATGTTCATGAAGGATTGGAAGCAGACAACCGAAGTTGCTAAGGCTTATCTTAAGCAAGCTTCCAATCACACAAAGAAGTGGGCAGATGAGAAGCGCAAACCCATGGACTTCAATGTTGGCAATCGGGTACTCATCAGGCTTTTTCCAGATTTAGACCACTAAACCATAATAACAATAGACCCATACATAAGTACATTGGTCCAGTCCCTATCATTGCTAAGATTGGAAAAGCTGTCTGTAAAGTGGAGCCACCCAAATGGTTGAAATTTCATCATTTCTTCCATGTAATTGTTTAGAAGCCATACTACCCCAACATAGAAGATCCAACACGCAATAAGTCAGCGGTCGAATGTGAAGTTCAACTCCAATGCTGGCAAAGTTGTCGAAGATATCCTTGCTGAATGAAGTGGGTCGGGTGATAAGTCATTTTTACTCTATATTTTTTATAGGATTTTGAGCTCATTATGCTAAGAATTTCATATAAAAACCTGTAAAATTGATGTTTTTGATAAATAATATTGTTTTGAAGCTCTTAGAATCCAATGAGGAATAATCAAAGTGTTTAAAATCAGATTTGGAGCAAAAATAACAAGTAAAATAAAGATTGCAAAAGTCGAGTCTTGTAAAGTCACAGCCAATGCAAACAAAGGAAAAAAATAACAAAAATTGGTCTATTGAGCCTTAACTATGAGCTCTTAACATGACCCTTGACTTCAGTCGAAGTGATCGAGCATCATTCTGGAGAAAACACATTGTCGAGCCTCAAAGTTGAGCCTCAAATCTCGACCCTTGACAGGTGCTTTCATAAACCAATTCTTCATCAGAATTGTCTCGAGCCTCAACTTTCTCAATTTCACCATCGATAGAGCAATGGACAAAACGCACAGTTTACTTTGGAAATTCCTGAAGTCGAGCCTGATTTTGCTTCATACAAGCCTCAACCAATAGATCACATGCGACCCTCGACAAGTGTTTTCCTATATCATATGCGCACATGGAAAGTATCACGAATTTTGTTAGAAAGAATCTGCCACATGTCAATAAAGTAAGCCATGCTTTCTGTGCTTAGTAGCTTATAAATAAACGTGCAAGCGTCTGTTGTAAAGTGTGTACCAACAGTGTAAATCAGTATTAACGTAGAGTAGTTTTCTAAAGGATTCCTGCGTAAAAGAATTTCTATTTCTTTTTACTTGAGAATTTCTTTTGTTTTCTAGGTAAAATTAATTTAACCCAATGTTTATAATTTCTATGAATTTTTGAGAAATTAATTGATTAATCTTTTGAATCTATTTATTTCTTCTAATTCGTGTTTATTTTGATAAATCCATGAAGAAATAAACTTCTACAGCTTAGGGATTACGAATCTAATTCCTAATTCAGTTTGATTTCAAATACGCTTTCAAGTTAATTTAATTGAGTATTTGTAATTAGTGACTTGAACTTAAACCTTTAGTTTTAAAGAAGTGGTGCACTCTTTTAGACCCACGATTGATTTCAATTGGATAGATCATGAGATCATTCAATTGAATAGATATGTGGTTGCTAATGGAGTCGATCCTAACTATCTCTTGTCGAGGAATGGGTGATGATTTGTCACTTGTTTTAAAAATTCATTGAGTTGTTTTTTTTTAAACAATGGATTCCTATTCTTTATGCGAGTCTAATTGGAATTTCATATTACTGGTTTCAGCTAGATATAGAATTACTGACTTCTAGAGAAGCTTTAGTTTAAATTAGAGAATTTGACGGTATAAACACACAATTCAAACAGCTTTTAAGAAGTTTGTTGTTTTTAAAAAATCATTTTGATAAGGAATTGGTGAAGTGACCTTGAGCTGTTGTTTCATATAAGTTATAGGCTTATTTCTTATTTTACTCATTAAACGTTTGTGAATATTCCTAACTTAGCATAGTTCATTTTTCTTTATGATTTTTCTAAACCTTTCTTTAGCTAGACAATGGGTGAAGTTAGAAGTAGCTGCTAACCATTCCCTTGGGTGCACTTGCCTTGTGAGACTGTAGTTATTGAACTTGATTTAGAAAATATTTATAAATTTAAAAAACTCGGTCAATGATCAGTATGAACTGAAATTCAATTAAACAATAACACCAACCAAGTTTTTGACGCCGTTGTCGGGAAATGGTGTTGGATTTAAATTTTCTTTTTGTAAGCCCAATAGGTCAATAGTAGAAATCAAATTTCATTTGTCGTTCTAGCTGCTTTAACATTGTAAATATATCTTGTATATGTTTGTTGAGCTAACCTTCTTTTTGTTTTTGTATATATTTGTTTGTTTATTTTCTTTTTTGTACATTTGCTGTATATATTTCTGTTTTTTATCAGTTCTTTAATTCTTTTAATGTATATACTTGTTTCTTGTTTTGTTGATTCTTTATTCTTTTATTCGTTCATTCTTTGTATATATTTTTTTTCTTATTATTTATTTTCAAATAAAATAGGCATATGACTAGGAGTCAATCTAAATTCTTCTTTCGTTTGATCCAGAACCCATAACATATAGGTTGAAAAATCAAACAATAAAAAATGGCTGACCGTGGTGAAATCTAGGAATATGATGAATAGCCTAGGATAAACCAACCCCAACAATGATCGATTTTTGCAGACCCAACCTAGATGGAGCCAATACTAGCATCAACAGACCCAGGGTTGCTTCTAACAACTTTGAAATCAGACCCAATATCATCTAAATGGTCCAATAGTTGGTCCAGTTTGGATGGACTATAGGATGAGGATCCCAATAGCCATTTGCAGTAGTTTTTGGAGATTTGTGATACATTTAAGATAAATGGTGTGTTTGAGGATGCAATTAAGTTAAGATTATTCCCATTTTCCCTAAGAGGGAATGCTAAAAAATGGCTGAATGGTTGCCAAAGAACTCCATCTACTTGGCAACAAATGGCTGAGAATTTTATGAGGAAATATTTCCCACCCTCTAGAACAGCCAAGTTGAGAGTTGACGTTGCTTCATTCCACCATGGACTTGAAACATTGTATGGAGCTTTTAAGAGATGGAAGGAAGTTGCTAGCAAGATGCCACACCATAGACTGCCTAAATGGACCCAGTATAAACCTTTTATGATGAATTGAATTATGGGACTAAGCAATTAATAGATGCACCTGCTGGAGGAAGTCTGAATTATAAATCCCCTAAGGAGTGCTTAAATCTGTTTAAAGATATGGCTAACAACCATTATCAATGGTCATCTATGAGAGCCAAAGGGAAGAGATCAGGAGGAGTTTTTGAGATTGATGCTGTGTCAAATTTGACTGCTAAGATTAAGGCTTTAAGCAAAAAGTCGAACATTTGTCTGTTGGGAGAAACCAAGTAAATATGATTCCTGATTTATCTAACCATAATGTTGAAGGAATGACCTCTGAGAGTTTGAGTTTGTGAATAATTTTTCTGGCCAAAAGATTGATCCTTAAGTAATGCTTACAATCCTGATTGGAGGAACCATCCAAACTTTTGGTGGAGTAATAGTAATTTTCAAAATCAATTGAACCCACCCAATTTTCAAAAACCACCAGTACAAAGGTTGGGAACTTTCAAGGAAATAAACAATCTCTTGAAGATTTATTTCTCAATTTATCAAAGCTTCTAAGAATAGGCAGCATGGAATAGATGTAAACCTGATTTTCTAATAAACAAGTAAACTTTGGAAACCGAAACCAAAACCCTAAACCGGATTAGCTTAAGCTTGAGAGAGAAACCTAGGAACTTTGGATCCGACTTTCCTTCGGTTACAAACTAAAATAACTTTTATAAAATAATTTAATGAGGGATGTTGTTTTAAAGTATATTTCCAACCATAAAAAGTTTTGATTTCGAAAAATTCTCTATTCCGGGCCTTCCCGAGATCTATTATGGAAAAGCGAGCCTTGGAACTAGAAATTCGAAAAAATATTCTAAAATACTCTTTAGAACTGAAATTTAATAAAGATTTCAAAAATATAAGTTTTATAATTTTTTGGTTTATAAAAATTACAGATATAGTTTTTTTCTCGTATTTTCTTTACTATCGGTAAAGTAATTGTCTTGTTTACTATTTATTGCTATTCACAAGTACAACCTACTACACTCACAAGCCACTCCCTGCTCTTACGTCCTTACAAACACTCAATTACATATTCGTTTCCAATGAAAAGTTGTCTCTTAAAAATTATTACATTTAAAGACTTATTATTACATAAATTATTAAACAAAACAAATTTAACTTCTTCTTTCTTTCTCCTCTCATGAATCGGCGCAACACACCACCCCCCCCCCCCCCCCCCCCCCCCCCCTAGTGCCCTAATTTGTTTTATTTTTCTTCCTTTTTATAATAAAAACAAACCCTAATTTACTTAATATATAATCTTTTACTTTCTCTCTCTTTCATTCATTTTCATTTGTTGCAAAAATTCACAAACTCTCTCTCTTTTCTCCATTTGTGCCGTGACTTCCATACACACTCACACAAGCTTATCTTCTTCTTTATTTTTCCTCTTGATTCAAGCCTTACGTGATAAATCCTAAACCTTTCCTACATTAAATCTTGTAATGTCAAGATTATTCATGAGTGTTTTCATGTTAAAGTCTCTGTGAGCACTTGCTAGGGACAAGAAAATACTAATACATGAATATCAAACCATCACAAGAGTAGATCTTGTGTTTAAATGAGTTTTGATTGGATTATCTTCATGTTCATGCATATAATAGTAGAGTAAAGTAGAGATCTTGCATAAAAATCCATGTTCATGCTTTCAAACTTCATTTCATACATCATAAGTAGTAGATCTAGCATTTAGATATTCATGTTATACTTGACATTCATGATCTCATGAATATTTTATGTTTTAATGCATTAATACTCATAAAGGTTTTATCTTGTATATATAAATATGGTAGTTAGTAGATCTTTAGTTATATGAGACAAGAAACTAAAAAAGAAAAACTTTTGTTTGAAATGTCCAAATGAAAAATCCGTATGACTTCAAAACCATGTTTTAAAAACTCTTTTATCAACTCTAAAACTTATGTTTTATATGAAAATTGAAGGGTATAGGTAATAGATATCATTAAGCAATGATTTTTATAAATTGAAATGACATTTGATAAGAAAAATATGCAAAACAAAGAATAGAAATAATATAGGAAATTTTGAGTTACTACTCAACTTAAGAAATTTGTAATTTTGGAATATTGCCATAAAAACACCTATTTTCCAAACTCAAAATGAAAGTTTTATTTAATGAATGAAGTCCTCAAGGGATAGGCATAATAAAGCTTTAATTTCTAATGTTAAACAAGTTTTTCTTAAAGAAAACATTCACAAACTAAAATTTCCAAAAATTCGGATTTTGGAATAAACCCTATTGGAATACATGCTTACAAAGTATAAAATGGGAATTTTTATGTAGAAATGAAGGTCCTAAGTAATAGATATAATGAAGACTCAATTCTAACAAAGATAACTAGAAATTCCTAAGAAATAATTCCAAAACAAAAGAGATTTATCAAAGTTAGGAAACTAGTTTTCTTAAAAGTAAATATTCTTGAAGTCTTGCAAAATAAAAAGTTCTAAAATTTCCTTTTAGTAAATATTATCAAGAGTATGCATACGTTAAACTCATAACATGCCATTCATGATAGGAAATCATTAGTATTGCATGTATAATTGATTTATAAAGTAGAAACATTTCAAACATTTACAAAACTATTTTCGGAATTGGAAAATTGTTACTGATCAGAACTGATCCCACTTTTTCTTTATCCAAACATTTTCAAAACTTGAAAATAATATTTAGAATTAGATAGATCATTCGAAGTAGATAGAAATCGATATATAATTTGTGAAATTCCGAGTTAAAATGACTAAGTTATAGCCGTTTTAAGTTGGGACTTCCGCAAATGACGAGAATTACGAATTTACTAAGTTTTGATATATAGTTTGGATTAGTTAAGTGATGAAATACTTATTAGGGTATTTCTTCCTTTTCAGGCGATCCCGAAACCGACGATTCTCTACACTAGATTATTTTCACTAAAAGACCGGTGATCCATAGCCGAGTTAGTATCACTTCCGATTTCATTTGTTATATGTGGTTGTAATGATAGTTGCACTAGATATTTGGTAAAGATAAAATGGATATGCATAATGGGGGTGAATGGGAATTTTGTATGGTTGTTGTTGATATGAGAAATGGAATGTAAGAATATCGAAGCCGGGTGATTAACTATTGCTTGTATAGATGAATTAGGATTAACTATTGATTGATCACTTAAAGAATTGGTATAATTGACTATTCGGAATTGAAAATAAATATGGACTCATTCATATCATAAATGGGGATGGAGCATTAGCATTGGTTGGTTGTCTGTGATCCTAAACGGTATAAGAGTTGGTTAATCGTGATCCATAAACGAATTAATGAGTTGGTTAATCGTGATCCACAAACGAATTTATAAGTTGGTTGACCGTGATCCTAAACGACATATTTGAGTAGTACTGCAGTATTTGTTAATCTACTAACCTAGGATGGACGAAGTAAGTCTATCCACATATGATTTCCAGCTGGTCATATGTTTATTGATTCCATATGTTTGATGCATATCACTTGTTTGACTAATCACTTGTCTGACTAATCACTTGTCTGTTTGATGTGTTATAATTGTGATCTTGGAAGTTCTCACTCACTAAGCTAGTATAGCTTACGTCCTTATAGTTTTTATTATTGCAGCACCGATTCATATGGCTTAGACCAAGGCAACTTACAGATCAGGTACAGGAGTTAGGCGTTTCCTCTAGAAGTTGTATTCAAGTTTGTTTAGACTTCGTAGGAAACTAAGAGATTTTGGATGACTGTAAAAGACCTTTTAAACAATATTCTTTTGCGGGGGAATGCCCTTAGATTTTGTAACTAATTACATACGTGTTTTGATTTATTTTCTAATGTTATTGAATGCCAAATTAAACTCTTTAACTCCATCGGTTCAAGTGTTCTATTATTGTAAAGGGACGCCTTACATCTATACAAGACTCCCGAAGGACTAAGGTGGTAATTTGTGATTCTTATATGGCATGTGGCGGGGGATTGTTACGTTTAGGGTGCCCTATGGGGCGTGATAGTTTAAGTTGATACCTATCGAGCCCGAATTTTGCTCCTTTGCTCCTAAAGGTCCCGATCCATATAAAACCCGGCCCATTTGATACAGACTACTCGACAAGGAACCAGTAGGGTTTTCATAAAAAAGATTGATTTTTGATAAATTGTTCAATTTGAGTTGCCACCGCCTAAAGCCAGAAAAAGGTGAACTATAAACCAAATAGATGGTTTGGTTTTTAGCTCGGCCACTGGTATGCGTGAAAAACCAGAAATCGATGAGTTTGGAGGCTACTATTTTAAAACCTAAACGGTTATCTAGGCTTTAAATGAGATTTAAAAATCTATAATTATATGGGCCAAAGATATAATTTTGGATTTTTTAATTTTTCATTTTTTTTATAAAGAGGAATTTACATGTTTACTAAAATATATATATATATTTTGTTTTGTTTAAAAAAAGAATCCTAAAAGTTTTTTATTTTTGTGACCGCCTTGCAGGTGCCTACGTATCCGCTAGTCGGAATTAGGTCCCCATAGTTCGTTTTGATTTTTATAAAATTTTAATTTGTTTGGATTTTTTTATTTTGAAAACCTGCCAAGTTTAAGTATTTAATCAATTTTATTTTAGAAATTCCTAAAGAGATCTAATTTTTGTGTTTTTGTTTTTGAAAATTCCTAAAAGATACTAATTTTGGAAAAAACATATTTATTATTTTTGTTAATTTAGAAAATAACTAGATGATATAATTATATAACAGCTAGGAAAACATTTTTTCTTTCTTATAATATTATGCTATATATATATATATATATAGAAAAAAAATTTTGTTTTGTAAATTTTTCTCTTTTTTTTTTGTTTTATATATATAAAAAAAATTTATAGGGTAACTAAAACATGCTCAATATATCACAAACATTTCGTGAATTCTAACAACTAATCATTCAACTAAACAATCGCGATTTATAATTATAATACATGATATGACAATAACAATACTAATAAAAATGATAATAATAATGATATTAATAATAAATAAAACTAACAAACCTATTATTATTATTTTTTTTGTTTTTATAATTTATTTTAATTGAAAATTATACTCTAAAATTTTATTTATTTACATCATTATTAGGAATATGTCACACAGATATAATCATACTCACACATGCATATATATTTTTTTTTTTGTCTTTATAATCTAATTTAAAAATTTATTTACTAATTGCATTTATATACTAAAACTTTTTTTTTTACCTAAAATGATATTACATCATAAATATATATACTTACATATATTTTTTGTTATTTTTTTCTTTTTTTTGTTCGTTTTTATTTTTTATTTCTTACTATTTTCTAGTTTTTTTATGCATTACATTAATATATCTTATAGAAAAACAACACCAACAACAACAACAATAGCAACAATAACGACAACAACAACAACAACAACAACAATAATAGTAACTAATAAAAAGATTTTTGGAACCTTGTCAAATGATTTGGTCGGCTTTGTCGGAGGCTGGGACGTGTAGTGGTGGTAGTGGTTGAAGTGTTTGGTCATGGTCTCGGTTTGGTGTATGCTGGAGATAGAGGCGTTGAGAGAGAGAGAACAAGAGAGATTAGAGAAAAAGAGCTGCCAGAGAGATCTATTTTTTTTTTAATAACAATATATACTAGATATATATATATGTAGAAAAAGGTAAAAAGAACTTTTATTGTTTTTTTTTCGTACTTTTTTAGTTTTAGTATTACTAATTTATAAAAAAAATCAAAAATAAACTTACAAATGTGAGTTGGTAAATAATAGATTATTAAACCACAAGCATGTATCAAAACATATTAAAAAAAAATTAAAAGACAATATTCCTAAGATTAATATTATTTTTTTTTGTTGATTTTCATGGTTTGTATTCAAACTAAAACTTATTCTAAAAAATACATATAATTAATATATACAGACATACACAAATATAAATTTATTGATTTTTTATTTTTTATTTTTTTAATCAAAAATCATGTTAAAACTATACCCTAAATTTTATTTATAAGATTGTAGTATGCATCTCAATTATGTATTTGTTTTCTTATATAAATATTTTTTTTACATTTTCTGTTCATTTTTCTTTTTTTTTTTTTCATTTTACCATTTTCTGTTTTTATTATAAAATATATATGATAAAATAATAATAATAATAATAATACTAGTGATAACTCAAAAATTAAAAAAAAAAATTGAACCTGGACAATTAGCTTCGATAGAACGTTTAGTTAAGATCGCAGTGGTTTGGATGGCAGCTGGAGCAGTGGTGGCTAGAGCGAAGTTGGGTGGCTGGAGCGGTTGTTAGAGCTAGGTGGCTGTCGGAGCTAAGTGGGTAGAGCGGCTGTCGGAGCTTGAGTGGTGGTTTTAGATTCCTTTGATTCCTCCTCTCTCTTTTTTTCTTTTCTTTTGAAAGTTTTCTTCAAATTTTTTTTTTTTACTTTTTTCTCTCTTGTTTGAATTTTTTTTTTTTATCTTCTTGGATCCTTTTTTTTTTCCTCTTACTTCGAAATCTGAGCGTGGGTTCCTTTTATAGGAGCAAGGAGGGAGATGAGGAGAATCGCGGCCATTAATGGCCGCTACGGAGCTCAAAGGGGTCGGGACGGTTACAAATTGATGAATCGAAACCGTTGATTTAAGGGAATTAAAATCATTTATTGAAGTTTTAATATGATTTTTGGTATTTTCAGGAGCCAAAACGCAATATTTTTTTAAAAAAATACGAAGAACGAACTCAAAAACAAGCTCAGAAGCTTGAAAAAATGGCGAACGGAATTGGGGAAGATGACGCGCGTGTGGCATACACGCGCGTCTTCCCAAGCGCGTGAGACTAGCGATGTAATGCACGCGCGTAAAAAATGACATCCGCGCGCGGTCAATGGGGATCGAACCTCGGTCTTTTCTTTGTTTTCCCAACACCTTAACCAACTGAGCTACTTTAGTTTCTTCGATAATTAGGCCATCCCAAGTGTATTTAACTCATTCAATCTAGTCATAATAAATTCAAATGAAAACGAGCCAAATTTGATTTGAGATCCAAATTAATTTTTAAATACAGCCTAAAACATGACAAGCCTAAAAATCTTTTTTATCTTTTATTTTTTTAAACTCTAAAAGTTTATTTATTAAAAGATTTTTTTCTAGATTTTTTAATTTTCAAATTTTATATTCTTTTTTATTTTTAAATTTAGCTAATTTCTTTCCTTTTTCATTTTTTTTATAATTTTTAATTTTTATTGTATTTTCTATCTTTTTTATAATTTTTATGATTTTTGAATTTTTATTTTTTTTATTTTTCAAAAAGGGGGCAAAAATAGGTGTCGACAGTATCAAAGCACTAGGTTATAAAGCAGGACAATATAACTTAAAAAGGCTTAGAAATTTGAGTAACAAACAATAGGATAAAATGGAGTTAAATGTTTAAGGTAACTAGAATTCTTTTGTTGGTGTAGGTTTCTTTAGGAGAAACGAGGGAAAGGGCAAGAAATTTTGTTAAAAGGCATGAAGAAACTTTGTGGAATACCGATTAATTGACGACCTTATGTGAAGACTTTACCTTAGCCCGAAGACCCCAGACCATGACTGAGATGTATAGGATGTGAAAGAAGGTCTTAGATATACTCGATGGGTCAGTGGTAGACCAAATCAGAGATGATCCCATTAGGAGGAAGAGATGGACTATGTTAGAGACAATATATACAATGTAAAGAATTATCGTGGAATATGGAAGAGAGCCGATGTTGAGGGAAGCTACTTTCATATTGAAAAATGAGGGACATCCTAGCTATCCAGACTTTGGGGTATGGACTAACATTGGACCCTTATATGTTTATGCCCATGACGACTTCTGAATCATAGAGAATGGAATATAGCGGATGCTAGGAACCATTTCATTTGGCAGGGAGTTATACTTGGATATTATACCACTAACCGTAGGGATTCAAACCCTTATGCGAGTAAAATTGGGATGCAACTACCGATGGAGACTGTGGAAGGAAATGGTGATGAGGTGAATAGTCATGAGAATGAGAAAGAAAACGAGAATGAAAATAAAAATGGGAATAAGGATGTGAATGAAGAGAATGAAGAGGA
Organism: Combretum micranthum; assembly: GCA_024138025.1. Taxonomy (NCBI): domain Eukaryota; kingdom Viridiplantae; phylum Streptophyta; class Magnoliopsida; order Myrtales; family Combretaceae; genus Combretum; species Combretum micranthum. Next base: position 730,370 of record JAMXBD010000365.1, read on the forward strand.
GGAAGAGGAAGAAGATCCGGAGGAAGATTCGAATTGGGCCAATGAGAACGAAGCTAGAACCCTACTGCCCATGATGTTGGAGGAAGAACCCAATCTTGAGCCAAACCCACCAATTATGGATTTTGATCGAGACTTGGAGATTCCTGATTGTGGCAGGGTAGAAGCTGACCCAAACCCAACCATTTGGAGGGATTTATGAAGTGAATGAACACCCTAGGATGACTCAGGAGAGAGTGACCAATGCGATAGTCAACGATCCTATGGAAGTGGAAAATGAGAATGAGGCCATATTGAGGGAAGCCAGAGAGAATGTGGATAGGTTTTGGGAGGAATCCGGAAGGGATTTAGAGATAGAGGAGGCGATTGAGGATAGACAAGGAGCAGGAGAAGATGAGGAGGAGAATGAAGATGAACAGGAAGAATTAGCCTGACCCCCTAGGAAGAGAAGATTGACTGTGAGGGCTTATCTAAGCCAATTCATCCGTATAGACGATGGGAGTTCATCTAGTAGAGCTCGACTTCTAAGTCCGACCCTGGGAGATTCTGATTGATGAAGGAGAAAGATGGAAACAAGCTAAACCCCTATAGTCCCATAGGAATTTTTGTAATGAGCAATGCGGGATGCTAATTTGCTCTTAAGTTCTTTAATGAACCTAGAATGGTGTATCTTTTATCTTTTGTTGTTTGCTTCTTTTTAATCGCTATTAGAGTGTACGATTAGTACTAGAATAGCGATAAGGCAAGTTTTGTGTACCTGAAAGTAAAACTATTGACTAATGTGAGACCTCGCTTTCTAGTGAAATTCTATGTGTTTTATTCAAAAGGAATAGTACCATTTCTTTATATGAGTAATAAAGTATTTCGAATAATTAAAGTCATGCAATAATCATAACGGATAACAACCAATTTTTGGACGCATAAGCATCATTCCGTTCATCGCATCATCATGATTGATTTCGACTTTATGGTTCTATTATGAGCTTTATACTTCAATTCTTTATTTTGATTTATTCTTGAGATTTCATGATTTGGGATTCCTATTTTGATTCCTTGTCTTCATATATACGTAGTTGATTTTATAATTCCATGAATTCAAAATTTAGCTTTATAACTCAAACTTAAAGCGAAACCTTAAAACTTACGGATTAATGTACAAACAGATGAAACCGTCGGATTCTCAATCGGGAGGAAGAACCTCTCTCGAACGAAGCCAACCAACCCATAATATCTTAACCAAACCAACAGGGAGTAGCACCCCAGAATCCACAAAATGAAATGATGAATGCGATTGGGCAATTGGCCAATCTTTTAAACACATTCATCTAGAACCAAAATCAAAATCAGAACCCGCAACCAGGACAAAGTGTCAGGGATTCTGCCCCGCTACCACCACCACCTGTAGATCACCGGGAAGTGACTGCTGAGGTCCCAGCTCCACAGGAGGAGCATTCTTATAATGCACCGTTACCACCGCCTCCACCATATCGAAGGCCTCACCAAAGCTCTTTACCGGACTTTATAAAGAGCAATCAGTATTTTGATGGGGCTTTCAGCAAACCTGATGAAGTCAAAGACTGGTTGGCACAGATTGAGTGCTCCTTTGCGGCTTATGAGACTCCACCATATTTATAGTTGGAATATGGGACATATATGTTAAGGTACAATGCAAAAGTCTGATGGGACTCTAAAACAAGAAGTTTAACTCCACCCGTCACATAGGAGTCGTTTTGTCAGGAATTCTTGGAAATTATTTTCCCTCCATTTTTTAAGAGTGAAATACAGTGCAAACTTCTTGCATGTCAAGAAGAGAGGTAGAACTGTGGAACAGTATGGGACTGAGTTCACCCATCTGTTATAGTAGCACCTGAATCCTTCAAAGATAGCGAGAAGCTAAAGAAACAGGTATTTTTGGGAGGTTTGGATGAGGATCTAAGGATTAAACTGGAAGAATTTGGAATGAGAACCTACCTAGAGTTAGTAGAAAATTCTCGGGTGATTGAAGGAGCCAAGAAGAGAAAATACCAAGAACTTGACAAAAGAGTATTTGGAAAGAGGCCGTTCGATGCCTCGAGTTTAAGGTTTAAGGGAAAAAGGTACAAGCCATACCACGAATTTAAGGACAATGCTAGTGGGAGCCGAATCAATCAAAGGCCAATATCACTTGCTGGAAGTGCAAGGAGGCCCATTACCTTAGGTAGTGTCCGTAGCTGAGGAATAAATGTTACTATTTTGGCGAATCTAGCCACATGGTCTACGTATGTCCGAAGAAAATGGCCGTGACCTACTTTATCTGTAAAGAAAAAGGGCACTTGGCTTCTGAATGCTCGCAAAGGAAAAGTATGGCCGCTCGACCTTTTGGGACTTCAAGCAATGCCAACACTATGAGATCCAAGAGTAAAAGTGGAAGTCGTGCAGCACAGCTATGCATGGAATAAGGAGACGGTGTTTCCTCTAGAGGTTGTGTGTTTCCTCTAGAGGTTGTGTGTTTCCTCTAGAAGTTGTTTTCAAGTTTGTTTAGACTTCCGTAGGAAACCAAGAGACTCTGAATGACTATAAAAGACCTTTTAAACAATATTTTTTTACGGGGGAATGCCCCTTAGATTTTGTAACTAATTATATACGTGTTTTGATTTATTTTATAATGCTATTGAATGCCAAATTAAACTCTTTAAATCCATCGGTTCAAGTATTCTATTGTCGTAAAGGGACACCTTACATCTATACAAGATTCCCGAAGGACTAAGGTGGTAATTCGTGAGTCTTATCTGGCATATGGCGGACTGTTACATATGGGCTACCCTATAGGGCGTGACAATAGATGCTACCTTGAGAAATCATACTGTTGCCATTCATAACTTAGAGAACTAGCTCGGCCAAATTTCTAAAATTCTTTCAAAGAGACCTTCAAGATCATTACCTTCAAGCACTGAGCCCAATCCACGTGATCAAACGAAGCAAGGATGATTTTTAGAATGATTATGCTACATCTTTTGTTTTCCTTTGCTCTTATTTGATAGACTAATTTGGTTGTTTTGAGAAGAGATATGAAGGATGACAATATGTTTGATAGGATGAAAGTGGTCCTAGAACAATGTGTAAAACTCTTTTTTGATGAATGAAATGAATTATTTTTGTGTTTGAGTGGAATGATTGATGAATGAAGTTCTATATTATTTTGTGAAAATTTTGTGCTGGTATAAGTTTCAGCCTCGACAATTTTGAGGTGAAAAATAAAAGTCAAGCCTCATCGTCGAGCCCTCCCATTTGAGCCTCAATAATGTTAAATCCTTTTTGTGAAGAAAATAAAGGAATCTTAGCCCTCGCATTCTTTAATTCTTTTCAAATAAGCCATGACTTTATTTTTAAGTCGAGTGTCGTTTATTCTTTAATTCTTTAGTCTTTAATTAATAAATAAAATAACACATTTTGTCGTTTTCTAGCTTGGCTCTTAAAAACTTTTGAAAAGGAAAAGATACTATTCATTCTGCACTCGATATAAACATTATTTTTGCACTTGAAGAATTTTTACTTGTACTCACGAACATTTCACCGAAAATCCCAAAACCTTCAAGTATATCAAAACTTTAATCATCTCAGGTATGTTCTTTACTTTCTTTCTTTTCTATTTTTCGCTGTTATTATAGAATGTGCTTTATATTTCAGATTTTTAGGTTTTTCGAGATTTCTATATGAACTTGATAAAAGTGATGAAGTTTTATTTTTAAAGTAGTTTGTTAAGTAATGTTGCTCTTAAAACGTTGTTTAAGTAGTTACAAACTTCGTTTTTTCCTTGGACTTATTAGTTCTGTTAAAACCCTAGTTTGTCTCTGATTACTCAAAATGATGATAGCAAAATAGAAATATGTGTTTCAAGTATAAGTAAGTCTAAACTAATATATGTAATCTTTTTGCAGAACAAATGGCACAAAAAAGACAACAAACTCAATTCCATGTAAGTACCCAAGCTCTCAAAAATTTATCTCTTGAGGATAGGGATAGGTTCAATATGTTTTTATCCCAAAAAAAGATAGTAGAGAATGTTGTGGTTAACTAGAAATTGTTAAGGAATTTTGGGATGGAGGAAGAGTTTTTGAAGTACTTTGAAGATATTGTATAGGGATGAGTTTTTGAGATTAAAGAGGAATTTTATGCTGGCACCACCTTAGCCTTTATGGCTAGTTTGAGAATGGAAGGAGAGGTGCCTAGCTTATATAGTGTAGTGAAGTTCTATGCCTTTGGAGAATATAGAGAAGTCCCAATGAGGACATTCATCTTTGCCATGGGGCTATATAATGATGAAGGGTATCTAGGTACACCAGAATTTCAAGAACTACTCTTAGAGATAGTTGAAGGAGATTTCAAGAAGTTTGTAAAAGAGGAGATTGAAGGCAGATTTTATAATCCCCCTAATTTTACGTAACCTGATTTTAACAAATACTAAAAATGTAATATAGAATTATATTGAATATTTGGAACAAGTAATAAAAATCACTCCAATTTTTTTTCTCTCGATTTAAAAATGTTAAAGTGTGAATGAATTTGATTATAATTAGAAGAATTAGAATCTTTACCAATAAAAATTTCAAAATACAAACTGTAACTTCTATGATCTCAAATAATTTATAAACAACGATAAACTAATTGTTAATATAAATTCTTGAGTTCTTTTTCCTTAAGTTCAATACTTAGAAAATAAATCCTACACTTGTTAAATAATGAAATAACAGTGTCCAAACTATTATAACCTGATAACAATATTTAAATAGCATTAGACAAAATATGTTGTTATTAACAAATTAGTATAAATAACTCTTATACAGTAAAACATAATATTTGGTAAAATGATCAATAGTCAACAATAAATCATAGCTAATCTTAAATTTAAATCACAATAAAAGACGATTAATTTTTAGAACCTACAAGTTATAAAAGTATAGACTAAAGATAAATAACCAGAATTACAAAAGATATGATAAGAACACAAATAGACTGACATCTAAGAATTTAGATCTTAAATAAATATTTAGATTACACTAATATTTAGAGATTCTAGAAATTAAAATCTTGAATTGCCAATGTAACCTTCAATAATTTTTATAACTAGAAAATGAACAAATCAACAAATGTGAAACTAATATCAAATATATGATTCAACAAAAATCTTAGGATAAACCTATGAGTCATAATAAGCTTATTCATAGTTTAAAAACCCGAATAAAAAATTTCTTTGATCTTAATAGGTACCAAAAACGAGATTTCGTATCTTGAACTTATAATTCAAGATATAACTAGAAGCCGCCATAAATTTCAAACCCAATAAGATATAGTCTATTAACAGAACTTATTGGCACAAAACAATAATCTAAAGATGAATTAATATCATTATAAATACATAATAGATACTAATACCGATTAATAATTACTAATCTAGATCTAAAATAAAAATTTCAAAACCCGCTGTTATAGTTGTTAAAGAATTTTGAATTCATTAAGACTTGGTTCCTAATTTAATTTATTGAACTTGCAAATTTAATCGCGTAAGTTAAAATACTAAAAATAATTATTCATGTAAACTTTAAAATAAATTTTTTTTATACAAACAATCTAGAATTTTTATAGGAAGTTAAATAATTTTATTCCGATAAAACTCTTATCTAATCATTATAATATACGTTTACAAATTAGTATTTGCTAAAATATTTAGTCAATTATTATTGAGTAAACAATAAACAAGTAAAAAAAATTAAAAACGGAAGCAAATCAACAAGCACGAACAGAATACATCACGATGGAAAATGGTCCAAAATTCTTCACGTGGAACAAGGGACTTCTCGGGTGCAAATTGGAACTTCTCGACTGTAGCAAATGCAAGTTACGTCCAAAAAGTTTCCAATTTAAACACATATAGTCAACATGAAAATGACCTAAAATCTAACACAAACTACTTCACATATGATCAACCTTAAATGCAACAAAATTTCAGTTCAAAACAAAGTGGATATCGGTTGCAATTTGGTTCCTCATCTACCGGGTATCAGCTCAACATTCACTCCCAATTCAAGCTCTGTTTTGACAAACTAATTGGCTTTTCTTGAGTTTTTTTTTTTTTTTTTACCAAATAAGCACCAATAGTAGGCCTCTATATGGACACTTCAAGCACCAAATATTAGTTAAAAACCAAGTGAAGAAATCTGTCAAAAAATGTCAAGAAAATTGCAGCAGAAAAATTTGATTTTTGGCCTCTGTTTTCATATGATTTTCAACCCGAGTTTTGTGCAACTTGAGCCTTCAAATTACACCCATAAATGACCTTAGTTAACAAACAAATGCAATTAATTTCTCTTAAAATCAGCCACAAATCTTGTATAAAATGTAGCAAAAATCATCAGCCAAATCCGTAACAAAAATTCCCAGTTGCAATTTGCAAGTTTTTCAAGCCCAAAACACCCTCCTTAGCCTCTTAACTTTAGCCTAACCTTAGTACATATATATAGCCTTAAGTTAGACACTAAATTAGCTCATAAACCCACAAAAACAAGTTGAAATTCTAGCTACAAAAAGTGTTGCCCAGCCCTCTTCTCCTTGGATATTTCTTCACTTAGACAACTTTTAAGGAGCTCTAAAGCAAATATAACCCTTATCTTATTTCCTATATCCTATCCAAGCATCAGCCACATTCAAAAAAATCCATTCCCTCTTTCAAACAACATAAAAAACCAAGTTAAATAGCCCTTGATATGTCATAAATCCAAGTTGGAATCTAAGCTCAACAAGGTAAGGAAAAAAAAAAAATATATATATATATGCTAGTTTAGCTAGATTAATTTTTCCTTAGTGATTCATCTTCTTACCTTCCTTTTTAGACCATTATTTTCATTAAGAAAGAGGAGCTAAACCCCATCTATCATTCAATCAAGGTAAGGATCATATTAAGTTCAAATATTCATTATGTTTGATCTATAAAAATTTGTCTTATAAATTTATCAAATTCATGTAACCATATACTGGTGTTATTTGGACTATTTAGGATACAAATACATCAACTTGAAGATTTTTAAGTGTAAAAATTCAAATCCTAGAAAGAAAAACCCAAAACCATATCTAAACTACAACAAAACTAAGTTAAACTTTAGATAGCTCATGTAAATGACTGGGAAGATTGAATAAATTGCATTGATGTGTTTGTTATAAGCCCAAAATTACCCCACCAATGGAAAGAACATGAAAAATCCTATGAAATCGACCATTCATTTGTTAAAAACGGATAAGAAATGAATTAGATATTACAAAACAAAAATTAGATAATTGTTGTCATATTTATACGAAAGTAGTGGATTGTTTGCATTTTTTGCCCCTTTAATGACCTTTTTTAATGAAACAACCCTATCAATGGACTGTTCGGAAAATACTATGAAAATAACTATTTATTCATAAAAAACGAACTAGAAATGAGTTAGATATCATCAAAATAAGTTTTGACTACAGTTATCATGATTCACTTGAAACCTGTACGTATGTTTCAAAAATTTAAAAATTGTACAAGTCTCTTTTCTTGAAAATAATTCCACTACTAGAAAGTAATCAAAGAGTACTATCAAATCGACTATTTATACAGCGAAATCGGATTTAAAACGAATAAGAAATCGCAAACTAGAAATTCACTCAAATTTCACTCTTAATAAATCAATATTAATGTTATTGTTATTCCTATTAATATGATTATGATTATTACTATTATTATCACTACTGATTATAGTATTTAGTATTATTGATATTTTCATCAACAGTCATTAGAATTATTAATACTATTATTATTTATGTTAAGGTCATTCTATTTATATTATTATCAATACTATTATTATTTTTGTCACTAATATTATTATTTATTAAAAGTCTGAAAATTTTTGTTATTATTATACTTTTATTTATTACTAATACTGATATTAACATTTCAAAACTAATATTACTGATAATATCATATTATTAAACTTAGCTTGTTTTACAATAAAAATAAAATTGAAGTAGAATAAAAATTTGATATATCTAAAGTTCACAAACATACAATTTTATAATTTTTGAAAGGTATAGATATTGGAACATACCCTTAAATAAATAAAAATATTAATTTAAGAGATAGATAAGGTTGACAGGCAAAGAATTAATAAATAAAAATCTTCTACCAAAAGCAGTAGGACTTAAGGAAAAGACAAACCCCTTAAATAAAAATATAGATAACAATTAAGATCAAGAGAAGCAAAATGAAAACAAATAACAGATAAATATTCTTTACTATAGGAGTGAAAACCTTAAAAAGCTTTATACAAATAATAAAAACCGTATCAAATACCAATACAAAATAATTAGACACCTATAAGAATTCAATTAAATTATTGAACGACATAATAATTAATATAACGGGCTTAGTCTAATATCCGGCGATTGAGATCAGCGCCTTTAATTCTAGGAAGATTTCTCTTACAGAAACAGTCCAATAATGAATCTCTGTTATTTTCTTTCATAGGAAAATAGATCAATTCGTAGACTTCCTGAAATAACCATGAAATTCCCAATTTATATTCTATATGTGTGTTAATAAATTTATACATACTTTTGATATGTATTGAATATGATTTTTTTTCATGATGAATTATGTGTTTTATTATTGTGTTAAAATATTGAAATATTCTAGAATTTATTAAATATTTAGTTCATAAAATTTTAATTGTATTCATATGTGTAATTTATGATTTGAATGTGTTGAATTAAGTGGAGGAATGCAAGTAACTAAGTCCTTATGTAGCAGAATTTTTTAGGCAAAAAATAAAGCTATTAAATACTCATTAAGGCCTTAAGACAATGTCATTAAGTAACAAAATGTTAAGTCATTAATTGCCTTAATTACAAATGCCTCAAAAGTCAAACAAGTAGATAATATCTACTCTTCAAACTTAAATTTTCGGGCAAAATTTCAGACCTTAGCCAAACCCTTTCTCTAAGCTTCAAAACACCTCTTAACCCTCTCAAAAGCTCCTCCAAGGTGGCATAAGATTAAGCCCTTCATTTTCCATCACTTTTACCACCAAAAGATTGCTAGAGGACCATTAAACTAAAGCCTGAAGTTCTATTGGTGAGTTTGTCTTTCATGTCTTAATCTTATGCATATATGTGATTTCTTGATAATAGGGTGCTTATGCTAATATGAGAAATGATGTGTTCTATATGTTAATGGTAGTTTAAGTATATTAAGGCTACAAGAACTTATAGTATATGTTTTATGTGTAGCAAGAAGTATGGGTGTTGTTGAATTTGGGAAGAAGATAATTTGGGTAGTTGAAGTGTGGATTTGGAGTTTGAAGTATGATAAGTATTAGAAGTGTTTGAAGTGTTGTATGAAGTTTGCATAAGGTTTAGGACATGTTAGGAGTTGAGAAAAGTTGTTTTTTTCAAGTTTAAAGTGTTAAAGTTTAAAAAATTTCGTATAACTATCACTACACCTGTCAAAACACCCCTGTTGCCAAGGGTGTAGTGCTCTCGGATCAAAAATTTCATTTTTCCCTGAGTTGAAACGGCCTCCAAAACACCCCGTTGCCAAGGGTGTAGTGTCCAAAACACCCCTGTTGCCAAGGGTGTAGTGCTCTCGGATCAAAAATTTCATTTTCCCCTGAGTTGAAACGGCCTCCAAAACACCCCGTTGCCAAGGGTGTAGTGTCCAAAACACCCCTGTTGCCAAGGGTGTAGTGCTCTCGGATCAAAAATTTCATTTTCCCCTGAGTTGAAACGGCCTCCAAAACACCCCGTTGCCAAGGGTGTGTCCAAAACACCCCTGTTGCCAAGGGTGTAGTGCTCTCGGATCAAAAATTTCATTTCCCCTGAGTCAAAACGGCCTTCAAAACACCCCGTTGCCAAGGGTGTAGCGCTCGCGGATTTCTTCCCTGACGCGACACTGTTTTGTAAATTGATCATAACTTTTTCATACGAACTCCGATTTGAGTGATTCAAATTGCGTTAGAAAGCTTAAGAAGAGATCTACAGCTTTCGTGTTTTGAGTTTTTACAAAATAAAAACTTATCAAGGCCGAATTTTCGTTTCTTTCCAGCTGATACATTTTCCAAACAAAGTTAAAAACTTGTTTTTGTTTGTTTTATGTGTATTTGCTTTAACAAATGGATCTTTTAGACTAAAATGAGATAGATATATGATAATTGATATGTAATGATGATCGAGTGATATAATTAAGCATGATTTAAGGATATTTGTATGATTTAATAAATTATTGATTATCTTTACTTGTTTTAGGATCTTGTGATAACTTATTTGAATGTATTTGTATGGTTATGTATGAGATTAGTTGAAATGAGTTTAAACTAAGTGTGAATTGTGATAATTCTTGTTGAACAGTTATTGATCCTCGCTTGGCCACCCCCATTAATTCCCAAGCTAATACAGGTACGCAGTAACTTGCTTGTATGCTTGTTAGGATAGGCATACTTAAATTTGATATAAGTTCTAAATGACTTAAGTATTGCTTGAATTGCTTGTGTTTTCACCGTTAAATCCGGTTCGAGGAGCGGTAACTTATCATGATGCAATGATAGGTTAGTGTAGACGCTTAGGCCAATAGTCATGATGCAATGACTAGGCTCGGCGGATAATCGATAGGAATGTATAACCGAGCAACATTTACTTACTCTTGAGAGGAAATAATATAATCTAATTCAATGTTTATGGGAGCATGTGAATTGCTTTATATTATGGATTGAGTTAAGTGAAGCTGAGTAACGGCTATATAACCTGGATGAGATTATTATTTGCAATGTAACGTTATCTAGGAGATATAGGTATTCGGGCTACCTATACCAACCCCCTGAGCGTTGTGAGCATTACTCAGGACCCCTAGATATCCTCAGCTTGTTCCGGAGTTTGAATACTCCAGTGTTGATTTGTTTAAGAAATATTAAAGAAAGATAAATGAAGCAATTGTTTTTGCATTGCATTAATATAGGTGTGTATGGCTCCGCTTTTGTTTGTGTTGCTGTGTACTGGGCCTCTGGCTCACTTTTGCTATTTTCAGGTGTTGATGATGATTGTTATGATGATATGGGATTCGGGTCAGATTGGGAGAAGTTTATGGACGAGTAGGATGAGTAGGACCCTGTGGCGAGAAGTTTTTGAAGAAAGTTTTATTTTCATGTGTTCGTTTAACAAATGTATTTTGTATTTTGGAATAGAGGCTTGTTAGTTAAGCCTGGGTTGTATTAAAAGACTTAAGTCTATTTTCTTCATTTTGTAAGACTTATGTATATTTTGTTGTGTCCTATGCTGGACACAAGGATGTAAATATTTCCTTAAACTATTTTATGTAAATAGATTACTCAAGTGAGTAATCCTTTTGTAAAAGCTTTTATAACAAGTTTTAGTAGTTTTAAACAAACAATTCACATAACTGCAGATTAGGACAACCTTCCATATAATACGAAAGTATTATATGTGGTTGGGGACTTAACTTGCTAAGTCTTAAGGATTAGCAGGTCGGGTCTTTACACTTCCGGTAGCTTATACAACAATTTAGCAAGGACCACAGGTGAGTTACTTGGCTTTATCACATTGTTTGTGCTTTTAGTATAGCTGCATTTGGAATAATATATATTCAATTGATATGCATGCGGGATTAGGGATAATGCATGATGCATGGTGTATGATTGAATGGCAAATTATCATAATATAAGTGATAATTCTATTGTATGATAAATATTGTATGAAGCATGTTGATGTTTGTCTGTAAATAGTATGATTGCCTTAAACTTGATTAATAATTACTGGTACTATAAATGAAATGGACATGCATCACATAATTTGCATAAACTGCATTTGAGTATATGGCAACCTACTACGTGTTAGTATTTCAGTTCTCTCATAATGCATGATTTTCTAAGCAAGAGGCTATTAGTACTAGGGGGGGCAAAAAAACCGACCGAACCAAACCAATCCGTAACCGAACCAATCCAAACAAAAAAATATGGTTTTTTTTTTTTTATGGTTTGGTTTGAAAATTTTCAAATCCGAACCAATCCGTAAATTTATGGTTTGGTTTGGAAGGTAAACCAAACCAATCTGTAAGACCGAACCAAACCGTTTTAGAAAAATATAATAATATTTTACTATATATTTATATGATTTCATTTGATATTTATTATTTGGTGAATATTAATTAAAATCAACTTGTCCTTTTTAAAATTGTTTTAAGCTTATGATATGTAATTTTTTGTTGATAATGAACTATTGTTTTCATTATGTATTAATTGTTTAATATATTTTGTAGCTAGTCATTTTATTTATTGATAAATTTTGTTGATAGATGATTTTTTATTTTAGCTAAATTGTTGATAGATAATTCACATGATGGTTATATTAAAAGTCATAAATTATGACTTACTATGTATTGGTTAGTGAATGTATTTATTGGTGGATAATTGATTTTATAGAAAACTATAGATTAAAAGTATGATGAATTTATAAAGTATTTTGTTATGGTTTATAATATCAACTTTGTAAAATAGTATAAATATTTAAGAATCTACACAAATGTAAAAAAACTAGAACAAGAAAAATTTTTAGTTAGAATTTTGATTTAAATAGTAATCCAAACCGAACCAAACCGTTATTTAATGGTTTAAAAAATTTATAATTCGAACCAAACCATTACTTAATGGTTTGGTTTGGGATGGAAAAAAAACCAAACCAATCCATGCCCACCCTTAATTAGTACTACGCAAGATTATCTTTGTTTCGTCGATTCCATGGGAACTAACTGGTAATGAAGGACGCCACCCATGGTATCGCTATGAAATGACTAAAACTTAGTGAAGTTTCTAAGGCTTAAAAACAGGAATTGAGTACCTAAAGTATAAAGAGATAACTACAATGAGGATTGTGGCTTTTTTGTATACTTAGTCTCTCTTGGGTAGGTGAGCCATAGTATTGTGTTCCTTTAACCCCAATGAGAGGTGTAAATCTCCATCCTGCTTTGGATTCTAGATCATCCAAGCTTGTAATGTGCATATGATTGATTGTTGCATTGTGTATGATTGATAATTATACTTGTTTGTTAGTGGTTGATGTGTGGTTTGGTCAAGTTATCTCACTGAGCTCATGGTTTGCTCACTCCCTAACAGTTTTTGTGCAGGATTAATACTAGCTGGGATTGGGCTAGGAATGTGTGAAAAGAGCTTCTCCAACGAACTCTATTGAAGATAGAGATATAGGATATGGTAAACTTAGAATGTAAATTAGATAAATTTTGAAATTTGTAAGTTGTAGTTTGAAACCCATTTTCACCATTTGGTAGGAGATACCGATTCTCTATGATCTTGCTAGAAATTAGAAAATTGGATTCCATAATTGAAATCCAGTAAATAATATATCGTTTATATGATAAATATTGATAAATAAATAGAGTCTTGTACACTCTGACTTACAAGACGGTTCTCATGTTACGGGTGCACACGTAATATGATAGTTTTAGATCAATCCTACTAAGCCCCCTTTTGAGACGTGATAGATTTGCTCCTTTAAAGACCACAGGATCCAAATTTTGAAATAAGAGTGTGCGATGCTTCATTATCTACTGATTAAGAGCATATTTTCTAAAATGGAGGGAGGGTCAATAATCTTTGAAGCGGAGCTATACCCTATAATTAGCATTGTAAGGGGATTAGAATAAATGTAAGATTATTGGTAGCCTGTAGGTTGAATTATCAGGCCACACTAAATTGCAAGGGAATATTCCTTGGTAGCTTGATCACAAGGATTTTGAAAAATTTAAGAATGTGGCCAGAGCAGGGGCTAGCTGATTTAGCTTGTATATATAAAGAGCTTCAAAGAAAAGCTTTTAGAGATTAGAGAATAGTGGAAATGGGCACCACAGTAGAGCCAAGATTTGGCTTTGACCCGCTAGTTAAGCCTCAACCTCTTTAAGAGTCAGTTGCACCAGTTGGGCAACAAAACCATGAGCCACAATTCCCCCTTCCACAAGAAGAACCCCCAATGGTACAAACTGAAGCTTCTGCATCAGAAGCAACACAACAACCCTCTATAGCAAGCTTCCACAGATTGGAGAATGAATTCACTGAGATGAAAGAAAGACTTCCTAATTTAGATAGAAGTACAAAGGAGGGCATGGATGGTCTGAAGTAGATGATGTCCAACATCTTAGAAGGAGTCTCAAAGTTACTTTCATAACCTACAACATCCAAATCACCCTCTCCACAACCTGTTTTGGTAGAGTCACATCCTGATGATAATGATGCCAGACCACCATCTCCACCTTCATTACCATACACACATACATCACCCATACCATACACAGAAACTATACACACAGACAACCAAATACACTCATCCCCTGTACATACAGAACCATACACATCACCACTGACAAAAACCCCAAACACAGAACCATTATAACAGTTGGCTGAGTCACCTGCTCAGAATATTATTGAGGATAATGAAGCTACTGTTCAACACAGCCAATTCTTTCATATCAACCACCAATAATGGAGGCTGTTGAATCAGTTCTAATACCCGTTACACCAATAAAGAAGAAGAGAATAACGAAACCAGCGTAAAGGAAAAGGAGAATGATCCTTCCTAAGGATCTAAATTTGGATGAAGTTTCAACACAACCAGTTTTATTAGAGACAACGGTGGAGCCAATTTTAGTAAATGCTCTAATTGTTCCTTCAACAGAAGACTCTGATAATGAGTACAACCTTAGGCTATAAAGTAGCTTAGTACAAAAAGTTATACAAGAGGTTGAGTTGGAAGAAAGAATAGCAGTATAAGATAGGCCTCATGTTGGAGAGTCCAATAAAGCTACCATAACAAGGCAAGAAGGAGAAAATGTAATAGAGAAAGTATCATCTCCACAACAATCATTAGCCAAAGAAACAACCATAGAGCCAGTTTTAGTGGATGCTCTAACTGTTTCAGATGCTACACCTCTGCGTCAAGTACCACCTAAGTGCGCAATTTTACAAGCTGAAGAAAGAGTGGCTACAACAAAGGCTAGAAGAGAGAAAATGGATAAGGCACGACAAGAAGAATGCGTGCACTAGAGCAGTGGCAAAATGAATACAGGAAGAAGGAAAAACATAGGCAGGTAGAGGATAAAAATTGGTAAAAACATGGTAAAAACAAAGGATAAGCTGTGTTAATGGAATATTCACAAGCGTTTGCTGGGAAAAAATAGAGAATGGGTTTGTAACTTTCCAAAAGCAGTAGCCTTAGCTTTACTGCACCAACTCCTTATCATGTATGGGATAATATTGAAACTTACTATTCTCTATGTCTCTAAATAGAAGCAACCACAAATCATAAAGAGAGGAGTACTCAAACAAAACCCCTGTGACTCATGATGCTCCACAGCCACAGCCACAACTCCTTCTTAATGCCCTCAGCAAGACCAAGATGATTCGCTCACAATCAATCAATTGCTGGAGGCTATAAGAAAAGAAAGAAAAAGAAACATAAGCGAGGATAAAATGAGATTTATTGAATCTCATCAAAGATCATAGGAGTCGAGGAAAAGAATTCTGCAAATAAGGTCTGTTATCATTGGAGTAGAAGTCGGGAGATTAGAAAAAGCCATAGAGGCTGAGAGGAAGAAAAGAGCAGAAGCCTGACTACAAGCTCAATCATTGCCAATAAATGAGTCATCTCAGCCAAAAATAATCGAAGCTCTTCAAGGATTGGAAGAATTGGCTGAACATGATGACAGCTTGTATGATGGCAACCTCCTATACAATGATGAGGAAAAAGAAAGAAGGAAAGAGGAAGAAGCCCAGAAGAAGAGACTAGAGCAATTGGAGAGTGATACTACTTATGCCCAAAGAATCCAGGAAGAGCTGGATGGAGAAGAAAAGGCAACACTACACAAAAAAAGGAGTTAGTCCTTCTCCAACAGCAATTTAACCCCATCAACCAACAAATCCTACTAGTGAAGCCCTAGAAGTCAAGCTAGTAGAAGTAGAGGCAGGACTAATGAAAGAGGTAGAGGCAGGACTAATGAAAGGGGTAGAAGACAAGGAAGATAAGGAAAAGGTAGAGACCCCAATGAAGACTTTCCCAAGCTAAAAAGAGGAAGAGGAAATGAATTTAGCAGAAGTTTTCGATATTGGCTGGGAATGGACCCTTAAATTTTTTTTTGTTTTTATTTATTCTTTATTATTCAATGTTATTGTAATATATGTAACATATTATATATTCTTTATTCTTTTTAATAAAATTGCATATTCTTTATGCTTTCTTATTCTTTGCTTTTACTTTTTGTCTACAACTATATCGAGGCTCTGATTGAGCCTCGATGATAACATCTGTTGTGTTAGATTTTGTTTTTAATAGACTTAAACAGGTCTCGACAAGACAAGTTCAACCCTCAAGCTAACACAGAAAGAAGTTTTCTTCACTTCTCAGTTTCTTTTAAATCCTGCTTTAAACAAAAAATTGTTTTGATAATTAAATCCTCTATCTGTTTATATCGTTTAAACTTTGAGGACAATGTTTGTCTTAAGTGCGGGGGAGGGTTAAGCAAGATGAATGGGTCTAATAATTGAATAAATTGCGTATAGAGTATGTACTGATATAGATCAATTTTTCCCATGCAAATTCATAAGAACTCAATGAAATGGTAAAAATTTGACAAAATTTTTCGGAAAAAAAATCACTTAGCTAAATGATTTATGAAGTTGTCTTGAAACTGAACAATTTTTACCTTGTTTAAATCAATTGATAGTATTTATGTGAAGTAGTTTTACTTATTATTTAGTTTAGAATTTTAGAGTTAGAATTAGCTTAAGGTCTTTAGTAAGTTTACTCAATTTTTTTATAAAAGTTTAAAAAATCTGTATGTTTTTCAAAATTAGTCATTTTGAGAGCCGTTTTAATCTATGGTGAATATTCAAATGATAATCATAACTTGATAATTTTTCCTTGTGCGTTATAACTAAAAACAAAACAAAAATTAAATATAAAATCTGTGCTTAAAATTGGAATGGGCTTGGATTGGTCCCTCAGAAGAGTAACTTCTTGTCCCCTCTTTCAATTTCAAAAGCCATTAAAAAAAAAAAGCAAAAAGATGTAGGCAATACCACATCTAGAGGTAAATAAAATATGCAGGCAACACCCTATCCCTCTGAAGCTTTAAATAATCAATAAAATTAAGCAATAATAAGCACAAAAAGGGAAAAAAAATTAGGGGATGAACTGATATACATGCATTCACTTTAGATTACTCTGCTTAAAGAAATGATTAAAATATTACATATTTTTATATATAAGGGGATAAAAGATGATTGAGTTTCTTCTTACTCTGATTAATCTTCTGAATAATTTTTTATTAGAATTCTTTATTAAATAATGAAGGTAAAAGCAAATTGACATAGATAAGGCAATTGATTTCTGCAAAAGTAACTTTTGTCGGTCCCAAATAATAATCAAGAAGGGAGTTGAATTGATTATTACAAATTTTTGCCTTCAAAAATTAATCCCTTTTCTAATTTGAAAAACAAAAACAATATATCAATATAACAAATATGAAAATAAATTACTTAAAATTAAAAGATAGAGAGAAGAAGATCAGGCAATGATTTATAGTGGTTCCGCCTTGTGCGTCAGTCCACTCTTCCACTTCCGAGTCGGAGATCCCGTTATCCTACAGGTTTTGTTCCACCTGTCCAATAAGAACAAATTACAAGCTTGTACAATTCTCACTGCTCGATTCTCACAGCTATCCTCTAGCTACAACCGATCTATAGAGTCTAAACTTGTAATTGAATTATCAACTAAGAAGGCAACAACACGTTCCTTCAATTACAAAAAGAAAATAAATTTTTGAGATCAAAATGCAAAAGAAAGATTGCAAAATGATCAGCTTGTCAAAGTAAAAGTTTTTGAAAAATCTCTATTTAATGAAACTTCTGGACTTTATTCTGTAAAAGCTTCTGGTTCTTTTCTTTTGATAGAAAACTAGAGAAATTTTTTTTTTTTGCTACGTGAAAGATAACTGCATTCTATATTTTTTCTTCTTCTGTCTTTCTTAAGTTATATCATACTTCATTTAATGTTTATAAGATAAGAAAGCTATCCCAAGAATCTCGGTATGAAAATCTTTTGAACTTTATATTGATTTGAAATTTTAAAACTATTTCTTCCTTCCAACGGTTAGTTGATAATAATATCCACCTTCTGTTTGTCCTCGTGAATCAAATTCCAAACACGATATGATCATAATAAATGGATAAGCTCAACTTGATCTTCGCAGATTTTCAAATCTGATTGGATATATCTCATTAAATCAAATTAGTCAGCTGTGGATAAGCCTTGAAGATGGTTACGGATATTTTTCTTCCCATCGTGATCGTAATATGTTTTGAAGATACTTGGAATGAGGATAATGTCTGCTTGATTTTCGTGATTCATCGTAATCTTGTTTGTTTCTTCTTGAAAATCTTCCTGACGTTGTCTTGCTTAAAGTTCTTTTGAAAATACCCATTGCTAATATCTCGGACTCCATCGATCTTCATTTGTTATCTTATTCGAAGATAACGTTTTTCTTATTCTGATTTCTTAGTAATATTTAAATTTAAATAATAGATAAATTCGTCCTTAAAAAAGAAGAAGTATGTTAGAACAAATAACCACTTGTCTTGAAATAAACCCCGTAACTTCTGCTTTTTGTCTCTGAAGAAAGCATTTTTGTTGATGAGAGAGAAACTGAAAATCATTTAAATCCCCTAGGATATAATCCGACTTTAGTGGAATTAAATAAGTATATTACCCAAATATACTTATTATCTCAGAGCTAGGCCTTCAAAAACGTGATTGTACTGTTCTAAAATACTGTATGTCTTATTGAAGAAGATGAACAGTAAACTTTCTAACCAGAAATGCTTGCTCAAAGATTTTGTAAAGATTCTGTAAAAACTTTTGTATTTATGGAAAAATCTTTATCCCTTTACCAAAATTCTGGAAAACATTCTGTGTTCCTTATCTTGTAACAAACTCTTATAAGACTTGTTTAAAGCTTGTTTAGAACCAAAACATCCGAAATTCAAAATCATTTAACTCATATATTTAATTATCAATATTCAATAATATTCTATGAAAGGTTTTGTATATAATTCTGCACACTAATAGAATAGTTAGTTTCTTGAGTATTTTGTTATTATCCAAATTTTAGATAATAGAGAATCAACATTCTCCTCCTTTTTTATGATAACAAAACAATCTTTTAAAACAACAATGTAAAACATTACATTCAACATTCCATACGCAGACTATCAGCTATTTCTATCCATTCAAACCATATCAGCTATTTCTTCAACCATCACATATCACACATTCCAAACATCACACATTTACTCCCCCTTTTTGTTATCAGCAAAATATCAAATAACGAAACAAACTGTCAATAACAGAAATATTATCAAAGTTGAGAAACAAAACAAAACAAGTCTTCGCAAAAGATAAACAAGTAAAATTAAAAAAAAAACAGAACATATTATGGCTTCTTAATTGGAATTGTGGATTTCGAGCTTTAGTCTTCTGTCGCCTACGATAACCAGAGAGAGGAACCGATGTTTCAGCACGATTTTGTGGGAGTTGAGGCAAATAATGTTGAGGATGAAGAACATCAAGAGGAATGAAGGGAACAATACTCATATTCGAAGGAGTAGGTTCATGAGGAGGTCGAAACAGAGGAACACCACTAGCAGTGGAAGTGTCAGTAGTGACAACTTCTGGAATTTTTCTTGCTCTGGTGGTGAAGAATGAAAAAGGAACGAGCAGATTCTAGGATATTAACTGAGAAGGATATGTTTGATTCTTTGCAGCAAGCTGTGTTTTAATCTCGAAGAAATAAACTGTTTGATGTCCAGCTTGAATGATTCCAACAGATTTTTCAGACCACTTCTTCCTTGAACAGAAGATGGCTCACCTGGTCCTTCATCAAACTCAGGAATAACAGAATCTTCACTATCTGAAGAAGTATTCATATGTACATTTTCAGAAATATGAAACTTCCCACCAGTCATAGGAGCAGATCTTTTCTTCATTTTCCTTTTCATTGGTTCCTTTCCAGATCTATGTATTCCTTGATTGAGTTCTTCTTCAGAAGAACTTCTGGAGAAGCTTCTGGAGTAGTTTCTTTCTCCCCTCAATTGTTGCCTTAACTTTTTCCAATCAATATTCTTCCTATGATTCTTGTGCAAATAAATTGCACCATCAATTGCATGCCAAAATTCTTATATGGACGAATTTGCATATGATGCATGCTTTTCTCTCCAATCCTTTTCAAATTTATAGGAACCGTACTCTTTTAGGAAATGGAATGCCTTTAAACTTGAAAAGTTTCATAAGCACATTTCCATATATCCTAAACTCTTGTTCTTTCCACATTCTTTTTAAAATTCTCTTGGCCAAATCTATTTTTATTTTCTTCATCATAGCCAAAATGACCAATCCATCGTCTTTGGTCACTGTTAGAACTTCCTTTGAGGAAGTATACATTCTCGCACAATTTTGCATTCTAACTACTAATTCAAACTCATGTACGAACACATCATCATCTAAACTGTCCTATGTTTCCATTTATTTTCAGAAACAAATCATTCTTCTCATCGAGACATACACATTGTCATCGTGACAATCCTTCAGACCTAAACACTTAATCAAATCATCACGAGTTATGGTTAAACTAACTCATTGAACTCTTGAATTTAAACTCCTATCATCAACATAAACCAAATTTCTGTAAAATTCTTCAACCATTTCTCCAACAATATCTCCAATAAGATTACACATCTTTCTACAACCTACATTATCTAACCACTCTTTCCAGTAAAATTCATGCTTTTTAAGATATCCAAAATCTACGAAGGAACGGTCATGGATTTTTACCTTTCGTATAAAAAGCATTGCCTCTGAAGCTTGTGTTTTCCTTTTCTTTGAAGACTGGGCTTGTTGATCGGAAGTTGATGGAATATCTTTTCTTTTCTTTGAAGAATCTTTGGAAGACTTCTTTTTCTTTAAATCCTTTAAAAGCTCTGAAATAGGTTTTGGGTCAGAACCATGATACGATTGTTCCTAAGATTTTTCTTTTTTCTTTGTTCCTTTGGTATGTTTAGAACTTTGCCCCAGATTCTCGAACAAATTTGGAACGAATTTCTCTAACCCTAGATGGAGATTGAGAACGAGATAGAGTTTTTTCAGAATCAGAAGACTCATCTTGTATAGAAATAGGTTTGGTTGAAGTAATGGTTTTGAAATTTTTGTTGGATAGCTCTGAGATTTTCGTGGAGCCATGAAGATGATTGAAAGAGAAGAACATAATATTTTGGAAACAAGGAGGATTAGGGTTCAAAACACATGTTTTAGATATTAAATTACGTTGAACACATATGGCAGAAAGAAGAGCAGACGAAAGGTCAGAACTTTGAGCGCCAAAAGTAGTTACACTGATTTCCATTCCATTTATTAGTATTAATTATAATTAATTAAATTTTTTAAAACAAAAAAAAATTTAAGAAAAAGGATTGCAAATTCCAATCTCATTTCGAATATATTCAAAATTAATTTTATCTAATGATTTTGTAAAAATATCCGCTAATTGCATATTGGAAGGCACAAATTCAACAATAATATTACCATTTATTACATGATCTCGAATAAAGTGATGTTGAATTTCAATGTGCTTAGATCTAGAATGATGCACTGGATTTTTTGTAAGATTAATTGCACTTGTATTATTACATTTAATAGGTATATTTTTAAAAAATAAACCGTAATCTTGTAAATGTTGTTTAATCCATAACATTTAAGCACAACAATTTCCAATAGAAACATATTCTGCTTCAGCTGTAGATAAGGCAACAGAATTTTGTTTCTTAGAAGACCAAGAAACTAATTTGTCACCTAAAAATTGACAAGTACCAGATGTGCTTTTTCTATCAATTTTGCAACCAGCATAATCTGCATCAGAGTATCCTAATAAATCAAAATTTTGATTTTTAGGGTACCAAATGCCTAATTTTGAAGTATTTATCAAGTACTTGAAAATTCTTTTAACAGCTGTCAAATGTGTTTCTGTTGGTGCACTTTGAAATCTAGCACACAAACATACACTAAAGAGAATATCAGGTCTGGATGCAGTTAAATATAATAAAGAACCAATGAGACTTCTATATAACTTTTCATTTACCTTTTTCCCATTTAAGTCAGAATCTAACCTTGTTGAAGTACTCATGGGAGTTGCAGCTCCTTTACATCCTTCATACCCAAATTTCTTTAGAATTTGTTTTGTGTATTTTTCTTGATGTATGAAGATTCCTTCTTTTGTTTGTTTAATTTGTAGTCCAAGAAAGAAGGTCAACTCACCCATCATTGACATTTCAAATTCTTCCTGCATACTCTTTGCAAACTCTTGACAATATATTTCATTAGTAGATCCAAATATAATATCATCCACATATATTTGAATAATTAAGATATCCTTATCATGTGATTTTAAAAACAAGGTTGTGTCAACAGTTCCTCTTTGAAAACCTTTTGAAATTAAAAACATACTTAATCTTTCATACCATGCCCTTGGCTTGTTTTAAACCATATAAAGCTTTATTTAATTTGTAAACGTAATCAGGTTTAAAAGGATCTTCAAAACCAGGGGTTGTTCTACAAAAAATTCCTCTTTTATAAAAACATTTAAAAATGCACTTTTTACATCCATTTGAAAAACTTTGAAATTTTTGAAACATGCATATACAAGCATCAAACGAATTGCTTCTAATCCAGCTACAGGTGCATATGTTTCATCAAAGTCTATTCCTTCTTCTTGTGAATATCCTTTAGCCACTAATCTTGCTTTATTTCTAATTATTTTACCATCTTCATCTAATTTGTTCTTAAAAACCCATTTAGTTCCGATTATTGATTTTCCTTTAGGTTTAGGTACAAGATTCCATACATTATTTCTTTGAAATTGATTTAGTTCATCTTGCATGGCATCTATCCAATTATTATCACTTAATGCTTCATCGACATTATTAGGCTCAAATTTAGATAATAAAGCAACATGATTGTCAAAATCCTTTAAATTAGACCTTATTTTAACACCAGCTTGAACATCATCAATTATATGTTCAGGAGGATAAGCAGATTTATATTTCCAAGTCTTAAAAGTTTCTGGTTCAGATTCTCTAGGTTCTGGAGTACCTTCTGTATTGTCTTCTGGAATACAATGGGTACTTCAAACTTTAGTTCTGAACAAGATTCTTCTTTAGATTTGGATTCTTTTTCATCATCAGTTTCATCATCCTTTATATCTTCAACAAACTTAACATTTATTGATTCTTCAACTATTTTAAATGTTTTATTAAAAACACGATAAGCACGACTATTTAAGGAATATCCTAAGAATATAGCTTCATAAGATATTTCATCAAACTTACCAAGATTAAAAGCATTCTTTTTCATAAAACATTTAAAACCAAAAACATGAAAATAAGATACATTAGGTTTCTTACCTCGAAATAGTTCATATGAAGTCTTGGATGTCATTGGTCGAATGTATACTCAATTGATGATATAACAAGCTATAGAAACAGTTTCTGCCCAAAAATACTCAGCAATACCACTTTCATTTAACATAGATCTTATCATTTCTTGTATAGTTCTATTCTTACGTTCTATAACTCTATTTTGTTGAGATGTATATGGAGCTGAGAAATTATGAGATATACCTTGTTCTTCACAAAAATTTATAAATTTTGAATTTTGAAACTCAGTTCCATGATCAGTTCTAAGACTAATTATGGAAATTTCTTTTTCATTTTGAATTTGTTTTGCAAATTTTTGAAAAGAATTAAAAGTATCTCTCTTATATTACAAGAACATAACCCAAGTATATCTTAAATAATCATCAACAATAACAAGTCCATACTTACTTCCACCCATGCTTAACACTCTTGTAGGTCTAAACAAATCAAGATGTAACAATTCAAGAGGCCTTTTTGTAGAAATTTTATTTTTACTTTTGTGAGAAATAGAAACCATCTTATTCTTTAAGCAAATATCACATTCACATCTTGTTTAATATTTATTTTAGGCAAACCTCTTATTATATTCTTTTTAGATAATTTTTCTAATTGATTGAAATTCACATGACCTAAACGTTTATGCCAAGCAAAAATATTATCTTCATTGACAACAAACAACACGCATCTTCAACTTCATTAGGTTTTATCAAATATATGTTTTTCTTTCTAAAACCTTCAAACAATTTTATACCATTTTCATCAAAAGCAAAACATTTTCTTTTTCAAAAATCATTTTATAACCTTTGTCACATAATTGACTAATGCTCAAAAGATTATGTTTTAAGCCTTTAACTAAATAAACATTTTCTATTATGTAAGAGGATATACCAATGCTTCCAGTTGCAATAATTTTACCTCTACTGTCATCTCCAAATTTAACATATCCTTTTTCTTCCCAAGTTATGCTATTGAACAATGAAGCATTTCCTGTCATGTGTCTGGAACATCCACTGTTTAGATACCATGTTCCTTTAATTTTAGCTTCATATTCCTGCAAAATTCAAGAGAATTAAACTTTTTTAGGAACCCAAACTAGTTTGGGTCCTTTATAAGACAAGCTCGTTTGGTTTCTTTGTTTAACTTGTTCATTACTGAGCTTGTTTCTTTATAGTAGCAATATTTTCAATATGACCAGGTTTACTACAAAAGAAACATGCATATGAAATGTTATTACTATACCTGTTATTTACCTGTTTCATATTATTTTGTGTTGGGTAATTTCTGTAATACCTTTTGGTATTGTTTTCATATGTCGGATAACTTCTGTAATACCTTCTGGTATTGTTTTCATATGTCGGATAACTTCTGTAATAACTTCTGGTATTGTTTTCATACAAAGGATAACTTCTGGAATACCTTCTAATATTGTTGGTATAACTTCTTTTCTCATGATTTGATCTTACGTCTTGTTTTCTTTCACTTGATTCATTATATTTATTTGGTTAGCTTTTACAAATGTGGTTTTCTTAGTTGCATTTGAACTAGATCCATGCTCATATCCTAAACCATGCTTTTCAAAGATAATTTGAGATGAAATCAACATAGTTAACTTTTTGTCACTTTCATTGAATTTATTAAATGTATTCTTTATTGAATTAGATAACTCATCTATTTTTATTTTTAATAAACCGGTTTCTTCCTTTAACAAACTATTATCTTTTCTTAATTTTTCATTTTCTATATGCAATTTTTCAAGATCATGCTTTAATATGTGATTTTCATCAACAAGTAAAGAATTTGTTTGTTTTATTACTTCCTTTTCATTCTTGAGAGATTTTATTTCATTATCATATTTAACTAGCTTAGAATCAGCCTTTTTAAGAGCTTTTAATAACTTTTTCATTTCAAGAAGCATGTCATCTTCAGTTATTTCATTATCAGATTCAGATTCAGAGTGTACCTCAGAAGTAGCCATTAGACAAAGATTTGCTTCTTCTTCTTCATCTGTATCTTCTGGACTACTCTCTGTATCATCTAATCACTCCATGTTGCTAACATTGCTTGACTTCTCTTTTTGTATTGCTCCATTTTCTTTATCAAGGTGGGACACTCATATTTGATATGTCCTGGCTTTTTACACTCATAACATTGAATCTCCTTCTTCTCCTTTTTCTTCTCTTTTTCTTTGTAAGCTTTTCCTGCATCATTTTTTCTATATTCAGTAGTTTTCTTAAAAGCACTAAATTTCTTACCTCTTTGCTTTTTAAAGAACCGATTGAGCTTTCGTGCTAGAAGATTAATATCTTCATCTCCTTCATCATCACTTATCTGAATCAGCTTGGTTGATAGCAACTTCTTTGGCTTTAAACGCAATCCCTTTGGAACTACTTTCTTCTTTGAGTAGTCTTTTTGTGAGATTCATAAGCCATTAGCTTTTCTCTTAGTTGGCTAAGAGAAAGTTTGTTGAGATGTGCTTCTTCTATAGCAGTTTTCTTTGCATCCCAAGTTGGTGGTAGAATTCTCAGTATCTTCCTCACAAGATCAGGATCACCAATTACTTTGCCAAGTGATGCCAATTCATTTGTAATTAGTGAACCTGTTAAATGCATCTTTGACAGATTCATCAGTTTTAAACTTGAATAACTCATATTGCTGAAGTAAAGCATTAATTTTAGTTTCTTTAATTGTATTAGTTCCTTCATAAGTTTCAGTTAGTCTATCCCAGATCTCCTTTGCTGTTTCACACGAAGATATAACATAAAATTTGAAGCTGCAATAGTTGTTAACAACAAATTTTTAGCTTTGTTATTCTTTTCAATATTCTTCTTCTCAGCATCTGTCAGAACTGAGTTTCCATTCATTGTAACCACATTGTCTCTAATGGAAATCACCTGCCAAGAATCATAATCGTTAGCTTTTATATAGGTTTCCATACGCATTTTGCAATGAAAAAAGTTTGAACCATCAAAGAAAGGATCACTATTAATTGCTACAATGTTCTCCACCATTTTAGCTAGATCACTTAAATCAATAAAAGAGCCCTACTCTGATACCAATTGTTAGTCCCAAATAATAATCAACAAGGGGGATTGAATTGATTATTACAAATTTTTGCCTTAAAAAATTAATCCCCTTTCTAATTTGAAAAACGAGAACAATATATCAATATAACAAATATGAAAATAAATTGCGTAAAATTAAAAGATAGAGAGAAGAAGATCAGGCAATGATTTATAGTGGTTCCGCCTTGTGCGTCAGTCACTCTTCCAGCTCCGAGCCGGGACCCCGTTATCCTACGGGTTTTGTTCCACTATATCCAATAAAACAAATTACAAGCTTGTACAATTCTCTCTTCGATTCTCATAGCTATCCTCTAGCTACAACCGATCTAGAGTCTAAACTTATAATTGAATACTCAACTAAGAAGGCAACAACACGTTCCTTCAATTACAAAAGAAAATAAATTTTCGAGATCAAAAAGCAAAAGAAAGATTGCAAAATGATCAGCTTGTCAAAGTAAAAGTTTTTGAAAAATCTCTATTTAATGAAACTTCTGGACTTTATTCTGTAAAGCTTCTGGTTCTTTTCTTTTGATAGAAAACTAGAGAAATTTTTTTTTTGCTACGTGAAAGATAACTGCATATATTTTTTTTCTCTGTCTTCCTTAAGTTATATCATACTTCATTTAATGTTTAGAAGATAAGAAAGCTATCCCAAGAATCTCGGTATGAAAATCTTTTGAACTTTATATTGATTTGAAATTTTAAAACTATTCCTTCCTTCCAACGGTTAGTTGATAATAATATCCACCTTCTGTTTGTCCTCGTGAATCAAATTCCAAACACGATATGATCATAACAAATGGATAAGCTCAACTTGATCTTCGCAGATTTTCAAATCTGATTGGATATATCTCATTAAATCAAATTAGTCAGCTGTGGATAAGCCTTGAAGATGGTTACGGATATTTTTCTTCCCATCGTGATCGTAATATGTTTTGAAGATACTTGGAATGAGGATAATGTCTGCTTGATTTTCGTGATTCATCGTAATCTTGTTTGTTTCTTCTTGAAAATCTTCTTGACGTTGTCTTGCTTAAAGTTCTTTTGAAAATACCCATTGCTAATATCTCAGACTCCATCGATCTTCATTTGTTATCTTATTCGAAGATAACGTTTTCTCTATTCTGATTTCCTTAGTAATATTTAAATTTAAACGATAGATAAATTCGTCCTTAAAAAGAAGAAGTATGTTAGAACAAATAACCACTTGTCTGAAATAAACCCCGTAACTTCTGCTTTTTGTCTCTGAAGAAAGCATTTTTGTTGATGAGAGAGAAACTGAAAATCATTTAAATCCCCTAGGATAATCCGACTTTAGTGGAATTAAAAAGTATATTAAAATATACTTATTATCTCGGAGCTAGGCCTTCAAAAACGTGATTGTACTGTTCTAAAATACTGTATGTCTTATTGAGAGAGATGAACAGTAAACTTTCTAACCCAAAAATGCTTGCTCAAAGATCTTGTAAAGGTTTTGTAAAAACTTCTGTATTTCTGGAAAAATCTTTATTCCTTTACCAAAATTCTGGAAAACATTCTGTGTTCCTTATCTTGTAACAAACTCTTGTAAGACTTGTTTAAAGCTTGTTTAGAACAAAAACATCCGAAATTCAAAATCATTTAACTCATATATTTATTTATCAATATTTAACAATATTCTATGAAAGGTTCTGTATATAATTCTGCACACTAATAGAATAGTTAGTTCCTTGATTATTTTGTTATCATCAAAATTTTAGATAATAGAGAATCAACAACTTTATTTCAATTAGTAAAGACAATTAAATTCTTCAGAATGCTGAGGTGATTTGAGCTTAAATATTCAGGTCAAATAAACCATTCAAGATTTGTTTTCTTGATAAGCCTTATGATTGTTTTAAAATGTTTTATTTGCTTGAGGACAAGCAAAAGTATAAGTATGGGGGAATTTGATAAGTCATTTTTACTCTATATATTTCATGGGATTTTGAGCTCATTTTGCTAAGAATTTCATATAAAAATCCTGTAAAATTGATGCTTTTGATAAATAATGTTGTTTTGAAGCTCTTAGAATCTAATGAGGAATAATCAAAGTATTTTAAATTAGATTTGAAGCAAAAACAACAAGTAAAATAAAGATTGTAGAAGTCAATCCGTATAAAGTCAAGTTGAAGCCAAACAAAGGAGAAAACAACAAAAATTGGTCTATCGAGCATTAACTACGAGCCCTCAACATGACCCTCGACTTTAGTCGAAGTGATCGAGCATCATTTTGGAGAAAATACATTGTCAAGCCTCAAAGTCGAGCCTCAAATCTCGACCCTCGACAAGTGCTTTCACAGACCAATTCTTCATTAGAATGGACTCAAGCCTCAGCAATACAAGTCTCGACTTTTTCAATTTGACCCTCGATAGAGCAATGGACAAAAACGCACAGTTTATTTTGGAAATTCCTGAAGTCGAGCCTAATTTTACTTCATACAAGTCTCGACCAATAGATCACACACGACCCTTGACGAGTGTTTTCACATATTATATGCGTGCGTGGAAAGTATCACAAATTCTGTTAGAAATAATTTACCACGTGTCAATAAAGTAGGCGATGCTTTCTATGCCTAGTAGCCATAAATAAACATGTAAGTGTCCATTGTAAAGTGTGTACTAACGGTGTAAATCAGTATTAATGTAGAGTAATTTTCTGAACGATTCTTGGGTAAAAGAATTTCCATTTCTTTTTACTTGAGAATTCCTTACGTTTTTTAGGTAAAATCAATTTGACCTGATGTTTGTAATATCTATGAATTTTGGAGCAATTAATTGATTAATCTTTCAAATATGTTTTATTTCTTCTAATCCGTGCTTATTTTGATAAATCCATGGAGAAATAAACTCCTTCAGCTTAGGGATTACGAATCAATTCCTGATTCAGTTTGATTTCAAATGCACTTTCAAGTTTATTTGATAAGGTGTTTGTAATTAATGACTTAAACTTAAACTTGTGGTTTTCAAAGGAGTGGTGTACTCTTTTAGATCCATGATTGATTTTAATTGGATAGATCGAGAGATCATTCAATTGAATAGATCTGTGGTTGCTAATGGAGTCGATCCTAATTACCCCTTGCTGTGGAATGGGTGATGACTTTCTGTCACTTGTTTTAAAAATTCATTGAGTTGTTTTTTTCGAAACAATGGATTCCTATTCTTTATGCGGGTCTAATTAGAAAATCATTCCGATAAAGAATTGGTAAAGTAACCCTTGGCTGCTATTTCATAGAATTTATAGACTTATTTCTTATTTTACCCATTAAATGTTTGTGAATATTCATAACTTGGCATAGTTCCTTTTTCTAAACCTTTCTTTGGCTAGACAATGGGTGAAGTTAGAAATACATTAGTTGCTAACCATTCCCATGAGACCGAGCTAAATCACTATCTATGCTATATCTGATGCGTGCGTTTGCCCTATGAGACTGTAGTTATTAAACTTGATTTAGAAAATTTTATACATTTGAAAATCTCGTTCAATGATCAATATGAACCAAACTTCAATTAAACAATAACACCAACCATAGGGTTTATGAGTTTCAGTCTAATCCCAACTCGGATACATGCACCTGTTACCATGGCATAGATTGCATACCCCGTCTCATATCAAATATCAATGGTTATAAAGACTAGTTTTCACTTACCTTCCTTCAAACCTATTCATGGGTATACAACAATCGGTTCAACAATTGTTAACCATTAAAAAAACTAATTGAACCATGAACTGAAGCGAACAAAACTGAAATTTCAAAGATAAGCAAATGATTGGTGGTTCTGTTAGGGACCTTGAACCAAAAGGTATAGTTTGAACCGAATCAAACCATTTTCTAAGGTCAAACCTTATAAGGTGTTCAGTGGGTCAGGAAACGCCCAATTGCAACTCCTAGTGTTAGGTGCTAACACAATGCTAAGTGTAAGTCCCAGGTCACTTACAAATGTTCTAGGCCCATGCTCAAGTCCTAGGTCACTTTTAGTGTTCTGTGTATTTTCATTTGTCCCAGGGCCCTGCAAAGTGTCCTAAGCAATTCGTTCTTGGTGCTAAAACTTTCCTAAGTTTATGTCCTGGGTCACTTTCCGTGCTTTGGGTTGTTCCATTTGTCTTAGCTCATTACACATGTGCTATGTTCTATCACTTTCCTAAGTGTAAGTCCCAGGTCACATATAAATGTTCTAGGTTAATGCACATGTCCTAAGTCACTTTAGTGTTATGGGTTTTTTCATTTGTCCTAGGTCCCTTCAAAGTGCCCTAAGCAATTCGTTCTTGGTGCTAAAACTTTCCTACGTTTATGTCCTAAATGTTCTAGGTCAATGCACATGTCCTAAGCCTATGCACATCGATATGTTCTAAAACTTTCTTAAGTTTATGTCCTAGGCCACTTATAAATGTTGTAGGTCAATGCACATGTCCTAGGTCACTTTCCGTGTTCTAGGTCATTCCATTTATCCTAGGTTATTGCACATGTGCTATGTTCTACAACATTCCTAAGTTTATGTCCCAAGTCTCTTATAAATGTTTTAGGTCCATGCACAAGTCCTTGGTCACTTTTAGTGTTCT
Source organism: Combretum micranthum (assembly GCA_024138025.1). Classification (NCBI taxonomy): domain Eukaryota; kingdom Viridiplantae; phylum Streptophyta; class Magnoliopsida; order Myrtales; family Combretaceae; genus Combretum; species Combretum micranthum. The sequence continues at coordinate 761,596 of JAMXBD010000365.1, forward strand.
GGGTCTTTTCATTTGTCCTAGATCTCTTCAAAATATCCTAGGCAATTCGTTCTTGGCGCTAAAACTTTCCTAAGTTTATGTCCCAGGTCGCTTATAAATGCTCTAAGTCATTACACATGCGCTATGCTCTATCACTTTCCTTAGTTTCTATCCCAGGCAACTTATAAATGTTCTAAGTCAATGCACATGTCCCAGGTCACTTTTCCTTGCTCCGTGTTCTAGGACGTTCCATTTGTCCTAGGTCATTGCACATGTGCTATGTTCTATCACTTTCCTAAGAGTAAGTACCAGGTCACTTACAAATGTTCTGGGCCCATGCATAAGTCTTAGGTCACTTTTAATGTTATGGGCGTTTTCATTTGTCTCAAAGCCCTGCAAAGTGTCTTAGGCAATTCGTTCTTGGTGCTAAAACTTTCTTAAGTTTATGTCCCAGGTCGCTTATAAATGTTCTAGGTCATTGTACATGCGCTATGTTCTATCACTTTCCTTAGTTTTTGTCCCAGGCTACTTATAAATGTTCTAGGTCGTTCCATTTGTCAAGATCATTGCACATGCACTATGTTCTATCACGTTCCTAAGTGTAACTCCCAGGTCACTTATAAATGTTCAAGGTCAATGCACATGTCCTAGGTCACTTTTAATGTTCTGGGTCATTTTCTACTAGGTTCTTTCTTCAGTGTTGTAGGTCATTTTTCCTAGGCAATTTATTTATGTGCTAACATATTCCTAAGTTTTTGTCCCAGTTCAATTATAAATGCACTAAGTCCTATTGAAGCACAACCAATCTTGGAATTGGGCACAAAAAATCATGTATTATAGCATAACCAATATACTATACCATCAGTTTTTACAAATTACAATACAATGCAGTACAGACAATAAGAAGAATACAGTCGTTTCGTTCTATCTAAAAGTACACTCAGTAAGGGGTCTAGCTTATACGTCCACAAGTGATCGGTTGATCGTGACATAATATCATCTCCCACTTCATTTTCCATCCAATCAACAAGAGAAGCCAGAATTTCAAACCTTTCGTAGCAGGTCAAATGCTGCATGGAGGGGAAAATTTCATACATACCAAACCCATAGTATAAAAGCCAAAGAAATAAAGCATGGCAATATCTTACAATTTTTGGCACCCCTAGCTCCAACTTTATACATTGCATAAATAATATAACAAGCACTGCAATGGCTTTTACCATCTAAATGACCAGTAAGAGCAAAGTGAGTGATCACATGGTATACCATCACGACAACAGCAGCACCGACACTTACCCATCCTCCTTTACATCAGGCTTCGGTAGTGGAGGATGGAAAACAAACGGCCATGAATCCATACCTAACCAGCTAAATTCGAAGCCATCATCATGAAATGCAGGATGAGCGAGCACTCACGCCAAGCATTTCATCCGCAATTTAGGATTTTTAATACTATGATTATTAGGGGGGAGTTTGTGGACAACACTAGGAATAAACATAGTCGAATAACGTACCACTTCATTAATTTCCCTCTATTTGCACCACAACCCCCATGTTTTTTCTAAATCAAGGACGAACAACCTTCTTTCATGTACTCTGGCAATGCAAAGGCAAGGAAACTTCTCCGGAGGGAAAATAGGAATATAAATCTGAACAACAAAGGGATGAAGGCAATCATTTCAGATCGGCAAGAAAATGGTTAACGACTCGAATATAATGGATGCTTACTTCATCCAAAATATGTATTTGACCTATAAATTTTCACTTGTGATGCAAGTCCATGATAGCTACACCTAACTTGAAACAACCATTTAGAAATTTAACCTACAAGAAAATATGCAAACTAGTGTTAGAAGGTTGCTTGTGGTAGCATAACATATAATTCTACTGAAAATTCAACCGAGAGGAAGCACCGGTGGTGTGTCACTCTCACTCTTTTTAGCCCCCATGGACAGTTTGTGTGCAATTATATCCACAACCTGCACCAATACCATTAAGGAAGACCCAAAACTAAATTACATAGTATAGGCATCAAAATAGTTGAAAACCTAATGCTCTACAGAATGTTTGTAGTTCAATGACATTACATTTGCTCGTCACAGCTCCTGGTGAGGAGTACGAACCAGCACCTCACTTCAGCAAACAATGGCACATAAGCCATGCAATGTATGTGTAGAATAGTATCATATTGGATTATATCAAAGTTCTCCGTAAGTGTGTGCTCACAAAGCATCTAAATTGAGGGCAAAAGTGTAATTGCATATGGTGATGTGCTCCATAGATAGTGGGTAGCACTCAACATTCTTCACCGTTTGGGGGATATGCCCGCATGCATGTTGAAGTACACATCAAGTGTTGTTGGATACATAAGACTATAATGCACATCTAAAACAACGTCTAGGGAAAAGGATTGCCACTACAATGTTAGGAAGTTAGGCCTCTCTAACCTTCTATCTTTCTTCTTCGAAGGTGTCTTATGTTTTCCTAGTGAGATCTCCACCTTTGCTTGGGCACACGTGACCGGTATATTACTTATATCCGAGGATGTCAGAAGTATATCTTTCACCATAGGGTCAACTTCCTGCAAAAAGTGAAAATTTAATATGTCAAGTAATGTAAAGCATTCACAAGAATTGTGTTGAAGGTAGTCTTCACGTACTTTAGTGGTTTCAGCCTTTTCTTCACCACCTTCGATTTGATTTGACTGGCTATTATGCATTTCTTCGGCTCCTCCCTTGCACACAGCCTGATCGACCATTTTTTTAAGATCAATCATAATCTTAACAATAACATCGAACAATGTCTCTTTAAAGTGTTCTTTAAACTGGTTAATTTTCTCTCTCATGATGTTGTATTCGACCATGTAATCTTGAAGTGAATATCGGGAAGAAAAACCAACGTTAAATATTCCATCCATGTTAGATCCATTTTACGAGTGGTCATCCATAATAGGTATGTCTGTCTATTCTAGGTCCTCGTAAAAATTCTAGGTCCTTATATAAGTTAGGTCATGTGTGCCTAGGCATGTCTAAATGTGATACCTTTCTCAATTGATCGAAATCCTTCTGCTTTTGGTCTAACAGCTTTTCCTTTTCCTCGATCATCTTCAACCTTTCCTCGATATGTTTGTCCCTTTTCTATGTAGAAATGACACCATAAAACCACAATAGAAACATTCAAAATGAAAAAGCAAAGAACAACAGAACAAATGTGTGCTTGAGTATGTCCAAATGTGATACCTTTCTCGATTCATCGACATCCTTCTGCTTTTGGTCTAGTACCTTTTCCTTTTCCTTTTCCTCGATCATCTTAAGCTTTTCCTTGATATCTTTGTCCCTTTCCTATGTTAAAAACACACCATAAAACTACAATAGAAACATTTAAAATGAAAAAGCAAAGAACAATTGAATAAGAGCAGAAACCTATACCTCTATGTGTGTATGCAACAAAGCAACCTCTGCCCTTACAACACTAATTTCCGATCCATTGTTCTGCATTTGGGAAAGTATGTCAAATGTGAATTATATTGGTAATAAAGAACAAGAAATATATGAAACCTCTTTTCATGTTTCCAGCACCGGTAGTAATCTTGCTGGTTCTGGTTATGTAACCGGCAAATCCAATTGGAGCTTATGGATTGTGGACTGCATCAAATTAGTAGGTAAAAACACTATTAGAGAATAGCGACCAAATTGAACATAGTACATGTGCTTCCATGCATACCAATCTTGCTTCGATGTGAACATGTCCTTTCTTTAACACTTTCTTCTTAGTCTTCGCGTCCCAATATCCATAGCTAGGAATTAGTGGGGGATCGCTAGTCAATAAACTGTCATAATATGCTATCTGCACAAAAAATATCATAGGTGAGCATATTTTTTGTGGGGTTGGTATTAGGTGAAGTGTCTGCACATGGATAACATCCTTGACTTAGAACGAAATACAATACAAAATACTAATATCTTTTACCTGGAACTTATGACCTAGTACAGTTAAGATGACCTGGAAAAAACTGATAACCTTTGAGGCTAGCACTTATAAGAGAACCTAGAACAAATGACATAGGAGAAGTACATTGTAACCGTAACTGATAACCTAGAATGTGTAAGAGGACTTAGACCAAACTGATGACCTATCGCAAATACACTGATATCCTGACCCGGAACAAACTGATGACCTAGGACCAATAGACTGTACCTTGAACATATGACCCAACACTTATAAGAGGACCCGAAATATATGACCTAGGACTAACACAACATACCTAATACTAATGAACTACTAGCACAAACAAAAGCATCTGGAAGAGATAACCTAGGACAAAATATGCACAAAAAACAGGTGGTATATTTTATCCTAGGTTATATGCTCCAGGTCCTTTTGTTAGTGCTAGTAGTTCATCAGTACCAGGTATGTTGTGTTAATCTTAGGTCATATGTTCCGAGTCCTCTTATAAGCATTGGGTCATAGGTTCCAGGTACAGTGATTGGTCCTAGATCATCAGTTCTATCCAGGTCAAGTCATTAGTGTATTTGTGCTAGGTTGCTCTAGGTTCTCTTATTAGATCTATGTCATCAGTTTGTTCTAGGTAAGGTGACAAATTCCAGATACAATGTATATGTCCTAGGTCATCTGTTTCAGGATCTCTTATGAGTTCTAGGTCACTAGTTTGTTCCAAGTCCTCTTATATGTTCTAGGTCATAAGTTTTACTTACAATTTATTTGTGCTAGGTAGTGTATTTTGTCCTAGGTCATATGTTCCAAGTTCTCTAATGAGTTCTTTGTCAGCGGTTTGTTCATAAGTTCCAGGAAAAATGTATTTGTCTGATGTCATATGATCCAAGTTCTCTTATGAGTTATAGGTCAACAATTTGTTCAAGGTCCTCTTATATGTGCTAGGACATAAGTTCCAAGTGCAATGTATATGTCCTACATCCGTTCTAGGTTCTCTTATTAGATCTAAGTCACAATTTGTTCCAGATAAGGCCATAAGTTCCAGGTACAATGTATACGTCCTAGGTCATCTGTTTCAGGTTCTCTTATGAGTTCTACGTCTTCAGTTTGTTCCAGATCAGAACATAATTTCCAGGTAAAATGTATATGTCCTAGTCATTTGTTCCAGGTTCTCTTATTATATCTAGGTCATCAGTTTGTTCCAGGTCCTATAATATGTACTAAGTCATATTGCAGGTACAGTGTATTTGTCCTATGTCATATGATCGAGGTTCTCTTATTAGATTTAGGTCACAGTTTGTTCCAGGTAAGGTGATAAGTTCCAGGTACAATGTATAGGTCTTAAGTCATCTGTTTCAGCTTCTCCTACGAGTTCTACATCATTAGTTTGTTCCAGGTCAGTTGTTCCAGGTACAACATATAAGTCCAAGGTTTTCTCTTCTAGACCTTCTTATATGCTTTAGGTCATAAGTTCCAGGTTCTCTTACGAGTTTTAGGTAATCTATTAGTACCAGGTACAATTTATTAATACCAGGTAGTGTATTTTGTGCTAAGTCACATGTTTGTATTTGCCCTATGTCATATGTTCTAGGTACAATGTATTTGTGTTAGGTCATATATTCCAGTTACATTGTATTTGTGCTAGGTCATATGTTCTAGGTTCTCTTATGTGTTCTAGGTCATCAGTAGCAGGTGCAACTTGATCACTTATAATGTAGTCAACAGGTCTTTCTTCAGAACAAGAGGCATAATGAACCGAAGCAGTCTTCAATTAGCACAATTGATTCGATAACCATATCTCTAACAACATGACGCATCCACTGACATATAGCTATTCGCCTTTTCTCCAGTATCTTATTCCTTCACACAGTCAATTTGGAAGATGTTTCGCTCAATTCATCTTAGGAATGTTATCTACATCCCTTGCCATACTAAGGTAGTTTCTTGGGACTTCAAGGTCCGAAATTGGAGAAATGAATATGCTCACTAGATAGAGCATTGCGGCAGCTTTGAATTAGCTGAATGACTCCACATGCTCCTTTTGTATCAGCTCCCATATAGTTGCTACTTTGAGCCCTCTATCATTTTAAAAAAATCTTCAAACGATCCTCGATTTTTTTGCCAATTTCTTTACACTCCACATCTACCCCAGTAGAGTTGAGCCTAAAAATGTCCTTTACCTTTGCAAGATTTATTATCACCTCACGTTCTCCCATGTACATTGTGCTAATGCCTTCATCGAACTAAATAAGCGGTTCTTTCAGCAGTTCCTATTGATAAAAGTGAGCTTCAAACTCAATATATCACCGAAGCCAATTTCCTCAATGAGTTGCTACTTTTCGCTTCTATATAGGCATGCTTTAGCCAACATATGTACCTTGTTGGGTGTGCACCTGTACCTAAAGCATTACATGAAATTTCGATAACTTATTAGAAACATAATCAATCCTATCCTATCCCTCAGAAACATGTCAAATGTAAGATAGCATACCACCTTATCGCCGCCTGGCGAGCATTGTCTTCGGTGTTGGGATCTACCAGGTTTTTTTGTTTGACCGTCTTCATAGTTGGTGTTTCATCTTTTGGGTGAAAATCTTTTGCTTGGAGGTTTTAGGAGATGATGATTTGAATCTTCTAACCATCTTCTTCAAAAGTCAAACTCGCTAGGGATGGATAGTTTGTTGAGGTGGTGAGGTTAGGTAAGAGAGGAAGGTGGGTTAGGTTTTCTGGATTTGCATGCGTTAATTTTTTTTCTTTTACTCCTTTTATATCAATTTATATAACTAATCTAACGGTCTTTGATTTTTTTTCCTCTAATTCAACGGCTATAGCTAATACTTGTATACAAGTCGATTTTAAGCGACTTGACCTAAGTACTTTCCCATCAGCTAGTCTTGCTTAGATAATATACATTCTTCATGTTTTTGTACTTCTTTATTTATTGGTAGATTACAAATCTATACTTGTTTTTAAACTTTTTTATAATAAATTAGTTATCAAAAAATATATACAGATAAAAAATAATTGATGGTTCTCATTATAATATTAAATAAATTAAATATAATTAAAATAGAGTTACAAATCGAATATATTTACACATTTTACATGTAGATAAAGAAGAAATCGGACCATCGAAACAGACTCTCCATTTCGACTCCTTTCTTTCCGCCAGATATTTTTCACTTTTGAACAATTTGCCAAACACTGCAAAAAATTCTTGAGAACTGGCTTACCTTGATTATCTTCCTCCAGTGAAGGTGAAAGTCAATTGACAAGACCAGTGCTACTCCGTAGTCACAACCAGAAACCGTAAAGTGACCATTTAAACGCCATCAACGATCGGTAAGTCAAATCGAATTGGAATTTCGCATTCTCTTAATGTTATTCATAATCTCCGTTTTCTCAAATTGGTAATTATTAGAATAATACTGTTTGAATTTGCAGGCTTTCAGTTCAGTTTCGTTCTTCAATGTAGAAACAAGTGTTTGATCTTTCCTCAAGTAGTTTCACACCTCAATCAGTTACTTGTTTTCTAGTGTTTTAATTCTTTATAGAATTTCTTTTTTATCCTTTTCGTTTATACTGAACCTCTGCACTTCGACGGTGTTTTTAAGACATCTCCAAGAATTTTCACTTTTCGAAGCATTATGAGTGTAGTAGTACTAGATTTTAATTGATATGAGAACACATTATGTTTGAATTTTCATACTTTTTTATTTTTTTTAAACTAGATTTCATTTTTGAATAATCAAACTTAATTGCTAAAATAGACCAACAAGGTTACATTTAAGATATGCTTTTTTAAATTTTAACGCCTTCTGAAAACATGGCACTTACAATTAGAACTTGCACTTTTTAAATGCGAATTACTACTTTTTTTCAAAAATAAAAAATGTATCTGACTCGCATTTCCAATATGCGGGTTTTATGGTTTATTCGTAATTAATTTGTCATAAATTGTAGGAGATCTAGACTATTCTGTCACTCAAATCTGACCTGTGTGTGACATTAAAAAATATTAAAGTTTGAAGCAATTATTACACATTTCATAAAAAAGATTAAATATGCAAAAGAAGTGGGAAGTTTTTCTTTACAGGTAATAAGTGCGGAGGCACCTGTAAGATTCTCTCTTTTCTGTTTACTAATGTTAATAAGATGTGAGAATCAGTCGTTTGCTGTTTGGTTTGTGTGTGTCATGTCCTGGAAAAGCGTGCATCACTAAAGATGGAATTGATCGTGTTTTAGTAAGCTTATGTAATGGCTTAATGGTGAATTAGCATGTAATTTTGGGTTGGCAGTGCAATTGGCGATTTTCTATGATCCATCTCTGTTCTGTTATTTCTATTCCTTGGCATTGTGCTGTAAACAAAGCAATGTTTCTACAATTTTACTTATAAAGGAGCAATGTTTATATTATTTTGAGTCAACTTAATATTATACCGGTCTTTAAGCTGTACTTATACATGTTTGATATATTGCACAAAGATGAATACATGCACCATGTATACTCGATGTGAATTTGCATTATTACATTGATTGAACGTGGGTGGGTGTTACCAGATGATGGCGTTATCTTTTCAAAACAGTTTGATCATTTATGCTAGGACTGCAGATGTACTTCTATTACATCCTTAAGTTTGTTTTATGTGAAGCAATTAATATATCATAGGTTATGGCTGCATGCTATGTCTCTTCTGCCTCAGTTAATTTTGATAAATCACATAGACTTGGGTAGTTCATTAATGTCCTCATTTAGGTATTTTAGTATTTTTCAGGCTTATGGGAGACCATGATAAAGGCAAGGTGCATGATTGCACGATCAAGCTGGTCAGTTCTTATCTTACTTGGAATAGATTGATAGGATCTAAAGAGTAATCAATTATCCAATGGAATATCTTGGTATGCAGCGAGTTAATCCCACAAGGAAACAGGACAAGGTCTATGTTGGTTGTGGAGCTGGATTTGGAGGTGACAGACCGCATGCAGCATTGAAGTTGCTTCAAAGAGTAAAAGAGCTAAAGTATCTTGTACTTGAATGCCTAGCAGAGCGAACTCTTGCTGATCGCTACCAAGATATGATGTCCGGTGCCCATGGTTTCGATCCTCGAAGTGTGTCAAAGATTGTTGCTTCATCTATCTTTTCAAATATTCTTCCTTCCCTTCTTAGAGTTCGTAGAGTCGCTATTTGAAGCTTTTTGATGACTTTGCAGTTTCAGATTGGATGCGCTTGTTGTTACCTTTGGCTGTGGATAGGGGAACCTGCATAATCACCAACATGGGTGCAGGTGAGCCAGCTTCTGATCTTAAATTAGTTTACTTTCTTAGTGTTTTCATATTTCATAATAAAACCAACTGCATGCTCAAATGTTGTCTATTTGTTTGAGGAAAGTTGACCCAATGGGTGCACAAGAGAGGGTCCTGGAAGTGGCTAACAGCTTAGGTCTCAGTATAACTGTTGCTGTGGCTTATGAGGTTGCACTTGAATCTGCAGGTATTTTTAATAGGTGTTTCCTGGTAATGATCAATTTTTCATGATTACATATCCAATGAATGTTGTCTTATAGTCAATTCCTGTTTTGTTAAGGTACTTTGGATTGGCTGAAGTTTCAGTATATGTTGAAACATTGTCTGCTAGCTACTTAAGACTGTGCTTTAATATTCAGGTTCGACGTACAGGCCAAATACAACAGGTGTAAGCAGCTGATACTCTAGCCTATCTATCATCATGATTAACTACTATCCTGTAATTATTGTTATTTTGCTCAACCAGTTGTTTTTCTGGTTTTTGTGTGAAGTAGCACTGAATATGCTTTCTTTACCTCTTGGTGAATTGATTTGGTTAGAAATGAATGTTCTTTACTTGTGCCCTTTCTCTGAAGTCCTTAAATTTCTTAGTCTCATCTCTGTCTTTCTATTTGAAGGGTATCAGTACATATCTTGGGGCTGCTCCGATTGTTGAATGTCTTGAGAAGTATCAGCCAAATGTTATTGTTACTTCACGAATTGCGGATGCTGCTTTATTTTTGGGTCCAATGGTAAAATATCTCTCTTGGTATGTGCAAGTCTCTGTGTACAAGAGCCCATATGTCCACCATATAAAGTGCTCTTAGAAAACAAATGCAGCATATCCGTTTGTTCTTTCTATTTTGAAGGTTTCAAAAGTTGGTTGTTTTTTCTTCTCATCATAAGACAGTCTACAAATTGCTTGATTCAAAATTGCATATTTGTTCACTAATCCAGCCCAGCTGTTAGAAGTAGATGGATTTGACTATGATAAGATTTTCTTTCTTGCACGTGATATGCCAATGCATTTTCATGATAGTACGCTTTATTGACATCTTATTTGTAAGAAAAGATTCCATGTGCTTGACAATTGTTATTTGATTTTCCTTAAGCAAAATAAAAATTGTGCTTGTCATCACATTTAGCTCTTCTGCTGCAGCTCTTACTCTTTTGTCAGCATATTGAGTTTTAACTTATACGCTAAACAGGTATATGAACTTGGTTGGAATTGGGATGAGTTAGATCTTTTAGCTCAGGGGTCTCTTGCTGGTCACCTTTTAGAGTGTGGTTGCCAATTGACTGGAGGATACTTCATGCATCCAGGTATTTATCATTTGGCTGCATAACAAAGAGAATGAAGCATGCAAGGTTCAGGTATCTATGACTTTCATGTCATTCCATTCTGCAAGCTGCTTCATTCAAATTTCCTTTGTCATAATGCAGCTGATGAATACCGGGACATGTCATTCCCCCATCTTTTAGATTTGTCACTTCCATATGCTGAAGTTGGTTTTGATGGAAAAGTCTGTGTGGCAAAGCCAGATAGCAGTGCTGGGGTTCTGAATTTTCATACCTGTGCCGAGCAGCTTCTTTATGAGGTTGGCAATCCTGCTGCCTATATTACCCCGGATGTGGTGAGTTCATAATATGTCCATGTCTCTATTTTCTTGTATTTTAGTAAACTTATCTTTAAACACAGCGGAGAAGATTTGCAGTTCTATATATTTGGTGCAGATAATAGATATCCGTGATGTTACATTTCAATCGCTATCAAGCAATCTAGTCCGGTGTTTGGGAGCGAAACCATCAACTACATCAGCACCCAATAAGCTTTTGCAATTAGTTCCAAAGGTTGCTTCTTCTTGTTCCTTGCAGAGCCCTTTAGGGATGCATTCACCGAAAATGATTGATATATTCTTCAGCTCCTAATTTTTGTCCTATTATCATTATTATTATTTCTTTTTTTCCTTCCATGTTTATGTGATGTATTCTCAACTCACTGCAAGATTTGTGTTCCTACTCTTTTTATATATTTATAATTTTTGCTAGGATGCTGGGTGGAAAGGATGGGGAGAGATATCTTATGGAGGTTTTAATTGTGTTGATCGTGCTAGAGCTGCTGAATTCTTGGTATGTTAGCAAGTTTTGTCTCTCATATATTTTCTGCCTTTAGTTAGCATCGTTATTGTGCTAATATTGAAATAACCTTTATTAAGAGAAGATATGCTCTTATTTCAGTTCTTTTTAATCTGTAAACTATTTGGCTGCCATACTGTTTCTGAGGAGAATTCTGTGTTATCAGGTTAGATCGTGGTTTGAAGAATCTTCACCTGGTCTTGATGACCACGTAATATCTTACATCATTGGAGTTGACAGCTTGAAGGCAACCACATTTGAGAGCTTATCTTCAAGTGGGAAAGCTGATGGAGATGTTAGATTACGAATGGATGGATTGTTTGAGAATAAAGAACATGCAACCCAATTCAAGAGAATTTCTTGCTCTTTATACTAATGGACCTGCAGGAGGTGGAGGTATCAGGTAAATATGTCAGATTTTATCTGTTTGGTTTTTTTGATCCCCAGTCAATCAAAATGAAATTTGTGTTGAAACAGGACCTACAGTGAATACTATATGCTTGTTTTTAACATATGCTTGTGTTATCTTTATTATTATTAAGCAATGCTCTGTATAATGTGCAGCACTGGTCACAAGAAAGAGATTATTCTGGAGAAGAAACTGGTATAGTCTACACTTACAAAGCCACTTGCTGGATAGTCTTCCTCTCTCATTTTGATGTCCGAATTGTCATACATTCTTGTCATTGCGTTACCATCTTAATTTTTTAACATCAAACTCTCAAGTCTCCATCCATGATTCTTCTGATTGCCTTAATAAGTCGGAATTAATATTTATGCATTATGAGCTTACTGGTTAATGTTGGAATGATGATATTAGTATCCTTTTTCGACTTACATTTTCATTTCATGGAAAACAAATTTGGAGTAAACAATTCTAATTCTGGGATAGTACCACCAGGAGAAACCATGAACAAGTTAATTTCAATGATTAAAAAGATCAGGAATGCTATGTGCTCATGGATCATATTACAGGTTGAACGTGAATCTGTTTATTGGCAAACTGGAGCAAGGCACTCCTCATGCATAAGCTTTATTAATCCTGTTGGCTGCATCAGGAACATGAAGGAAATTCTGGATCTTCCAAGATCAACTCAATCGCATGGAGTAAGAGAAAGTGCTGGTAGTTTTACCCTGAAGCTAGATGCCTTTCCTGCACCAGCGGGTCAGAAGATTCCTCTCTACAATGTAGCACATAGTAGAGCTGGAGATAAAGGAGATGATTTGAACTTCTCCATTATTCCATATTGCCCTGCAGACTTGAAGAGAATAAAATCTGTCATTACACCCGAGTGGGTAAAGAATGCTGTCTCTCCTCTTCTGAATTCCTCATCATTTCCCAACCTCGACTCTATGTCAAGAAGGGACAGGTGGATGGATGAACATGTAGTTGTGGAGATTTATGAAGTTAAGGGTATAAGCGCATTAAATGTTGTGGTCCGAAACATCTTGGATGGTGGGGTAAACTGTTCACGAAGAATTGATCGCCACGGAAAGACTATATCGGATCTCATACTGTCCCAGCAAGTTGTGCTACCTCCTTGATTTGGTATTGAAGTTAGTTCAAGTTTGATTTGGTTCCCTGGTGATCTTACTCGCATGTTAGATTTGGGGGGGAAAACTTCTCATGTTCGATAACTTATAAGACAATGAGAGAAATTCATTTACATAAATAAACATCGTAGTCTTATGAAAGCATCTCAAACTCCCTATACTGGTTTGGGTTATCTTTATTGTTATCTATTTGAGTGTGGTTTATTCATACTTAGCTTATTTCAACCGTTTGAATTATCTTATTCTTATTTTATTCGTCTCAGTCGTGTGAATGATTGTCGTATTTGTACTTAGTTATGGGAGCATTGCTCCAAAAACAGTTGCGAGAATTTCTATATGCAATTATGCTAGCGTGTTGGTTTCATTGTGATGGATTAGGATTTTCCACATTAAATTGTTTTTGACTTTGTTCTCTATTCCTTACTTGTTTATCTTATGTATTTTTCGGTGATCTATAATGGCAAACTCCCAAATCAGATATTTGAAAAAACCATGTTAGATTTGCGTGTATACAAGATCAAATGCCAATTGCTGGAACTGAAAGGTTTGTGCATGGTTCAGCTAAATTACCTTTCAGAGCAATGTCAAGTGATGCTAAGTTGCTAACAATCAAAATATCTCCAAACGATTTTTGTGAAAGATTTCCTCCTTTCTAGGTCTTGATGACAGGATTCGATATTCATGTATTATAGTGCAGTAAAATTCGAAAGTTAGATCGCAGCTGAAATTGCATGATTGTTTTTTTTGTTTTCCCTCCCATGTTAACCTCAAACAGTACTAGTTGGATGGATGAGTTGCTACAATGAAATAAATAATCAGTAATAAATAAAGGAAACTAGGAGAAGAAACAATCAACACACAACTATTCGAACATGGAAAACTCTCGATGGATTTGAGGTAAAATTTCTGTCCTAAAATTCTTGGAATGATAAATGCAGTAACACCAGATGCTGTTTTCCAAATTGAATCTACTATCAAAATAGGCTTTCATAGTGAAATCATAAAGTTTTTCACTAAATGAATTTTATACCCCACCAAATTCACATTGAGAAAAGGAATCACTTCAACCAACATGCCGATATGCAGACGAAATTGATTTTAATGGGTTAGTTCCACTCACTTGCGACGGGATTTTGAATCAGGTTTGTTTCATTTAAATATTGCCACTATAAAATGGAATAGAAATGCAACTTATCTATTGAACTGGTGATGCAATCAAAAGGTTAGGTGGGCCGTGAGACCTACCCATATCATGTTTGTCAAAATCGTTGTCAAATGCATGGAGCTAGTGTTATGAAGGGTGATTGCAAATTGTCCTCCAGGAACTGTACTAGTGATGCATTCTTGGTTCTGCTGCAAACCAAGAAATCTGATCTAAAATTTGGGGAAATTTTCTATAACGGACAGGTTATAAGAAAAGAATGTCTCCATGAATCAATTGTGTGATTTTTTCCAATAGAGATAAGGAAAAGTCTAATCCCATCTCATTGTGTATCACACATAGTGTGTAACTCCCCAAAAAGTTGACATATCCATTGTATGAAAAAAAAAAAAAATGAATGGTATTTATTTTAGAAATTACCCATTCCATTGTTATGTGTGTGAAAATTCTATCAGTATTACATGCCATATGTACCCACAAATCTTTTTTTTTTTTTTTTTCCTCATTGAAGCATGCGTTTGTGACCTATTAATTTGATTTTCTTACAAAATTCTTCTATATAAGTCAAAACTACCAACTTGGTTTGGCAGGAAAAAAGAAAACAGGGATAGAAAATGATCAAATGGAACCTTCAAATGACTTTTCAGCATATGACCATCGAGTCCATCTTGCATATACCATGATTAGGCAGTAGACACAAAAATGAATATGCAAGTTGTCAAAATGAAACTTAATCCTCATGAAACAGTCAACAACTCCAGAAAAAAAATTGGGAAATTTGATGCTTGATCAACGCAGCTGGGAAAAAACTTTTTAAGTTGAGGTTGTTCTTGTTCTTGTTCTTGTTCTTGATGATCTTGTGTCTGCTCTTCTCCATTTTGCATTGAGGCATTCGATGTTGCTCTCTTGTATGCAGCAGCCTTAAGGACATGGTTGTAATCCCCTTTCTCCATGAAGAGCCTAGCAAAATGGTGCTTGCAGTAGAGAACACCATCAAGTGCAGCATAAGAGGAATGTGTTAACGGACATCCACCATGAGCACCTAAAACAGGTCTTGTGAAAGCATTCTCCTTCCATTGTCATCTGTTTCGATCATTGGATAAATAATGGTGAAAATTACCCTTGGGATAATGAAATCTCTACATTTTTTTCCCAAGATAAAATATGCTATTAGACCTTTTTTTTTTTAATGTTCTAATTTGACTTCAAATTTTCCCTTTTAAAAAAAAATTTGTGATGAAGTCCATTTTGTATGCATGATCTTCTCTCGGCATGACAATGTGACAAAAGAGCACTTCCAATCTATAGTCACCTGTTTTGATGGTTGGATTGATAATCTTCAATTTTTCAAAAATTTGTGGTTAATTCTATTTTGTGACATTATTTTCTCTTAACACAATAATGAGACAAGGCACAATGGTCAGTATTGTCTGAAAGATTAAGAATAGAACCGGACTTTTTCCCTTCTTGCAGTACTATAATTATCTACTCTATATGAGCTAAAAGATCATATAGTTAACAAACCTTCTCTAAGGGGTAGACAGTCTTGTTACAAACCGAGCACTTGTCCAAGGTTCCAGAGAACAAGGATGACAGTTTACTGGGTGTCCTATTCTGCAAAAGATTGGTCAAAACAAATCAGCTTAACGATCCAAGGAAAATGGACTGTTTATACTAAGTTTAGTTCAACATTTAGATGCCCTGAAGTTTCAATTCTTGAGACCATTAAATACGCTTTATATTTCATAGTCCGCTATAGCTCTCCCTATTGCACTGTTACGTTTAGTGAAAACCTAACAAATGTAGCATTCAATTAAATAAGGTTTGAATGATTGACTTGTGAATTTGAACTTGGACCTCCTGATACGCTATCATATTGCATTCAACACCATGTCCAACTAGATTAAAAGCCTTTAGATAGCTGGTCGATGACTTACTATTTGAATTGTCTTTTTTTTTTTTTTTCACCTATATTTGATCTACATTACTTGTATATGAATAATGAAGTTTTTATTTATATTTTCATCTGTTTTTTCCCAAACATCTATCTCTGAATAGATACTGAGCTGATGCCCAACTAATGTGAAACCGATGAGTCAAACACAACCTTGATACAATATTAGAGCTTAAGATCTAAATGTTTAAGCTTATGTCGTTGGATCTGGATTTATTAACCATTTAAGCACGATATACAAATGCAACACAAGCCTATAGAATACACTGCTATATTAGACCATCCACACATCGGCACCTTATTTCAGGAGTCTATTGCAGATAGAGCATTCCAAACATACCATCTCTTTTTGTGTCTCAGAAGACTTGGCTGCAACATAAAACGTTACAGATGTGTCATGTTTCTGTGAAGCAGGAATCAAAATACACAATCATGAATAATTCAAAACAAAGAGGGGTGCCAATGCTTACCTGAGTGAAAGTTCTTGCTGAAGTTGCCAGATTCCTTGAATAGTTGCTTGAAATGAGGCTTGCAGTAAAGGACACCATCCATAGAGGAGTAATTGCTCATCTGTGGTAGAAAGTGTTGACCCGAAGTAAGATAATCATTTCTGACTTTCTTAAGAAAATATGAACTATTGCGGCACATTTCAGTCTCATATATGCGGCTGCTTCTGTAGTGAAGAGATGATAAAGCCCTGTCATTTAACATAAGCTAACAGATAAGGGTTTTCTTTCATGATTAATGTTAGATAAATTCTGCACTTCTCAATCTTTGTTCCAACAAAGCATGAACATCTCTCTTCTCTTGTTCTTCCGCATACAAGGACACTATGGACTTCCTACTTTAGCCTCTTTCTATCAGTTGGTTGTTGATCTAAACTTAACTTTATCAGACCTTCTATCTAGGAGGAAGTCAACTAGATTGTGGCTAAATGTTACTTTTATTAATCTAACCGCTTTTGCATTAGGTTGTTCAGCCATCACAAAACAATTTACTCTGTTCATCATCAGATGTATATTGATTTCCAGTAATAATGCAGGCGTGCCTTTCAACATTGAGAAGTGAAGGTTTTATCAGAGGATAGAAGCAGGTAGGTGCACACGGTTGCAACTATTTTGTGGTGTAACTTAATCACCCATGATCAATATTTTACAATTCTTGATGTACTTTTCCTAGAATCCTTTCCTGTTTTCAACTATGAACCAGCAACTCAAAATAGGAATTGCCTTCCAAATGCCAGAATTCCTAGAAATGATTTATTTAGCTAAAGAAGTCCCTAGCTAGTTGCCCAATCTAGTTAAATACAAGGAAACAATCAGAAAGGAACCGAAGATCTTTGTTGGAAGAACTAACAAAAAACGAAACATACCACAAGATTTCCATTGCAATGACTGCATCTGAAACATCTTTTGTGATAAGGAGCACCTTCCAGGGACATCATATCAACCAAATAAACAGTCTTGTCACACGCCTTGCATTTGTCCAGGGTTCCAGTGAATGCCATTATTCTTATTTAATTCGCGAAAAAAAATTTCGATAAGCAAATATATGTTTTCCCCTTAAATTATATCTTGGAGTTTTGTTTGTATTAAGCTCTGTCTGAGGATTAAAGAGACATCCCAACCCCTTGTTCAAATCAAATTGAACAAAGACTTAGATTTGGCTTACCAAAAATTATTTATATCAAACAACAAAAGAATTGTTATCATGTTGAGGTTGTGGTGCGGAAAATGGATGGAGATCCCAACAGTAAGCTAAATATGGATTTGCGTTTAAAGGGGAGGAACGGAGGGGATTTTTGTGTTCCTCTTTTTTTTTTTTTTTTTTTTTTTTTGACCTTTTCACGTAGGGGACAAATTATCTTTTGTTACTACTATTTTGGTAGTTATTCCTCGTTTGTTTCCATATATATATAGCTGTCTTTAAAGGTGACATACCATTGTAATTTACAACTTACAACTCAAACTATGTGAACATATCCAAGCTGGGAAAATTCTACTGCTGTGCTGGAGTATATATACAAATTCCATAGGTCTGAGTTTAGGAATTTTGTGATTGAAATTAAGGGTGCTTTTGTTTTAAGCAAAACGCTTGTAGTTGTAAAATATTATCCAAATTCCAAACAATGAAAGAGTTTGATGATTAATAATAATAATAAGTGTTTAACTTTTGCGCACTATTCAGATATCAAATTTAATATTTTTGCTTAGGATTAAAATCTATTGAGCTAACTTCATTTTAAAAGATGATGACCATAGACATCCATCTTTGCCCCTTAAGGCTTAAATTATAAAATAAAAATCAATATTATATTAAGCCTAGATTACAATTTTTTTTTTAAAGTATACACACAATAATAGATAAAAATGTGTAAAAAGACTTATATTATAAGCCTTAAATAATTATTTGAGCATAATATGATATGGGTTTCTATTATAAAAAGCTTGGTCCAAATTAAATGGCCTACGATAGGATGACCTATTTAATTGGGCCCAAGCTTAAACCTTAACATTAATTTGTTTGCAAATCAAATCAAGGAATAAGTCAATGGCCTAATAGTAAAATAGAACAAGAGCAAGTAGTCAGGGTTCGAGTCTGAAGAAAGCATTACATGCCTTTTATTTTGCACACTACGTCATCTTCATTCATCATCAAGATGCCTAGATTGTGAGCTAGACAAGTCCTATTGGCCTTTTTTTACCAGCTTTTATTCATAATTTCATCAAATAAATGGTGAAATAAGCCTTAAAAGATTGAAAAAAATATGAACGCAGATAAAACTCCATCAACATCAATGGCGGTTTTGACCAAGTAGGGCAAACTGAAGCATCCAATCATAGAATATGCTTGAGACATTTGATTTTGATACAAAATAATCATGAAATTGATGTTAATCAAGTCAAAAACCCTGACTTTTTGTTAATGAGAAATTAAGAAATCCGATGCTTTTCTAACTTTGTTCAAGCTCCATAAGTATAGATAGGAGCTTGAATAAACCATTTCACATTTAGGAATTACATAGAAAACACCCAAAAAGCTTAAATAAAAGTTGATATTAACTTTCTAGGTGTTGCAGGTATTGCCTCCGCTGGTAGAGATTAGGTACCTATAGGCATAAAACATGGTTAATGGTATGCGGGGGGGTTGTCCGACGTTGCCACTTTGATGCTTAAGTTAGTCTGTAGGTCTATTAGAAAGTCCTTAAGTGTATGATGATTGGATAGAAACCAACTCTCCTTTCCCTTCACAAGGGAAAGGCTTTTTATAATATGTGGTCATACCAAAATAGGGGCCAAGCGAATCTTTTTTGTTACGGCAAATCTTCATCTGGTAACTGACCTGGTACCCGAGGTGGGAGGGGGCTTATCTGGTGTTTGAGGTGGAGGAGTTACTATTACATGGAGTGTGGTTGAACTGATCATGTCCCCTCCCCTTTCGGTCCTATGTTAGGATGTATCTCAAGGTAATCGCTTATGGGTAAGCTTGAAGGCGAGTTGTGGAGACATCGGTCGCAAGTTCTCTTGGCATTTAGGATGAGTAACACCTCAAGTCCCTCTGTCTAGTCAGGACTAGGGTATCACTTGGCATGAGCCCTTTTTAAGATGGTAGAATCAGTGGCCTTTTGGGCTTCCAGATCCATGTAGAGAGGTAACGGACCAAGTGAGCTGTGGCCTATATTTTACCGTCAACACTTGTCTTCCTTACCATGTAAGGACAAGGAGAGTAAATGACCTGGACTTAGTTTGTGAGGCTGGCTTAATGGGTTAACATTCTCACTACTCTTCTATTTGAGCTGCATCCCCTAAGTTTGTGAAAGAGTTGTCGCTTTTGATCATTTGAGCTGCATCCTTCGAATCCATGGGTGGAGTTCCAACCCTTAAGAATCATATTTACCTTGGTAGGGTTGTTTAGAGCCTGAGGTCGCCTAGCTCGATCTTTTTTCTTGGGCTAGGTAGTTGCCATGTGCCTCGATTTTACAAAGCTTGTTGGGAAAAAATTATTTGAATTTAAAAGGATGTGGTGAGGAATGTGACAACTGTGATGATTATTCATGACATTTGACAATGCTTATGCCATTATGACGTTTAGGCTGCCTAAGATTTCCCCTACGTTTTGAGGAGTAGGGTTCGTTATGTCTTTCTTTTACCCGCTATAAATAGTTGCACTTTAGGGAGAGGTTCCTCGTCTAAAATTTTTCCTAAGTTTCTGCTCTGAAAAATGATCTTACTTCCCAAGCCTTTACTGTCCTTTTCCTTTATCATTCGAAGACTTCCATTATGTTGAGCTTGGTAACTTTGATTCTCAGCCTTTTTCTCATAATTCGAAGGGTAAGATGCGACGGATTATGGATGAGGTGGGGAGAGGTGAGGGAGAAACTAGTTATAGCTTGGAGGGTTCGAGCTCAAGTGGAGAGGGAAGGTCAGCAACTGGAGATTCGGCCTCAGGAGATGGTAACTATGAGGAGGCTACTAGGTTCACATTGTCCATGTTGGAACAGGAGGCCATTTTGAACTCAAGTTCATATTCCGATATGGCTAGCAGGATAAATCAATTTTCCTGTAGATGTGTTTGGCCATAACGGTCAGGAGGCAGAGTTTGTTGATCCCTTATACTCCAAGGCGGTCGGTGGTTTGGCTTTAATAGGATTCGTAGCAGAATCATTGAAGGCGATCTCGAGGCGATCTATTGTGAGGAGATGCAAGGGACTCTTGAGGAGTGGTAGGTCATGGCGCCTTCTTGTTCTAACCAGGTTTACTTGTTAGGAGAGGGAAGGTTCGCACTTTGTGTTAGGGCGTTCAAGTTTGGGTTGAGGATGCCCTTTTCTCCAATTCAAAAGGAGTTCTTCAAGTATTGCAAGTTATGCCCTACTTAACTGCTGCCTAACGTCTAGAGTATTTTGGTGGCTTTTAAGGCCATTTACTTAGATATATGTGTACGACCTACGCTCGTCCTATTTCGAAGGTACTATTCACATAAGAAATCCAAATATAGGTGGTAGTATCTTACGAAGCAGGCTAGAAGCTTGTATAAGCTCCTCAGAGGGCTTACCAGCTTAAACGGGTGGAACTGGAAGAGTGGGTTCTAAGTTATTGGAGTGAAAGAAGGATCATAGTACGAGTTTGATTTCTGGGTGAAATAGTACCAACCCATTTAAGTTAGGAAGCCTTCGAGGTTAGGGCCACATGATACCAGAGGGTAGAGCGATATAGATGACTTCATGAGAGAGCGAGGTGGAAGACCCCTAAATGTCAAGCTCGTTGTGAAGAACTTTTTGAGAGGGTTGCCTTTTACATACAAAAAAGGCAAGAAGGCTACGACTTCCTGAGAGGTGTGATAATTTTTTGAGTGCGAATGTAGTCATGCCCCCCAAAAGCCTATCGAGGCGAGCTCATAACGAGGAAAATCTTTCATTGACTAATGCAGAATATACGTCTTTTAAGCATCCAAGCTCAACTTGGCAAGTTCATTGTCTTTATACTGACTTTTTTTTTAGACATGCAAATGGAGATGGTGGACATCAACAAGCTATTTTCAGAGCCATCAACTCAGAAGATGAAGAAGGTTATGGCTGTAGCAAAGGTGCCTTTAAAGAGGTGAGCTATCAAGATAGTCGTGTAGGACCAACCTATTCCTATCCAAGAGGATGTTTGAGGTGTATCATCATTGAGTTCTCAAGCTAGGAAGCAAAGTGGGAAGGAGGTTCTTACTGTTGATCCAAGTGTCTTGATTGTGCGGACTCCATTACACCCTTAGTCTCTTGAGGTGCAGAGCTTGCCCCACCCTTCTCCAATTGTTGTTTCTTTGATTGCTCAGAAATCTCTTAGGGTTGAGGCTGTTGGGAGCAGTACTGACTTCCTTGTTGACCTAGTTATGTCGTCAACCCATGGAGGGCAACCTGTTGCGGCTACTGTTGGGGGCCCTATTGACCTCACTGGGGGAAAGTCATTGGAATGGAGCGATGTGAGCATAGACTATAGCTCATTTGAGGAGGTGCCTATTGTGGAGGATAGGAGTAGTGTAAGGACCTTATTCAATGAACCGAATTCTGGATGACATATGTTGAATTTTTCAGTGCGCAAAATGTATGAGGTAACTTTTTCTTCTTATCTTGAGTTGAGGTGGGTTCTTCTAGAGATCTTAATGCTTCTTTGTGTATTGCAGGCTGTGGTGGTTGCTGCTAAAGTTGTGAGGTATGTGAGAATGAATTGGAGGCGGGTAGTAAGCTAGCTGTCTTTCTCTTCTTCCTTTTTCGTTACAATGTCTGGATGTTCTCTTTCTCCTATTTTTTTTTTTAATTTTTAAAATCGAGCTTGATGTCTTCTATATAGGGTTTCGAGGATTTCGAGTAGAAGAAAGCTTGTATTGTTGAATAGAAGAAAGAGCTCTTCGAGTAGATAAAAGAGAAGATTATGTTATGGAGTGATCCCATTGCCGCCCTTGGAAAAGAAGGAGAAGTTAGTGTAGGACATAGAGTATGGTGGCAGAAGATAAACAACAACGGTCTTTACTGAAGCTTGCCACTGAAGATTTTGAAAAGAAGTGGAGGGATGTGAGGCAAGAACGGAACATTTTGTCCCATCTATTAAAGGAAACCACCTCGGGGTTTAACAAGTTAAAGAAGGAGGCTGAGGTGTTTGACTTGGAGCGGGGTACTCTTAAGGTCGGGTGTTACTTTCTTTGCTTTTGGCACTCCATTTTTTTAAAGATTTTCCTTATGTTCAGGCTTGGGTCGCATGCTTAGAGAGCGAGCAGGTCGTGCCTAAGGTGACCAAAAAGCATGTTGTTAAGGAGCTTCTCAAAAGTAATGAGTGGATTGAGCCTCGATTAGTGAGGGAGAGTGCTAAGGTGGTTTGAAGTGAAGTGTTCGAGAGGTATCTCAACCTAGACCTTAGCTTCCTGGCCATCCAACTTGGTGAAGTTGCTCTAAAGGTTGAGGAGGAAGAGGAGGAGGAGGCTCATGCGAAAGATGAGGGTAAGGGCAAAGGTCTTGTAGGGTATGGCGAGGGTACTAGGGCTAGAGGAGTTGAGGGCATCGCACCTATTGCCACCCAAAGAGATAGTTAACAAGCTTTCGTAGTTACTGCCCTTGAGCTCACTATAATTCCCGAGACTCGTGTGGACGGTCAAGCTGAAGTTGTAAGAGAAACTCCTATGGGGAATCAAATAGAAGCTAACCTCAAAGCTCCTCATCTAGTGACAAGTGAGGAGATCTTTACTGACTTTCGTATGGATTGAGGCATTTTATTTTCTTTGTAATTGTATTTTGAGCTTATTTGATCTGTTTTCTAGCCCTTCGTGTGGCCTATGTATGTAATCTTTGAAAGGAATAAGATGGACTTTTGTTTTTGAATAACTGCTTCTGTTTTTATTTTGGTTCTTGAAAATTTACTAAGTTTATGTTTCCTTGCTTCTTTTAGAGCTCGTACTCGGGCTTGATTTGTTAAGCTGATATTGCTTCTCAGTTAACTTAATTTTTATCTTATCCTTTGATGATGTCGAGGTAGTTCTTAGTCTTTTAGCTTATTATGTTGGTGTTGTCAGGCCCGCAGCACTCTTGGTGAGGTGATGATGGTTGATTTAGGCGTGCCTGCCATCTTTCTTTTCCGTGGCTTTTAGGTATTCACAAGGTTCGATCTGATGGTCAGGGAAGGTTATACTTGAGATTTTCAATATTTGGTGGCATTAAATGCGGATTCAGATGCGATCTGCTCTTGTTTATAAATAGTGCCTTTGGTTAAATTATTTTTCATCATGCCTCAAAACTAAACTCTTAAGTTCTAAATTGAACTCCCTTTTGTATTGACCTTCTTCGTCACACTTAGCCTGTCCTTTAACTAGAAGATGCTTTTACTCGGTTTTGACCTTCTTTGATTAGAAAGGTTGAGCCCTTAGTGGTTTTTAGTGGTAGTTACGAGCTCCTAGTGCTCTTTTGTCTCTATTCAACTGGGTCAGATGCTCCTCTATCCTTATTTACATGAGGTCGGAGGGGGGTATAGGTTGCAGAGTTGTGGTTGCATGTTGTTGGTAGGTCAGCTTCAGTCTTGCTTTGACTCCCCTTTGTACTTCTAAGCTAAACCTAAGGCTGTGCTTCTCTTTTAGAGCATCGAGGTTGTTGGTCCCCGAAAGAATAACCAAGAGGAGGGTGAATTGGTTATTTAATAAAATTTAACCTTTTTTCAAAATTCAACCAAATTCACTCTACTTAGTTACTCAAATTAAATGGCTTCTAAAACTCTATTTTAAATAACAAATATTGATAAATTTCGAATAATATCAGACAAGATCAATTCGCAAATAATTAAAATATGTTAAAAAATTTATTTTGCTCCCAGTTACTCTCTGACTGATCTTCTGAGTTCAATGTTCAGTAGAACTTAAATTTCCAGTTACTCTCTGACTGGTCTTCTGAGTTTATAACAGCAAGAATAAACAATAAAATATGCACGAAATTAAAAAGATAAGGTAGAGAAGAGATTGCAAGATCGATTTATAGAGGTTCCGCCTCGAGCGTCAATCCTCTCTTCCAGCTCCAAGCCGGGGACCCGGTATTCCACACCGGTATGTTCCACTATATCCAAAAGAAATGAGAATACAAGCTTGTTCTTCAACAAAGAACTTCAAACACTCTGCTCAGCCTATCTAGCTTCACTCAAGCTATTTACTGATCTACAGAGACTAAATGTAACTCTCACTTCTACACAAATCTCATTCGAGATATACAATGCTTTGAAACAAAGAATAAACGTTTCTAAAATTTCAGCTCAAAGAAAATTCCGAATGACAGTAATTTAGCAAGAGATTCTCGAAGGTTTTTATTTTGTCTTTTTCACACACCTTCTGTCTTCATGTCTTCCAGATATTTAAATTTAAAATTCTCCTTCTTCTTCGGTTGAAAACGGCTAGCGAATTTGAATTGGATAGATGATAATCTCCAGTAGTTCCTGATTTTGTGCTTGATATATCTTGTGATTATCCAAATCTTATCTTGCTGTTGAAACGTTGATGTTTATCCATATAGTTGTTTGACCGTCTTGAAGATAGACTTCCTCGTGAAATATCTTCTAAATCCCAAAAGAATAGGATAGAATCTTTCCTTCTTGATCTGACTGTCAAACTTGATAAAAACGAATTCTGTAATCTTAATGTAGATATATTTTAATCATTGAATATAAACCCAAGCCATAAATATCAGACATAATTTGATCTTGGATTAATTTGATTTTTCTGTCATGAGTTCTTGAGATTTCATTTGAAAAAAAATTCGAATCCCCTTGGATATAATAACCAACTTTGTGGAACATTTGAATGTATTACCCAAATACACTCAACTTTGGAGCTGGGTCTTCAAAATAATGAAATAATTTTGAAAAATTCGAACTGTGATCTTTTTGTGCGAATTCTGTTCTTGTACCCAGTTCACCTTCTGAGTTACCTTCTGAGTAGTTTTGTCTTGTCGATCAGCCGTTTCACTCTCTGAGTTTCCTTCTGAATACTTTTGTCTTTCTATTTTGTCTCTGAACTACTTTCTGATTTATCTTTAAATTTCCATAACTTCTTACTTAGTTCTTGAAAACTTTACTTCACTTATCACATTAAATTGAGATTTCTGCATACTCAATAAATTCATTAGTAATACTTAATCTTTTTGTTATCATCAAAACATCAAAAGAAAATACTAACATTCTCCCCCTTTTTGATGATAACAAAACCCATCTATTAAAAAAAAAATTATTTTCAAGATAACTCTATTTATTTGCATAATCCAGAGATAATTCAGTAATTAAAATATGAGATATATAACCTGCACAAACATTTGCATCGCACAAGCATTCATCAATCGCATAAGTATTCATCAACCATTATTTGCATGATTGTCTTTGTTTTAATATCTTCTCCCCCTTTTTGTTATCAGCAATTAGAATTAATACCATAAAAGAGAATATCAAATAGTCTGAAAGAAATGCATTGGAATTAAAAGATCATAACAACTGAGTTCTTAAAAAAAACATAACAGACTGGAAAATCAGCAGAAAAGAAAATTAGCGCTTCTTTTTAGGCTTGACTGATTTCCTAGCTGTGGTCTTCTTCCGTCCAGAATACCTTACGATAGGAAGAGTTGAGCTTTCAGGAGGTGGAGGAGAATTAAATGCGGATTGAATGATTGCAGATACTCTATCAGAACATCAGAAAGAATGATTTGAGGAGTTGTTGTGGTTCGGATGTTGAAGAGGGTTGAGAGATAGGAATCACTGAAAGGATTGAACATCTGGTTCCACTGTGGTGGAGGTGGTGAAACTTCCTTGTCAGGTGTGAAGCTTCAGACTTCTCAGGAGGATCAACATCCATTTCAGCATCAAAACTGGTGGAGAAGGACAGAATCATGTTGTGGAGGTGGAGATGAAACAGAGCCATGAGTAGGATCTGTAAACATGTCCTCGAACATGTGTTCTACTTCAGCCTTCATTTCTGCAAATCTTTTCTCCATCAGATCAAGAATAGCTTTCTTAAAACGATTTTGATGTTTCTCCTGGACCCTTAACAGAGATGCCCTCTGAGTCACTATCTGAGTCAGTGTCCAGATGTTTTCCTTCCTTCCTTAATTTCAAACTTCCCTCCAGTCATGATTGCAGGTTTCTTCCTTTCTTTTCCTTCATAACCTCTTTCCTGCTCTTCGCATTGGAGGTTTCTCTTATCCTTCTTTTGTATCACCTTCTGAGCCACTATCTGCTCTTAGTAAGTGCTCCCCCTCAACTGCAGACTTAATTTTCTCCCAATCAAAAATTCTTTTGCTGAACTTAGGATGAACATACCAAGCTCCATCCTTAGCAAACCAGAATTTGCGCTTAACATTGATGTTCATTCTCATAAGCACAATTTCCCCAATTCTTTTCAGATTTGAGGAAACTTAGCATTTCTGGCAGCTTTACTTTCTTAAACCTCAGCAACTTCATCAACATGCTTCCATAAGGCATATTAAACTTAGTTTTCCACAAATGCTTCAGAATCAAAGATGGTAGATCAAGCTTTAAATTTCTTTTTATTGCCAGAATGACAATAGCTTCGGTTTTATTAATCGTAGTAGAACTACCATTCTTTGGAAGCAAACAGTCTACAACTATCTTGTGTAGCAGCCTTATCAACAAACTAAACTCAGTATTAAACACATCTTTTTCAGAATATGTTCCCACTCCATCATTTATTGCACGAAACAGATCATTTTTCTTAATGGATACAAAGAAGTCATCATCTTTCTCATCTTTCATATCAAAACATGAAATAAGTCTTTCCTAGTTATCTTAACTTTTTGCCCAGCTATTTCAGACTTCAACTTCAGTCCATCCAACAATGTCAAGTTATCATAAAATTCCTTGATAACTTCTCCAGCAACTTCACTAGAAATTACACAGATTTCGACATCCTATATTATCTAGCCAATGGTTCCAATAGAACCCATTTTTCTTAAAGAAAGAAAAATCTATGAACGAATTATCAAGAATCTTGATATTCCCATACCTTTTCTTAGAAGAACTTCCTGTCTTCTTCTTTTTGCTTCTGACATTTTCTTTGGGGATCTTGAAGACATTTCCTCTTTTTCGAACTCTTTCTTTTGCGGTGACTTAGATATTTCTTCCTTAGAACTTTCTGAGTCACCGTCTGGTTTAGGGTTTGAACCCTCTTAGTCTTTCCTTCAGATTCTGGGGTAGTAACATCTAAAGATTCATAAGAAGACGAATCTTTTTCCTTTTCTTGCTCTGTCTCAGGGTTGTTTGTTCAACTTCGACAGATTCATTCTTTTTTTTTCTCTCTACCTTCTTGAAGTTCAGAGAGTGTTCGTGTTGAATCAGAAGATTCATCACGAATCTCTATCGTTCCTTTAACAACTTTCCCTTTAGGACCTTTTGAGGCTATCTTGATGATTTTCGTGGTGCCATGTTAGGGTTTGGAAGAGCAAAGAGAGCGCGAAATGAGAGAATTTTGAAGTTTGTTTAGAAAAAGAAGGAACGTTGGATGACGAATAGCAGCAGCACAGGGAAATGGAAGAGTCACGTTGGCCGTTTGAAAGCGTGGGAAAATGGAGACGTGATTAATGATTCACTTGTCTTGCACGTTTTCCATAATCATGAATTCAAATCAAACACAAATTTATTAATTTATTTACTATTCTTATTTATATATATATATGAATAAAAATATTAAAAAGGATACACATTCCAATCTCATTTCTCAAAAATTCAAATCTGGTTTTATCAAGGGGTTTAGTAAATATATCTGCAAGTTGATTTTCAGTTGGAACAAAATCAATACACACATTTCCATTAACTACATGATCTCGTATAAAATGATGTCTAATTTCAATGTGTTTTGATCGTGAATGATGAACTGGATTCTTTGTCAAATTAATTGCACTTGTATTATCACATTTAATCGAAATAAATTTATTTTCAACACCATAGTCTTGCATTTGTTGTTTAATCCAAAGAACTTGAGCACAACAATTTCCAAGAGATACGTATTCAGCTTCTGCTGTAGATAAAGCAACTGATTTTGTTTCTTTGAAGACCATGAAATCAATTTATCTCCTAAAAATTGGCAAGTTCCAGATGTACTTTTTCTATCTATTTTACAACCAGCATAATCAGCATCAGAAAAACCAATCAATTCAAAATTTTGATTCTTTGGATACCAAATCCTAATTTTGCAGTACATGCAATATATTTGAATATCCTTTTAACAGCTTTTAGATGATTTTCAGTTGGATTACTTTGGAATCTAGCACATATACACACAGCAAGCAAAATATCTGGCCTTGAAGCAGTAAGATATAACAAAGATCCAATAAGGCTTCTATAAAGTTTTTCATTGATTTTCTTACCTTCTGAGTCAGCATCTAACCTGATTGAAGTACTCATTGGTGTAGTCACTTGTTTTTGTTTTCATAACCAAACTTTTTCAGAATTTGCCTTGTATATTTCTCTTGATGAAGAAAGATTCCTTCTTTAGTTTGTTTGATTTGTAGACCCAAGAAGAAATTCAATTCTCCCATCATAGACATTTCAAATTCAGCCTGCATAAGCTTTGCAAAATCTTGACAATATTTCTCATTAGTAGATCCAAAAATTATATCATCAACATAAATTTGTACAATCAATATATCTTCATTATAATGTTTCAAAAATAAGGTTGTATCAACATTACCTCTTTGAAATCCACTCGTGATGAGAAAATCACTAAGTCTTCATACCATGCCCTTGGGGCTTGTTTGAGTCCATAAAAGCTTTTCTTAATTTATATACATATTCAGGCTTGAAAGGATCTTCAAATCCTGGTGGTTGCTCAACATACACTTCCTCTTTAATATAACCATTTAAAAATGCACTCTTTACATCCATTTGGAATAAATTAAAATTCTTAAAACATGCATAAGCAAGTAGCAAACGTATGGCTTCTAACCTAGCAACAGGTGCATAAGTTTCATCATAATCTATTCCTTCTTCTTGAGAATAACCTTTTGCTACAAGTCTAGCTTTGTTTCTTACTATTTTGCCATTTTCATCTAATTTATTTTTAAATACCCATTTAGTACCTATAACAGATTTATTTAAAGGTCTAGGCACTAAATTCCATACATTATTTCTTTGAAATTGATTTAATTCATCTTGCATGGCATTTATCCAATTATCATCAATCAAAGCAGATTCAACACAATTTGGTTCAATTTCTGATAATAAAGCAAAGTGACTTTCAAAATCTTTTAGTTTTGATCTAGTTCTAACACCAGTATCTATTTTACCAATTATTAATTCAGGTGGATGTGCCGTTTTATATCTCCAAGCATTCGAGTTATCTGGTGTATTAGCACTAGCATCTGTATTACCTTCTGTTTGACCTTCTGATCTAGCTTCTGAGTAATCAGTATCATTGTTTCTTTAGGTGATTTTTCTTTGGGTGATTCTGATACAGTAGCATCATTAGTAGCATTTTTCAAAAACACAGTTGTATTATCATCATCACAATCATTTTAATTTCTTCAACAAAACGCACATTTATTGATTCTTCAATAACTTTGGATGTTTTATTGAAAATCCGATATGCTTTACTATTCAATGAATATCCTAAAAATATTGCTTCATCGGAACGTTCATCAAATTTACCAAGATTATGAATGTTCTTTTTCACAAAGCATTTGGCACCAAACACATGAAAATAAGAAACATTTGGTTTTCTTCCTCGAAAAATTTCATATGCTGTTTTTGATGTGAAAGGTCTAATATAAACTCTATTTATGATATAACATGCTGTTGCAGCAGCTTCAGCCCATAAATTCTTTGCAACACCGCTTTCATTAAGCATTGAACGTGTCATTCTTGTATTATTCGATTTTTTCTTTCAACAACACCATTTTGTTGTGGTGTGTAAGGGCAGAGAAATTATGACTTATACCAAATTCATCACAAAAGGAAATAAATTGAGCATTATCAAATTCTGTACCATGATCTGATCTTATAGATATAATTGAAAAACCTTTTTCATTTTGAATTTGTTTTGCAAAAATTTGAAAGGCATCAAAAGTATCGGTCTTACTTTTCAAAAACAGTACCCAAGTGTATCTTGAGAAGTCATCAACTATAACAAGTCCATATTTGCTTCCTCCAATACTTGAAACTCTTGTTGGACCAAAGAGATCCATATGTAACAATTCTAAAGGTCTTTTGGTAGATATTACATTTTTACTTTTATGAGGAGCTGATACCATTTTATTTTTAAGACATGTATCACATTTAATATCTTGTTTAAAAATCATTTTTGGTAATCCAGCAACAAGATTCTTTTTGGATAACTTTTCGAGTTGATAAAAATTTACATGTCCAAGTCTTTTATGCCATAAATGCACATTATCAGATATAGAAAGAAAACAACACTCAATATCCATATCAGATGGTTTAATTAGATAAATATTTTTCTTTCTAAATCCTTCAAACATTTTAATACCTTTATCATCATATGCATAGCATTTACTTTTCTCAAAAATCATTTTATATCCTTGTCACATAATTGACTTATGCTTAGCAAATTATGTTTTAGTCCTTTTACAAGTGAAACATTTTCTATAGCATGTGGTGGATAACCAATCATACCTGTGGCTATAATCTTACCTTATTATTATCTCCAAATCTTACATAACCATTTTCTTTCCATACTAAATTTGTAAACAAGGAAACATCACCTGTCATATGACTTGAGCACCCACTGTCTAGGTACCAAGTTCCTTTTATTTTTGCTCCTTGTTCCTGCAATTAATCATAAAAGGCTATCAAACCCTTTTAGGAACCCAGACAAGCTTGGGTCCTTGATAAGATAAGCTCATTTTCTCCTTATTATTTACTTGATTCGAATTGAGCTTGTTCTTTTTATAAAAGCAATACTTTTCAATGTGTCCTACTTTATTGCAGAAGAAACAAGTATAGGTAGGTCTTATTATATCTTGCATTTACCTGGTTCCATCTATTTTGTCTAGGATACCTTGGAGTGTATCGCTGACTGGACCTTCTGAGGTTGCCTCTGACTTGATATCTTTGTTCAGGGCACACTCTGAGGTACCTTCTGTTATTATTGTTTATGGGTCTATTCATTGTTTCCCTTCTGATAACAGGTTGTTGATTACATGCAACTTCCTTTGCTTTCACAAATACAGTCTTTTTCATATGGTTAGAACTACTTCCAATTTCATATCCAAGTCCATATTTATTGTTTCCAATTCTTTGACTAGAAAGTAGCATATTTAATTTTTTATCACTCTCATCAAACTTATTGAAGGTGCTTGTAATGGTTTTTGACAGATCTTCAAATCTTACTTTTAGATCTTTAATTTCATCCTTCAAAACACCATTTTCTTTTCTTAGATTACCAGAATTTACATGCAATTTTTCATTGTCAATTTTCAAGTGTCATTTTCATCAATAATCAATTTGTTTGTTTGTTTCAAGACATCTTTCTCATTTTTTAAAGCCTTATTTTCAATGTCTAACTTAGATATCTTACATTAGCCTTTTTGAGAGCCTTTAACAATTTGTTCATTTCTACATATATCTCACTATCTGTCATATCAGCATCAGACTCAGAGTTTACCTCGGATGCTGCCATTAAACACAAGTTGGCTTCTTCTTCATCTTCACTTGCAGCTTCTGATTCAGCTTCTGACTCATCCAAGTCGCTCCAGGTTGCCATCATCGCTTTGTTCTTCTTTTTGAACTTCTTCATTTTTTCAATGAGAGATGGACATTCATACTTTATATGTCCTGGCTTCTTACATTCATAGCAAATGATTTCCTTCTTCTCTTTTCTTTGTTCTTTTTCTCTATATAGTTCACCTGCATCACCTTTGTAAGTTTTTCTTTTAGTAAATTTGAACTTTTTACCTCTTTTATTCCTGAGCATTTTATTGAGCCTTCGTGCCAGCAAAGTAATGTCTTCATCATCACTGTCATCATCATCTTCGGTTTCTGCTTCACTGACTTTCTTAGCTTTGAAAGCTATGGCTTTCTTGCTTGTTTCAGCTTCTTCCGTGGTGTCCAAGTGAGATTCATACGCCATGAGTTTTTCTTTCAGCTGACTAAGAGTCAATCTCTTCAAGTCTTGAGCCTCCTCAATAGCGGTCTTTTTCGCATCCCACGTTCTAGGAAGAATTCTGAGTATTTTCCTCACCAAATCTGGTTCAGGGATTTTCTTACCAAGTGATGTCAGTTCATTAGATATGGCAGTGAATCTATCAAATGCATCCTTTATTTTCTCATTAGATTTGAACTTAAAAAGCTCATATTTCTGAAGTAAT
This sequence comes from Combretum micranthum, assembly GCA_024138025.1. NCBI lineage: Eukaryota > Viridiplantae > Streptophyta > Magnoliopsida > Myrtales > Combretaceae > Combretum > Combretum micranthum. The sequence goes on from JAMXBD010000365.1 coordinate 794,452, forward strand.
GCATTAATCTTAGTATCTTTTATAGTTTCAGTTCCTTCATATGTCATGCATAAAGTGTCCCATATTTCTTTTGCAGTTTCACAACATGATATCACATAAAATTCAGATGATGCAATAGTCATGAGTAAGAGATTCTTAGCCTTGGAATTTGTCTCAATCAGCCTCTTCTCTGGTAGAGTCAACACTTCATCATCAGAAATCGTTACAGTATGATCACCATGTGAGATAACCTGCCAAGAGTCAAAGTCATTAGCTTTAATGTATGTGGACATCCGCATTTTCCAATATGCAAAATTCGTGCCATCAAAGAAAGGAGCCTTGTTCATTGCAATGTTGTTATCAGCCATTTTCAAGGATCACTCAATTAATCAAAAGAGAACTGCTCGTTTGACTTTAGGACTTATGCTGATGGTTGTGGTGGTTACAACATAGTGAATAGGAAGAGGTGAGGCTTTTCCTCCTTTTATGGCTTAGTCTCCTAATGGCTTATTTAGGGCCAAGGTGATCATGGAAAGGGACACCGACCTTCTGTCACACTCAAAGTTCTTTTCCTTAGGCCATTTTCATGGTGAGTGGAATGGAAAAAAGCTAGGTTATTAGGGTGGTTGTGGCTAATGGCGACTAAGTTTGGACATTTCTTATTGGGGGCCATCTACTGGTCACTTCTCGAGCTAGGATCTTGAGCAAATGGTGCATTGCCGTCCTGTTTGCTTTAGGTCGTAGTGCGATTTAGGTGCCTTGGACTCGAGGACCATGTTTCCTTTAGCTCGAAGTCTGGATGTTAGCCTAAAGATCGAATATTACTTAGCTCAAAGGTCGATTGAACTTTTAAGTCAGCAAGTCTCCTTGTAAATCTTTTGGTCGGGATGCTATCCAAAACTACTTTGGCCAATATGCTAGTCAAAACTATTGTAATTACTTTACACTGAATGACATGAACTTTATTTTTCATTTTATGTTCTTTTCTCCATGTTATTGAGCTCATGTTCTATAGGCTGTGCATTCTATTATTTTAATCGACCGTGAATCTAATTGAATTGTTTTTTGTGTATATCAAGTTATGTTGTGGTTGTCATTTGAGCTTTTAATGAATGTTTCCTTCGAAGAGGTATGTGTTCGAGCTCCTTATGGGTTAACCCTTAAGAGGCCGCTGTTTGAACTCATCATGTGAGTTATCCATGAGGGAGAGTCGTCTGAGGTCTTGATAGGAATTATCCTTAAAAGGGAGTTACCCAGCTTTTTATTAGAGTTACCTTTAAGAGAGATTTACTCGAGTCTTTTGGCATGAGAGGGGAGAGTTCTTTGAACTCCAAAGACCCATGCCAACCTTTTCGTTGTGGTTCAGCTTTAGCTTAGTAGCTTTTGTGTGTTAGCATTTCATTCGGAAAAAGAAGAACAATTTTACTAGCATAAAACTTTTATTTTATTCATGTGTTTTTCTTGGGTTGATCCCATCAATGGAGGGAGTTTACTAGTTCCTATTATTGAGCTTTGTACAAGCATAGTATGGTTTATCATGGTAGGGGTAGGCTTTCTCACCTAAAATACTTCCTTAGGTTGTCTGCATTCTAGGTCCTTGGGATAAGCTCGGCCTCTAACGTCTCTAGTTTGTGTGCTCCATTCCCTAGTGCATCTTTCATCTTGACTGGATCTTCCCAGTTTGTGCAAGCTTTTCCTAGGCTTCTTCTAACTCAGTTGCTTCCAGCTTTTTGCAAACTAGGTAGCCCGGGAGGAAAACTTTGTGTCTGACCTTTTTGTTGTAGTATCTAGTAGCTTGTTGTTGGTAGGCTGCCACTCTCTTACTGACAATGTCTCACGTCTCCTCTATCATGTTCAACTCACCCCTAAGGCCTACATATTGACAATTTTATCGTAGGATTGAACTTGGATATTGGATAGCTTGAATTCGATGGGGAAGGACCACTTTTGATCCAAAGGCGAGCCGGAAGGGGGTCTCCTCAGTTGGGATTCACCTTATGGTGTCATATTCCCAAAGCATACTCGGGAGTTCATTCTTCCATTTGCTACTTAGCTGATCAACTCTAGGTTTTAGGCTTTCCATCATAGTTTTGTTGATGGCTTCAACATAACCATTTGCCCAAAGATGGATGACTGAGGTGAAATGTAGACTGATCTTATATTTATTATAGATGTCTTTGATCCTCTTCGAGTTGAACTATTTACCGTTGTCCATTAAGATGGAGTGGGGGGCCCTAAATCTACTTATGATGTTGTTGTAGAGAAACTATTGGATGTTTTTATTCGTGATCTTTGCTACCAGCTTAGCCTCGATTCACTTGTTGAAATTGTCACATTCAGCTATGATGAAATTTTTCCATCCAGCCGAGATGGGGAAAGGACCAAGGATGTTGAGTCCCCACATGGTGAAAGGCCATGGGTTGGTGAGGCAATGATACTTGAGCTATGGGGATAGTTGATAAGGGCAATCTTTTGGTACCTCTCGCATTGTTGCACGAATTCTTTCACCTCAGCTCATATGGTAGGCTAGAAGTATCTAGCTCGAACAACTCTAATGTGTAGAGATTGGGCCTTGACATGATTACTACATTCCCTAGTGTAGAGATCTTCCAAAACTTATTGTCCCTCTTTGGGGCACAAGTAGCAGAGTAGGGGAAACCTAAAACCCCTTTGGTATAGGATCCCATTGATTAAGGTGTAATACGTAGCCTGGTGCATCAGTCTCTTGGCTTTTGTCTTGTCTGAGGGTAAGGTTTTGGTTCTGATGTATTTTTCGATTGCTGCCATCCAACTTGGTAGAGGAGGGTCATCTTATAGCTCCAGCACTTCTTGAATTTTTTCTCGTGGTGGATTTTCTCTGGGAGGAACTCCATGAAGATCTTTCCTTTGAGCTTGTCGAGGTTAGGGATCATTAAGGAAGTGAGCTTAGTAAGTTTATTAGCCTTTGAGTTATTAGCTCTTGGTACCTTAGCAATGTCCCAAGAGGGTATATCCTTAGTTAGGAACCGGATTGTCTCCAAATATTCAATCATTTCTTCGTTCTTTGCTTTGTAAGTGCCTTTTACTTGCTGCACCACGAGCTGAGAATTTGAAAAAATTTCAGTTCGCTTGTATCTGTACCAATGTTTATGGTAAGCTTGAGTATAGCGATTAAGGCCCCATGTTTTGCCTCATTGTTGCTTGTGGGGGAGCCAAATGTTAAAGCATAGTGGATTTTGACCGCATTGGGTCCTTTTAGAACTAGGCTTGTCACGCCCCAAAGGGTATCTTAAATATGACAATCCACTGCACTCAATATTAAAGCTTAAGAATGACTATCTTAGTATGCAAAAGCTTTGATATTAGGTGCAAGACGTACTTACACGACAATAGGAGACTTGCCATAGGACCTGAGTAGTTTAACGAGATAGCAAAAATATCAAACAAGAATTATAAAACATAACTTTATAGCTTAAAGTTAAATTCTTACATCTCATAGTGGCATACTCCGTCAAATCATACAATTAATCATCTCAAGAGTTTTTACAAAACAAGGATCTAGACTAATTTCTTATAAGAAGATTTTTATAGAAGTCTACACCAAAACCAATTTGTAAACTTCTTCCAAAAGTTCTTTAGCCTCCATGGTCATTACTTGAGTAAAGATCTTTCTTGGGTAGAGTTACAAGTATTAGTGCTGTAATAAAAATGTATAAGGGTATAAGCATATCTATCTTAGTGAGATATTCTTGCAAAATATGCCCATGAATCAAATAAGTTTTTAAATACAAGCATATGGAATAAATCATATAAGTGAGCAAACGATATACGTGATTAACTGGAAATCACCCATAGAATGGATTTATGCCCTCCATATCGGGAATTGGGATTGTTATAGACCCATATAACCATCATAAAATATGTAGATTTTTGAGCTCCTACATGCCACATTTTTGTAGACTTTCCAGCTCTTACTTGTCACCACTACCGATCTCTGTTCCTACACAAAAGATTAATAGTGAAAATGATGAGACTCAATTCGTGTCATGCATGATCAATTTATATATCAATTTTCGGTAAAGTTATTTTCAATTTAGGGGAAACCATTCATATTCATACCAATGCATCGACAAAATATTGAAACAAGATATTAATCAACAATTCAAGTTTGGATATGCTTACTTTTTATTCATCTCAAAATGTATTAATCGCCCATAGTAATTTCACATGCAAATTGTGTTTTTATCTTTTCCTAATTATAGTACTTTCATTCTACAAGCACAAACAAGAATACAAAAAGTAAAGAATAACTCACTTAGCCATATCGTAATTTGGCTAATCAAAATAGTCATCGGGAAATGGGGCTCAAGGAGTGTAAAATTTCATACAAGAGTGTCTACTTTAAGAAAAAAAATTGCATGTAAAATGAAGAAGGAAGGAGTTTCGATTGGTTTTATGTTGCATTGAAATCGTGTGTTGAAGATTTTGGGTCTGTTTGGTTAGTGCTTTTTGGCAGATATAGACTTTTTTTAAAACATATTTTTCTAACAAATTATTTATCAAGAAATAGATATAGATAAAAAAAAGTTGATAGTTCTCGTGAAAAGATCAAATATAAATACAAATTAAATATATTTACACATATCGTTTTAATACAGATACAGACCATTCATTTTGTATTGAAATGGTGTCTTCAATAAAAAAAAAAAAAACACTTTATCTTTAAAACTCGTTTCAAATGTTGCATTCTAAAGATTTTTTCCCCTAAAAATTATGATTTTCATAATGTTTTAAATGTTTTTTTCCTTTCCCCCAACCATATTTATCATTTGATATTGAATAAATAAATAAATAAATGAATGAAACGGAGGAACTTAAATGAAGATAATGTTGAGGTCCACTCAAGTCCAACGAGTCATTTCTCAAACCAGAGACCTAGTCCAAACCGGCCAACGAACCGGTTCATCGAGCAACTAAACTAACAAACCAAACATTAATATACACCTATACTATACAGTAGTACAGGAACACCAAAACATACTTTCATTTCATCCGACAAAACACTCGAACTGCAATTTGCATTCACCTCCTTCTTGGTAGTGTCTCCCCCCTTTCTGTGTAGAAATTTTGTATTTTCGTCTGCAGATGTTTATTTTGTTAATTTCGCTGTAGAAATGGATTGAATAAATCAAAGAAAATACGAAAATGGTCGATTAACTTGTACACAATTATTTATTTTTATCGAAACTACAGTTAAAGAGTTGAGTTTTGATTCTGATTTTTTGTTGGATTTGTTTTGTTATAGGTATTTGTATAGTCACTTGAACAATATACTGTTTTTAATCGGCTTGTTTTATTGATTCTCTCTTAATCGAATTTTTATAGATTTCGTAGTTTTAGTGGGGTTTGTTCCAAAAAAAAAACAAATGTGTAAATTCTATACTTATTGCTATCTATAATAAAATGATTTTGCTAATGAGAAGTAGTTGTTGTGCCGAGATGGTGTTGGTAGCGACGGGAGCTGCTTGTTCAGTGGTTATTGTAGATATTAAATGATTTCGAAATGGGGAAATTAATTTTTTCTCGAATAATTAGAACAACCTAAGTTTTACGTAAATATTTTGGGTTATCTAATGCTTTTTCATCAAAAGACCTGGAGATAATTTGCCGTTTTCAAAGTGACATTGGAGAATTGGATGCATGAGGTACCTGGAGCTTTTTCATGTATCCATCTCTCTAATGAAATGTATAAAAGCAAGCTTTGGAAAGTTGCTCATTTAAAGTGAATTCACGAGTTATCAGGTTACTCATTACTGGGACCCTTTGGAAAAGCCACTGTTTTACTCAAGTGAATTTTCTTTCTTTGGCTATGTAGTTTATAGAATCTTATCCATGGTATCGGTTATCTTTTTCTTTTTAATGGATTGGCTATATGTGAGGGCGTGAAAGGTATTTGCTTGTATAATTATTTCTTGATTTGTGGATACGGTTATAAGTGCAAGTATTGTGTTTGAAATCCGATAACTGCCATTTGCAAGTCGGAAGGGCCATCTTTTCTCGTAATAGTAGATAAGTATTATCGGTTTGTATTATAAGGTGTTTGATTTGTTGAACAGGTCTAATAGAAGCATGGAGAAAGTGCCATTAATAAGTATATGCTGAGTTGTGAGGAGACTGCGTATTATTTTGGGTGAACTATTGTGGTTGTGATAGACAAGGAGTTATGGGTTTCAAATATTGTTTGCAGCAGGCAAATGTATGGGCTCTTGGAGAAGGCACAACCTACATGACTGTTGATCCGGTTAAGACCAATTGGAGCTTTACAAGCAGAAATCTTAGTCCTAATCATCTTAGGATTCCCACCAAATTCACTGCACAGAATACAAAAGGGAGAATTAAGAGATTTTGTTATGGTCATAACTCATCAACAGTTCTCAAAAAAGAGCATGATAAGTATGTGTGTGGTTGGTACATGAAAAAGTCCCCGTTTGTCAACGTTAATCATACTTTACAATTCTCACGAAAACTTAAGTTACAATGCTTGGGCAATGATTCCTTGGCATTTGTTAATGGTAATGGCCGAAATATAGAGTGTGCAGGAAGTGCCCAAAGTTCAGGACAAGATTCCAATGAAGATACTGACAAAAATGATTCGACAGAAAAGGAAGAAGAGAAGGATAATGGTGAAACACCTAACATTGAGGAATTGAGGAATCTATTGCAAAAGGCATTGAAAGAGCTGGAAGTTGCACATATTAATACTTTGATGTTTGAAGAAAAGGCTCAACGAATATCAGAAAATGCAATAGCATTGAAAGACGAAGCAGAAAATGCCAGGAGTAATGTTAATGTTGCACTTGATAGTATACAACGGATTGTAAGTGAAGAGGTTATGGCAAAAGAAGCTGTTCAGAAGGCAACTATGGCTCTTTCTTTGGCTGAAGCTAGGCTGCAGGTGGCCATGGAGTCCCTAAACATTGCCAAAGGAGGAAAGGAAGCCAATGAGCGTCTTGAAGAGAGTGACACTAGAGTTGATACAAAAGAGGAGGAAGAAGAACTTTCGGCTGCTGAAAAGAATATAAAGGAATGTCAAGACAATTTGGCAAATTGTATGGCAGTGTTGAGGCAATTGGAGAATAAGAAAGAGGAATTACAAAAAGAAGTGGAGAGGTTGAATGGAGTTGCAGAGGAAGCTCGGACCAATGCACTGAAGGCAGAGGAGGATGTTGCAAACATAATGCTTTAGCAGAGCAAGCTGTTGCCTTGGAACTTGAGGCCATGCAGTGTGTGAATGATGCGGAGATTTCATTACAAAGGGCAGAGAAGTCGAATTCAAGTTCCTCTGTTGATGCGTTGGAGATTCCTGAAGCTTCTGTTGAAATGGTCATTGAAGGGACGAGACACAAAAAGGGAGCATGGAGGCTTCTATCTCTGATAGAGAGAAGAAATCACAGTTGGAGGCGATCTCATGGTGGGTCAACCTTTGGTGGATAGCCAACATGACAAAGTTAGCCAGATACATGAAGAACAAGATCAACCAGAAGATCTCGACAATCTAGAGGATGGGAAAATAGGTATAGATTCTGCCAAAGACACGGAATTGGAGACGGAAAAGTCAAAAATTGCTGATCAGACAAAGAAACAAGAAGTTCAGAAGGACTTAAATAAAGAGAGTTCCACTGCTCCGAAGGCATCACTGAAGAAATCATCTCGTTTCTTCTCTGCATCTTTTTTCTCTTTTGAAGATGGGGAGGAATTCAAACCATCTTCAGTTTTCCAAGGTCTAGTGGACTCTGCAAAGGCAATGGCCTAAACTGATATTGGTGCGTTACTTTTCGGTGCAGGGTATGATTACTGTGGCTTATTTTTATTTAATTTATTTTAATTAATCAATTAATTATTTATTTATTGATGTATTTTGTTAATAGATCTCGCATTGAAGTCCCTCCTGTCCTTGTTGCACCAACTATAGTGTTTTAGTTGCCTATCTGGTTGGGATATCCACATTCCACAAGCTGCTGGATTTGAAAAATGACATCTGCATCAGTATAACTTTTGTGCTTTTAGATAGCATAACACACACCACCCCACAACACACAAACCCCCCACCCACCCCCCCCTGCGGCACCACCACCCACACACACACAAAAAAAAAAAAAAAAAATTTTGTGTTTTAATTTTCATTGTTGTGTTTCCTTATTATATTTCTATATTATATTAATAAACTTTAGGAGTTCATAATTGACAAGTTTCATTGGAAGTTTGCATAGATAACCCATATTGAGGATGAATAAGCAAGCAAATAAGATTATTATTAATTTGTTAAGCTAGTTCTTAGAATAGTTGTAGCTTCAAGAGATTGGAGTGTTTGCTTCATTGTTGTTTGTATGAAGAAAAGTCAAAATACTAAGAAGGGCTAATGACCCACAACTAATAATTTGATTATATGCCAGCCACTATATCCCAAGTCTAAGCCCATGACATCTTGGTATCAAAGCCGGATGTCTTGGGTGGTTCCCAGTAAGAATGACTGGGAGCTTTCCTTCAGTAGTATGAGCAAGATTGAGCAAAATAAGAAGAGAAATGATGTCACATGGTTTAGCTGAGTTGTCAAAGAAGATAACTATACAGAAAGCTAGGACGGAGTCTTCATGTCATTCACAAGAGACTAGCGTTGGTAGAGGAAGACAGGCTGATCCAAGCCCAAGCAACTCAGATAATCTTCTAGAGAACTGTGAAGGAGTCAGGAGCACACACAATCTGATGCCATGTGATCACCACCCAGGTTACACTGTACCATGGAGGCACTGACCCGTGACAGTGATGTGTAGACCTTTAGATGCATTAGGCATGTGTGTGAACAACTCCTAGTTTGTTGTATGATGGTGGTGCAACCCAAGTTGATGACAAATCAAGCCTGAAGTGCTTTAAGAATGTGCGTGAAACCCATGTGTGACCTTCCCTTGTGGCCCCCAAATGCACATGCCTTCCACTTATGCTGACAACTCTTTACAAACAATCATCACAGCTCAGCAAACAAAGGAGAGACTTCCTCAACCCTTATAATGGCTGGACTCAATTTAGGGATACATCCGATTGGGTGTATTTCTATCCTCACTAACAATCTACACTGAAAATGGATTCCTTATTGCACACTGTGGCCCTTACACCTCCAACAACTCTATTGGGAAGCTTGTGCAGCTCCATGACACTTAGACTCCGGATTTGACCAATGGGTAACCAAGCATTACTAAATTAGTTAAACGGATGTGAGTGGTTCTTTTAATACCAGGACAATGTAGAATACAGTGCGGTTTTCCTGGATTCTCTCCACTTGATTTGGAAGCCTTGAAGTGGTTTTGTAGGCTTGAGCAGATGCACCGAAGCATAACATAGCATGAGTTTGCTCCATTGTGTGACTTGAGATTTTTACCACCCCTGTGACATGGCAACCTGTTAGCCAAACTGGACAGTTAAGGAGTGCCAAAGGATATTTAGTCCCTGCTGGCACAGATCCTCCTTATCTCTCCTAAATTTGAGACTTAAGTTTTCATTGCAGTTTGACAAAGTTGAGTGAAATAGCCGTGGTGCTTCAATGCCCATCCAACTTAAAGACTGTAATCAGTTTGGTTAGAACCTATGCGAAGGAACTACTAGCAGTTTCTTCTTGTGATACAGCATTTGGTGCAAATTCAACAAAGAGTGGAAGCAACATTTAGCAACAGCCAGCCTTGTCACGGTGAACTAAGTCATTCATAAAGCATTTAAGCAATCTAGAGATGACCGAGCAGTGTGCCAAAACCTACATTTCAATTGTGACAGCATCTATCTGCTGGGAATTGCTGTAAAATTTAATAGAGTTAACAAACTTGGGTGCACAAAAAGTGAAGCCTAAAGCTGCTTCTTATCACCGGTAGCTTAAGCTTGAGGACAATCTTTCTCTTAAGAAGGGAACATATGTTAGGAAAATGGATATGTGGGTTTTGACTTTTATCATTATATATTCCTATTATTATTATTATGTCCCTTTTATTATTGTAATAGATGTTAGGAGATCATGCTTGACAAGTTTAGTAGGAAATTTGGTAAGAAGCTTGTATAAGTAACCCCTTTTAGGGATGGATGAAGCAAGTAAGAGACATTATCATCAATTAGTCTATATAAGTTCTTAGAATAGTAGTAGTTTTATGAGATCAAAGGGTTTCCTCTATATAAGCCTTCAACCTTGATTTCATTAGAGGTTCTTTGAAGAATTTAGAGTAGAGAATAATTCTTATTATTATGCTGTAATGATTTTTTACATAATAGCATAGCGTTTATATACAATTACAAGAATGCTATATTAGGAAAGACAATAAATTCTAATAAAACCTCATAATCTAATATTTAATTCCTACAGCTATAATAAAATTACACATATGTCAGTCAACATAATATTTAATTTCTAGTCAACATAATATTTAATTCCTACAGCTAGTATAATAATATTACACTTATGTCAGTCAACACTCCTCCTCAAGTTGGAGTATAGATACCACACATGCCTAACTTGTAAACTAAAATATGATAGATCCTGTGACACAACCCTTTAGTGAACACATCAGCCAGTTGCTTATCAGATGTCATATGATGTAAGCTCAAGACACTATCAGTCAATTTCTCTTTAATGAAGTATCGATCAATCTCTATATGCTTGGTTCTATCATGTTGAACTGGATTTTGTGCTATACTAATAGCTGCTTTGTTGTCACAATACAAGGATAGTGTTTCTTTGCCTGACAGACTTAATTCTTCTAATATCTTCTGCAACCACAGAAGCTCACAAATCCCTTGAGCCATAGCTCTGTATTCTCTTCAGCACTTGATCGAGCAATTACACTTTGTTTCTTGCTCGTTCATGTTACTAGGTTTGCTTCTACAAGTGTGCAATAACCAGTGGTGGGCCTTCTATCACTTAGAGATCCAGCCCAATCTGCATTTATAAAGCCTTTTATCTGAAGGTGACCATGCTTGGCGAACACTTTTCCTAAAGTAGACTTCAGGTATCTCAAGATGCGAAATACCGCTTGCATATGTGATTTTCGTGGATCATGCATAAATTGACTCACTAGACTGACTGCATATGCAATGTCCGGTCTAGTGTGTGAGAGATATATCAGTCTTCCCACCATTCTTTGGTATCTCCCTAAATCAACTGAATCACCAACTCTAGCCTGCAACTTGTGGTTGTTTTCAATAGGAGATTCTGCTGGCTTACAACCTAACATGCCAGTTTCTTCCAAGAGATCCAGAATATATTTTTTTTGAGAAATGAAGATGCCTTTCTTTGATCTAGCAACTTCAATTCTTAGGAAATATTGCAGTTTTCCTAGATCCTTGATTTCAAATTCCTGGGCCAAAAGTTTCTTTAATCGAGCCATCTCCTCTTTATCATCTCATGTCATCACTATGTCATCAACATATACTGTGAGAATAGTAAATTTACCCTCGTCATGTTTAATAAATAGAGTATGATCGGCATTGCTCTGTTGATAGCCGAAATAGATCATGGCTTTGCCAAACCTATCGAACCATGCTCTGGGAGATTGCTTTAATCCATACAAGGTCTTTTTTAGTCTGCATACTTTCCCATGTGTTGTTTCATTATCAAATCCAGGAGGGATCTCCATATACACTTCTTCTTCTAAATCTCCATATAGAAAGACATTTTGTCACATCAAATTGCTGTAAATTCCAGTCAAAGTTGGCTGCACATATGACAAGATTCTGATGGTGTTCAATTTAGCTACTGGAGAAAAAGTTTCCTAGTAGTCCACCCCATAGATTTGAGTAAATCTTTTAGCCACCAATCTAGTTTTGAACCTGTCAACTGATCCATTAGCTTTGTGTTTCATAGTGAACACCCATTTGCAGCCTACCGGTTTCTTTCTAGGTGGAGAGGTGACAAGCTCCCAAGTCTCATTCTTAGTGAAGGCTTTTATTTCTTCAATCATTGCTCCCTTCCATTTCGGTTTATTGAGTGCTTCCTTCCAATCCCGTGGAATAGACACAGACGAAATGGACAAGGCAAAAGCTCTATAGGTGGGAGACAAAGAATCATAGGAAACGAAATTAGAAATGAGATGTTTAGTACAGGTACTAACACCTTTCCTTTGAGAAATAGGTTTATCTAAATCATCAAAAGGTAACTCACCAGAAGAGGATGATTCTTAGCAGCACAGAGTAGGTTGCACGATGGCTTCTTTTGTCATGTCTTTGTCTCTCCTTGAGTACCTCTTCAAATCAGATTTGTCTAAATGCCTAATTTTCTCCCCCTGGATAATAGTCTCTTTCTGACTATCACTTTCTCTTGGGGTAAGATCAGTAAGGGTCACAGAACTAGGAATAATCTCTTCCTTTGCATTATTCTCCCCCTAAAGAGATGACGGGATTGGATGGAAGTAAGGTTCAGTTTCTCTGAAAGTAAATCCATATTCAAAAAATACTTCTTAGATGGAGGGTGATAGTATCTGTAACCTTTTTGTATCGGTGAGTACCCAATAAACACATACCTAAAGGCTCGTGGATCTAGTTTCTCAGCATCTTTAGTATGAACAAAACAAACACATCCAAATACCTTTGGAGGAGCAGTGTATGTATTATGTCCTTTTAAGGTTTCTAAAGGGCTCTTGTAGTTAAGAGCTCTAAGAGGCATTCGGTTGATAAGGTATGCAGTAACTAGAATTGCTTCCCCCCAGTAAGGCTTAGGAAGATTCATGGTAAACATAAGTGACCTAACAACTTCCAAAAGATGCTATTCTTCCTTTCGGCTCCCCCATTTTGTGCACTTGTATAAGGACAACTGATCTGATGAATTATCCCATGTGACTCCAAATAAGAACCAAATTTTCCATTCATGTATTCGGTGCCATTATCAGTCCTTTGAATCTTTATTGTAGCATCAAATTCAGTGCAAACTATCTTATGAAAAGACTAAAAGTAGGAAAATACATCACTCTTAGCCTTAAGTAGATATACCCAAGTCATCCTAGTGCAACAATCAACAAAAGTGACAAACCATTTACTACCAGACAAGGAAGTAGTCTGAGTAGGGTCCCAACATCAGAGTGAATAGTCATGAAAGGAAACTTGCTTTTATTATTACTCAAAGGATAAGAGTTTCGAGAATGTTTTGCATATTCGCAAGCATCACAAAATAATGAATCAAACCGAGTCTTTGAAAACAAACTAGGAAATAATTTGCTTAAAATAAAAAAAGAGGGATGTCCAAATGCCTGTGCCACTGCAATATTTCCTGACTAACATCCTTATTTCCCTCATAAAAAGCCTGCTGAAGACTAGAACCTTGATTCCCATCCAACATATATAAGCCATCATGTAATCTATCACTGTCAATCCTCTTCCTTATTTGAAGATCCTGAAAGACACAATGATAAGGGAAAAACTCAATTTTACAGTTGAGATTTTTTGGAAGTATACTGATAGATAATACAGGAAATTAAGGGATATGAAGCACAAAAGATAGTTTAATATGGGGAGTACAAAAAACAGAATCTGTTTCAGATACTGGTGTACAAGAACCATCAGCTATTCGGACATTGTCCCTTTTTAAACATGGTGATTATTCAAGAAGATTTTTTGAGGAGCTCGTCATGTGTCTATTCACACCATAATCAATAGTCCAACAATTAGTATCAAGGATAGCAGAAAAAGCATTACTTGATTGCACAAATTTGGATTTGGCACCAGAGAAAGATTCTTTATGAGAAATCAGATGCTCGAGATATTGAATCTCATCAGCAAAAAAGAAGTCAGAGAGAGTCATCTCAAGAGTTGACTCTATAGTTTCAGACAAATTTGTCCAAGTAGAGTTAACTCATTTGCCTCCATGACCTCTCATTGGGCGTCCATGTAGCTTCCAGCAAGTCTCTTTAGTATGACGTGGTCTCCCACAATAATCACATCGTAAATGATCCTTATTAGAATTATGTGCCTTCAACTGCTCAGGTGAATCACTAACTGCTACCAAACCAGACTTTTCAACCTGTGGGATATAGAGCATGGCACTGCGCCTGCTCTCTTCCTACTAAACATAGGAATATGCCTCCTCAAGAGAAGGAAAAGGAGTATTACCCAGAACATGAACTCTGATCTGATCAAATTCATTGTTCAGCCTAGCCAAGAAATCATAGACCCTTCATTTTGCAAGCAATTTATGAAATTTGACTGCATCTCTAGTACAATCAGCTTGAAAATCTTGATAGTAGTCAAGTTCTTGCCACAAACCATTCAACTCGGAAAAATACTGGGAGATTGTTATCTTTCCTTGCTTCAAAACATGAATCTTGTTTGAATCTCATAAATCTGAGCATCATTTCCCACTCGTGAATAGGTGAGAGTAACAACATTCCATATTTTTGCTGCTTGCTGCTGTGTCAAGCAATAAGTATGTCCTTGAAATTTGAGACTGCATGGAATTGATAAGTCATGCCATTACCAGTTAATTTTTAGAATCCCACTGATTGAATGATGGATCAATTGCTGCTGGTTTGACTTTAGCACCAGTAATATAATCCTGCATTCCCCTAGCTTTGATAAACAATAAACAAGACCTTGACTAGGCAAGGTAATTATTCTGATCAACCTTGACAGGGCTAATTTGTAGTGAAGGATTATTAGTACTAATGGCTGCAATTCTCTTATCACTTTCCATAATGCCAAAAAAAAAAAAAAGAGAGTTGACCCAAGCAATCAAGACAACAGAAAAACCTAATAGCGTTGAAGGAAGAACAACAAGGAGAATCATGATTTAAAATTGATCGAAATCTCTTGGAAAATAGCTAGATGGCATCGAAAAAGGATGGCGAGCAAAATTGGTGGAAAGCCAACAAAAAAGGTGGCTGGAATAGTGCTCAAACGCCTCACGTGTCGATGCTGGCTGAAGCTTTAGGTGGTGTGTGTGATTCACACGCGTTGATTCCAGTGGTTGAAGAAACGAGGGTCGGTTGGAAATTGGTGGCACACTTTTTGGAATGGGTGGTGTCGACTACCTTCTACCCTAATATGAGGAAACCCAATTTATGGCGTTCTAGGGTTTTGAAAAAAATTATGACCTAAAAAATGGTTTTATGCTCTGATACCATGTAGAATTTAGGAGGAGAGAATAATTTTAAAGAATTTAGGAGTAGAGAATAATTTTTATTATTATGCTTTAATGATTTTCTACATAATAGCATAGCGTTAATATACAATTACAAAAATGCTATATTAGGAAAGACAATAAATCTTAATAAAACCTCCTAATCTAATATTTAATTCCTACAGCTATAATAATATTACACACATGTCAGTCAATATAATATTTAATTCCTTGTCAACATAATATTTAATTCCTACAGCTAGCATAATAATATTACACTTATGTCGGTCAACATTCTTACATGTAGACATGTGGCTTCTGGTGTGTATTTGTGCAATGTCTATGAGTATGTGCTGTTCTTTTTAAATTTTATTATTCATGCATGTACTATTTCAGATGCTGTTAGTTATGGTGGTTAGTAGGTCCTAGGGGATGTCATATTAGTGGAAATGTCAAGTAAGAGGAAAAATCGATAAGTGGGTAATTAACCTGACCACTCCTTCTATCTGTGTTTATGACAAAGAAATGAAGAAAAACAGTATGCTATTTTGTCAAAAGAAAATTAAAAACTAAAGAGCTAAACAGATCTTAGCATTCTCTCTAAAAATCGAGGCTTAGTAAATTGATTGCTGGTTTTTATTAACGAGCCCAAGTTTACTATTTCAAGATAGGTTAAAAGGAAAAAAAAAACTCTAAAAGCAAGACTGAATATGATTTCATTTTAAACCAACCAAAAGTTTCATATTATCTTCGATCCTATAACAAATTGGTTTTGAGCCAAGTTTTATGGAGACTGAAGCATCTATAACAATGGTTGAAGCATCCATAGGACCATAGCTAGTGGTATGACTACAACAGATGGTGTTTCAACTGGCAATTTTGATTTGCAGCATCTCTGACCAGGGCTTAGTGGAGAAAAGACCAAAATAGACCAGCAATTGCTGTTGGAGAACTGATGGGGATTTGTCCATTGTGGCCTTATGACAAGGGCTCATGACCCCTAAGTTTTTGCTGCTAGATTTCTTTAAGTTTGATGGAATATTTGAATTGTTGGGTTGGCAAAATAGGTTCGAGCTTTTTTTCAAGCATCAAGAAATTTCTGATAATGAGAGAATGGAATTGGTGGCATTTCACATGGAAGGTGATGCACAACTATGGTTCTTGAAGTTAGAATGGGATCAACCAGATGTTGCCTGGGAGGAGTTCATGTTTTGTGCCACCATTATGGAGTAATAAACTAAGAAGCTGCTGATATTTTAGCAATTAATCTCCGTGAAAGCAATTGTCAAGCCAAGCAATGGGTTATCCCCCAGCCAAGTAGTAGGTATATTTATCAGTGGACTAAAGAAGTTTATTGCTGTTGAGTTGGAATTGCATCACCCACAACTCTCATGCAAGCCATGTGTAGGGGAGTTCTGAGGAATGATGACATGGCCAATGGCGAAAGTGGTGGCTCCAAACCAATCTATAAACTAAATGCCCTATATTAAGGTGTTAAGTAAACGCAAGTCGAACAAAAGAAGAGCTAAGGGATTTTGTTTTAATTGTAATGAACCCTTTACAGTGGGGGCATAATTGTAAATTTTTTTTTTTTTTGGATTGAATTGTGGAAGAGTGGAGGAGGACTATGGTCAGCCTGAAGACAACAAGGAGGAAGAATGAAAAGGGATTAACATTCGTGTGCATGGTCACGCACAATAGAGGAGTGGAGCAATTGCTATGTATTGTCGTATTTTTACTAATGTGTGTTCATCTAAGGTCTACATGTGTGTGTTGTTTTATATACATACATATGTACATACATATATATTATTTGTCATCTATGTTATATTTGAGACATAGGTCACTTATGTTATTGACTAGCTACTAGAGGAAGTTTTGGTAGATTAGTTGAAGTTGTCAAGTAAGGAGGAAAAAATAGTAAAGTGGGCAGTTAACCCAATTGCTGCTTCTATTTGTATTTATGGCAACAAGATGAAGAAAAAGGGTATGCTATTTTGTCAAGAAAAATTTCAGAACTTAAGCACTCAAGCAGATCTTAGTGTTTTTCTAAAATAAGCCTAGTCAAGAGATCGTTGACTTCTCTGTTTACCAAATAGCATCTACTATATCAAGACAAGTAAAAAGGGAAGATACACTCCTAAATTAATTGAATTTGATTTTGTTCTAGGCCGACTGAAATCTTTATATTATCTTCAATCCTATAGCACAGTTTGAATAGTAAGAAAAGCCAAAATACTAGCAAGGGTAAATTGATTGTAACTAACGATTTATTTATACATTGAACCATGACTAAATATGAAACGTAGGCCCATAACTATGCCGCTATGTGTTGCGGAGGTGTGAAACTCACGGGAAATATTAAAATTTCTCCTGTGAATATTCAGTTTTCCTTTTAAATTTTTGAGATTCATCAGTTTACTTTTACATAGTGAATGCATTCAAGAGTTGCCACTACAACCTCTGATGTGAAGATGTTGGACTGTATGACAGGGCCACTTTCTATGTCAAACGAGTGGAGAGAGGCAGTTGGCTGCTGCAACAGCCACAATCCATCACTAGCATTGAAGAGGTTTCTTTGAGTGCAAAACCCCTGGCTTTAAAGTTGCAAAAACTTCGCAAAAGAGCAAAAGATCTCATAGATATGCTTCCTAGGCAAGAGGTATGCATCTATAATGCATCTTCTGTTGTCAATCTTTAATATTTAGGCATGTGATCGTTTGGTTTCCAGGTGAATGAAGAGGAAGCTTCACTCTTTGACATGTTATGGCTACTTTTGGCAAGTGTAATATTTGTTCCAGTGTTCCAAAAGATACCTGGAGGTTAGCATTCCTTTATTTAATTCCTCATTTTTTACACCATTTACAACCTGGTTATCATAAAGCAGTAAAGCAAGCCTTTTCTTTTGGCTTTTCTCTGGTGCATTACGTACTGTTTGTTGAGCTGTAACTTTTAATAAAAAATATTTTCTTTTTACCTTTTAGATAGGGTAATTGATGATGTGTTAGTTGAGGGTTTCTACATCTACCAGGATAATTGTCTATATACATTTGATGTTTCGTGTAATCTATTCATTGACAAGAATACAATTTTTGTTTCCTATACAATTTTCCTCTTTCACATCTTAACATGGCATCAGAGCCTTAGGGTCTTTTTCTAGGATTTCTTCTTCAGAGAGCAGGCTTTAGTGCTATCATCCTCATAGAGCCCATGATAGGGGTATCAACCTTCACTTAACACATTACTAATTACCCTCTCTAAAATAAAAAAGAAAATATTTTTTACAAAAAGTTATAGCTCAACGCTCCTCACAAACTGAGGAATAGATGTCTATCATTCCTAGCTTGGAAATAATTTCATTGAAGTTTGCAATGTTCAATCTTTTTGTCAAAACATCTAAAAGTTGCTCTCTTGAGGGAAATAGGAAAAATAGGGTGTAATCCGATTTCTACTCCCATAAACTCTAATAAAAAACTTGTAGAATCTAAAGAGGAGTCGGCAATCAAGATAAAGATATTTCAAAGAATAGTCGGAAAACTCCTATGCCTTGCATATACGCAACCTGCATATGTTATGACTGTGGTAAGTCTGCTCATGCATGACTTGAGAAGCTCTCATTTACAAGTAGCTTATTGGGTTTAGCTCAATCTTAAAGGAAAACCAGGAAAGGAGATTTTGTTTAAGAAGAGTGATGGGTATCACACTAGAAGCTTATATTGATGCAGAATATACAAAATTAATGGCGAATAGAAAGCCAACTTTAGCTTATTGTACACTTATTGAGGGAAATCTAGTTATATGGAGGAGTAAGAAATAGGATGTTCTACATCAACTACAAAATAAGAATTTAGGGCAATCGCCCAAGGATTTGTGAGTGAAAACCAAATGAGAGAGAGCTATGAAGCTTTATTGTGATAATAAATCAGCAATCAACATTGCTTATAAACCCATACGTCATGATAAGATAGATCACACTAAGATAAATTGACATTTCATTGAAGAAAAGTTAGAGGAAGCTCTAGTTTGCATGTCATGTATTCCCTTAAGAGGGAAACTTATAGTTGTTTTGACAAAGAGATTGAGCACTATAAGCTTCGATGAAATTATTTCCAAGCTGGGAGTGATATACATTTATTCTTTAGCTTGAGGGGAGTGTTGAGTTGTAAAATTGTATAAAAAATGTTTTTTTTTATTTTTTAGAGAGGGTAATTAATGATGTGTTAGGTGAGAGCCGGTACACCTATAGGGACACATTTTTTATATATTTGATATTTCTCGTAATGTATTTCATTAATAAGAATACAATTCTTTCTTTTCATATTTCCAGTACAATTTTCGTCTTTTATATCTTATCATTGTTCAAGAAGACTCCTAATTGTTTTTGGTGGGGACGAAATCTTCTTCTTAATTAAGATCAATTAGCTGGTCCTTGTTTTTTACCTGTATTTTGAATTTTTGCTGAATAAGAATAAATTTTATGGATAAAACCAGCTGTTCCTGCCAAATTTTTAATTATCTTGCTTCATATATCCTTTTTTTTTTTTTCCTTTTATCACCTTTTTTCCATTGTTGTTCAACTTCCTTTTTGTTCAGCACTAGAGTGCCAAGCATTTCATCATTAGCTCCTTATCGCACATTCTGTGTCTGCTGTAATGTTTAGGTAGTCCGGTTTTGGGATACCTGGCTGCCGCGTCTTAATTGGGCTTATGGACTCTCAATAATCCGGCACGTGCATGGAACAAAGGCAATTGCTGAATTTGGAGTTGTATTTCTTGTCTTCAATATTGGCCTTGAGGTGAAGTTTAGTCCTACAGTTAACCCTTGTATATAATTTTTTATGACAAGAACTTGTCATGAGAATATAGGATTTGGTTTTATTTTCAGCTTTCTGTTGAAAGACTCAGTTCTATGAAGAAATACGTCTTTGGTTAGGATCTGCTCAGGTAATTGAAAAACTCTGTAGTATTTGCTTTTGGAGAAGGGGCATTGTTGTACTTACTTTGCATGTTTACTGAGACGATACTTGCGGCTTCATTTATAAGCTCCTTACAGTCTTGGTGGTTTGGTTAATATTATAGGTCTTGGTGACTGCTGTAGTTGCAGGCTTGGTTGCTCACTTTGTTTGTGGCTTGCCTGGTCCTGCAGCCATTGTAGTTGGGAATGGCCTGGCTTTGTCATCACTGCTGTTGTCTTGCAAGTGAGTATTTATCAAGTACCTAATGCTTTTTCCAATTTTTTCCACCTTAGACTTCCTTCTTCATGGAAGATCTCTTGTTGGGAACAAGGAAGTGTTGATATTGCCAAAGTAAGCGTGTCCAAGTTTGTATTGATTTCTTGACTAGCCTTTGTGGTGGTGGCCAAGCTAGTAATCCACAATGCTTCCTTTTCAATGTTTCCCTTTAAATTTTATATTTACAGCCAAGTCTTTACTATGAAGCTACTGTTTTCTGTTTGAGATTGCAAATGAAAATTGATTTCTGTACTATCTTCAGTGCTGCAGGAGAGAGGCGAGAGCAAATCCCGTCATGGACGAGCAACATTTTCTGTCCTACTTTTTCCAGGTCAATATATACATGCAGATTTACTTACTTTTGCAATCACCAAAGCAATAAAAGAAATAAATGTCTTTAATAATAATAGGAATTTTAGGATATGTATAATGTTTAAGTCGCAGTTTTTATGCAACTTATAGAGCTTGAATAAGAAGTACCATGAAATATGATGCGATAGTTGTTTTATGATTGCATTCCAAGACACCTACTAAAGAAACTAAAGAAATAAAGAAACAATAAAAATTTTGAAGAATTCTGTTTTGTTATTTTCTTTGAGAATTCTTCTCTTTAAATAGATTACAAGAGAAGAGAATAATTTACAAGATTAGAAACAAATAAAATAATCCTAATTAAGGAAACAAAAAAGATTAGGCCTAAATATATACAAATCTTAATAACTACAATTTTGACCTTGACTTAGTCTACAAATCTTAATAAATACGATTCTAATTTTGTCTACACTCCCCCTCAAGCTTGGCTATAGATATTGATGAGACCAAGCTTGCTTTCAAGAAACTGATGAGTCTGCTCTGAAAGTCCTTTTGTGAGGAGATCGGCTAGTTGATGAGAAGTAGGCACATTCAATTCTGATAATGTTCCCATCGAGTTTTTTTTTAATAAAATGTTGATCAACCTTCACGTGTTTGGTTCTGTCATGATGAATAGGGTTGTGTGCTATACTAATTGTTGATTTGTTATCACAATAGAGTAACATAGGTTCATCAACACCAATCTTCAGTTCATTTAGCACTCTTTTTATCCAAATAAGTTCACATATTCCATGAACCATAGCTTTGAACTCAGCTTCCGCACTGCTTCTAGCAACCACTGATCATTTTTTGCTGCGCCAAGTTACCATATTTCCCTATAGGAATGTGCAATAACCAAATGTTGATTTGTGATCATTAACTGATCTAGCCCAATCTGCATCTGTGCATACCTTCATCTTTCGATTGGTTTTTGCAAAAAAAGCCTTTTCTAGGTGTATACTTCAAATATCTCAAGATTTTATACACGGCATTTAGATGACCTTAACATGGAGCGTGCATATATTGACTTACCAAGCTTATTGCAAAGGCAATGTCTGGCCTTGTATGTGAGAGTTAGATGAGTTTATGAGTTTTTCAACTAGTCTTTGATACTATCCTTTATCAACAGGTCTTCCTTCCAACATTTTTCTTTTGTTCCTAAGTTCAACTAGTGTTTTACTTGGCTTGCATCCCAGCATGCCAGTTTCTTCCAATAAATCTAAAGTATACTTTCTTTGAGAGACAGAAATCCCCTTCTTACTCCTTGCAACTTCTATATTGAGAAAGTATCTTAGCGCTCCCAGTCTTTAACTTCAAATTCCTTAGTCATCATTTGCTTAATTCTTTCGATTTCCTCGGTATTATTTCTAGTGACAATGATGTCATTGACGTATACTATAATAATAGTAATTTTTTTCTTATCCGCATGCTTAACAAACATCGTGTGATCAGCTTGTCCTTAGACATAACCAACTTTTTAATTCCTTTCGAGAATCTATCAAACCAGGCCTGTGGAGATTGTTTTAGATTATAGAGAGACTTATTTAATTTGCAAACAGCTTAACCTTCTTCAAATCCTGGAAGTTGACACATATAAACTTCCTCCTCAAGTTCACTATCGAGGAAAGCATTTTTTATATCAAGTTGATGTACGAACCAATCGTAGTTTGCAGCCAAGGACAGCATAATTCGTACAGTATTCAATTTGGCTACAGGAGCGAAAGTTTCAGTGTAGTCGATCCCATAAGTTTGTGTCAATCTTTTGGCCACTAGACGTGCCTTATGTCTTTCACCGAACCATCGGCTTTGTACTGTGAAAATCCATTTACATCCTACAATATTTCTTCCTTGTGGCAATTCCACCAAGTTCTAAGTATTGTTTTGTTTAAGAGCATTCATTTCTTCAAGGATGGCAGCTTTCCACTTAGGAATAGATAGCGCCTCTTCAATGACCTTAGAAACATAGTACTAGACAAACTCGAGGTGAAGGCATTGAATGAAGAGGATAAATTAGAGTAGGATATGAATTTAGAAATAGGATGATGAGTGCAAGATCTAACACCTTTCTTGAAAGCTATTGGCATATCTAAATTTAGAATCTATGAGTAGGATTAATAATTTCTTCATTTCTTTGATCCTCTTCTAGAGTAGACTTTCAACTCTTGCTGTTTAGGTATTGGGTTGTTGATTCTCCCCCTATCTTCAAAACTATTGGTGAAGTTGGATTAGCTATAGAAGACTTATCTCGGTTGAGTTAGGGATAGAGGCAGCTATATCCAGATTAACATCTAGTAAAGGAAAGTTAAGTGTATCCCAAGAACGACAAGCTTCATCCCATTTCTCCTCCTGAAGTGAAGTTGGAGAAAAATAAGGTGTGTTTTCAAAGAATGTGACATCACAAGAGACATAGGTCTTCCTGGTTTTTGGACAATAACATCTGTATCCTTTTTGTGTGGGAGAATAACCAATGAAAATAGTTTTGATTGCCCGAGGATCAAGTTTACTCCTATTATGGTCATGAATATGGACAAATGCTGTGCAACAAAAAATTCTTAGTGGAAGTGTGTTGGATTTAGACACTTGCGGGTAGGATTTTAAAAGAACAGACAAAGGGGTTTCAAAGTTGATGGGACGACTTGGTAAACGATTGATGAGGTAGGTTGCGGTTAGGATAGCATCCCTCCCTAGATATTTTGGAACATTCATAGTAAACATGAGAACTCGAGCTACTTCCAATAAGTGATGATTCTTTCTTTTTGAAACTCCATTTTGTTATGGAGTCTCAATACAAGAGCTTTGATGTTGAATCCCATTTTCCAATAAATAATCACCAAGAATGGAATTAAAATATTCCTTTCCATTATTAGTTCTTAGAACATGGATTTAGGTTTGAAATTGTGTTGAATCATTTTGTGAAAGATTTTAAATATGTGACTTGTTTTGGATTTATTATGTAGGAAATATACCTATGTAACACGGGTGTGATCGTCAATAAAGGTGAGAAACCACCTTTTGACATTGGAAGTGGTGATCTTTGAAGGTCCTCATATATCACTGTGGATTAGGGAGAATGGTGTGGATGGTATGTAAGACTTGGAGAGAGAAAGAGGCGAGCGTGTTTAGCTATTGACAAATTTCACACTCAAATGAGGAAGAATTTTTATTATTAAATAGTAACGGATACAAACGCTTCAAATATGAAAAACTAGGATGACCAAGATGATGATGCCATAACATTATTTCACTATTACTAGAAACTGACATAGAAGTACTTCCCGACACAAAAGATGATTGATTCCTTGATTGATCAAAGTAATAGAGACCGTCATAAATCCTAGCACTGCCAATTGTCTTCCCCGATGATAGGTCCTAAAATTGACAAGATGATGATAAGAAATCAGCAACACAATGATTGTCATGTGTGATTTTATTGATAGAAATTAGATTGCATTTTAGAGCAGGAACATGGAAAATAGACTTAACAATAAAATTGGGAGTTAGGTTTATGTCACCAATTCCAGCAACTCGTGTTAGAGATCCATCAACAAGTTTAACAGTGATATATTTTTCACAAGGGACATAAAGTGAAAGAGATTTGAACCACCTGTCATGTGATCAGAGGCCCGGGAATCGATGATCCAAGGGTTTGAACGTTGAGAGTTTAGAGCTGAGTGGTGTTTACCAGTTTGAGCCAAAGGACATGATCATTGGTGGAGCTGGTTGAAGTGTTTTGTGAGATATTGACAGATGATAGTTTCAGAAGTTTGCAAAGCTGGTCAATTTGTTCCTTACTGAATGAGACATCAGATTGTTCTTGATTGATTTGGACATTATATGCATGTCCTTCATTCTTCTTCCAAGACTGCCAATTTACTGGCTTCTCATGAATCTCCCGGCACTTGTATCGAGTATGTCCAGGTCGATTATAGTGATCATACCATGGACACTTACTTGAGCGATAAACAGGATTTTTCTGTCCATATGATTAGGGTTTCTTTGTCATCAATGTAGATCCTTCGGTTTACCGGTTTATCATCTAGAAGCATCACCTTTCGTTGGGCTTCCTCACCTCGAACTTTTGCAAAGGCTTCTTCAGTAGAGGGGAAAGGATCTTGAGCTACTACTCCACCTCATACCTCATCTAGATTTTGATTAAGGCCGGCAAGGAAATCAAATGCTCTTTCCTTTTCCAGATTGCGCCTCTGCTTAACACTACACTCAGTACAAAAAGAATCTTCTTCAAAAAACAGATCCAGTTCTTGCCAAAGATCTTGAAGATCAGAAAAATACTGGGTAATAGATTCTTAATGTTGTTTCATCTCCTTTAGTTTTGAGCGAATCTGAAAGATTTGGGATGTATTCCCAAGGTCGGAGTACATACGGCGAGCTGCCTCCCACACCTCTTTGGCCGTTTTGAACCAGAGATAACGGTGACTGATTTGTGGCTCCATCGAATTGATGAGCTAGGCGGGAACAATGGAGTTCTCGGATAGCTATGTTTTGTACGATGGGTCATTGATGTGGGGATCGGGATTTCACCAGTGATGTAACCTAGCTTTCCTTGTCCACAAATTATGATCTTGATAGATTGCGCCCACTGTAGATGGTTTCTTCCATTCAATTTGTGGGAAGTAATGTGGAGAGAAGTATCACTCCTGGAGAAAGGAGTGACTGGGACGGCCACTGATTTTTCAGATGTGAGTGAATAGGTATTGTCACTATCACCAGTGTTATCGTCCTTTTTTGCCATGTTATTATCGTTTTTGCCTTAGGAGACAATTAGTCTTAGGCTCTGATACCATAAAGAAACTAAAGAAATAAAGAAACAATAAAAATTGTGAAGAATTCTGTTTTGTTATTTTCATTGAGAATTCTTCTCTTTAAATAGATTATGAGAGAAGAGAATAATTTACAAGATTAGAAACAAATCAAATAATCCTAATTAAGGAAACAAAAATGATTAGGCCTATATATATACAAATCTTAATAAATACAATTTTGACGTTAACTTAGTCTACAAATCTTAATGAATACGATTCTAATTTTGTCTACACCTACTTTTCTATTTTACAATACTAAAATTAGGCAGCATTCTTCCCGTCGTATTTCATAATTCCAGATTCTCATGTTCAAAAGAGAAGACACATTCACTGGTTTATATATTCTACCATGTTTAGGACTGCTTGAATTTTCATATGTAAGCACGAATATTATTCCATTGGAATTGTACATCTCGTTTACCCATATGACTTTTGAAATAAGTTGCTCTTCTGCAATTTTAAATGTGACTGTTTGATCTTTCCAGGACTTGGCTGTGGTGGTGTTGCTTATACTCATACCTCTTATTTCACCAAACTCATCAAAAGGAGGGGTAAAGTTGTTCTCTCTTTTCACTGACCTGAAAATATGACTTAGTCTCTGCAATTATGTTTCCTTTCAAGAAGGATACTGCTGATGGGTTCATGGACTAGAAGCAAAAGTTGCGACAATTGAAAGTAATCTCTCATGGGCTATGACCATTTTCAGGTTGGTGTTCAAGCAATTGCTGAAGCTCTTGGAGTGGCTGCAGTTAAGGCAGCAGTTGCCATCACTGCTATTATTGCTGGGGGGCGCTGGTAAAGTTATTCCAACATCAATTAGCTGTTTTTGTTTGAAAAGTGAAATTTGTTTTGAAATGGCAAATTATAAGACAATAGCACTGGATTGCACTCGTGTTGGAGGTAAGGGTGGCTAATGATCTTATGTAATCTCTGCATCATTATCTCAATGTTCTAGAATTTTTTTGTCCTTCAATATCCATGTCCAATGGTTTTATTGTGTTAGGAAAATAGAACATTGATGTTGAAGACAAGTACTATCTAAAGTGTAGGACAATGTATGCTAAGCTGCTCCATGAAGCCGACATCATTAAATATCCTTAAATTAACAGGATCTTTACAATTTGATGCTATAGTGGGCTGCAGATTCATTTACTTCATTTGATTGGGTCATCAACTTGATATGTTACAGTGTTTTCTATCATCTAACACTACTTTATTTCACCCTGCTGCTTCTCCGTCCCATTTATAAAAAAATTGCAGATGGTCAGAACGCAGAGATATTCTCAGCAAATACTCTCTTTGTTATTCTTGGAACTAGTCTCCTTACAGCGAGGGTATAACCCTATATTTCTGCTCTTTCGTTCATCTATAGTTTTGATATTAGAAGGTAGTTACAGTAGTAACCAACATCTGTCATATTTGTGTCTTAGAGATACCTTTGTTCCGTTATTATCCTCTAATTCTGCAACAGGCAGGGCTTTCCATGGCACTGGGAGCATTTTTAGCTGGATTGCTTCTTGCAGAAACAGAATTTTCCCTGCAGGTTGAATCTGACATCGCACCCTATCGTGGTCTCTTGTTGGGCCTCTTCTTCATGACGGTATTATCTTTGCTGTCATTGTTATTACTTCACTTTCTGTTTACCGTATGCAAATCTTGTTTGTAATGCTTCATGAGCTGGTCAGTCATCTGTTGTTTGTTACTATGAACCCTGCTGCTGCAGAAGCACTTTCTGAATATCTTCAACCAGATACATAAACACACACACTTTTTTGCATCAACTCCTCTTTATGTGTTTTTTTTTACCCAGTGTATTTATTAATGGATTCTTGATTTTAAGATAAGCAACTTCTATGAATCTTTTGATTATATTTGCATTCTGGAGATGACAGAGGTGATGGTTTTTTGGTTATCCAGGTTGGAATGTCAATTGACCCAAAGCTCCTATTTTCAAACGCTCCAGCCATTACAGGGGCTCTTGCAGGCTTGATTATTGGCAAGACTGTTTTGGTCATGTTGGTCGGCAGGCTTTTTGGTGTGTCAGCCATATCTGCAGTAAGAGTTGGTCTTCTTCTGGCCCCAGGTGGGGAATTTGCTTTTGTGGCCTTTGGTGAGGCTGTAACTCAGGTATGCCATCTTATCTGCCTCCACTACTTCTAATGGTTGTTTACTGTCCATTAGATTGGCTTTATGGCCAATTAGGTCTTGTTATTTTTTGGTAAATAGAGATATCAGATGATGCATTGTTAATTGAGACAATCAATGTTTCAAGTGTTAAGAAAAAATTCATAAAATTCAATCTATAAAGATGAGACAATAAACAGTGAAGTGCTGTCCTTAAAAGGAGTGTCTATGGGTGGCAATGTGCTTAGCAAAGGGCAAATGAGATAGCTCCCTATTTTAACAACTATTGGTAAAGTTGTACGATTGTATCTGCAGGGAATCATGTCTTCCAAGCTTTCATCTTTACTGTTTCTTTTGGTGGGAATTTCAATGGCCCTCACCCCATGGCTTGCAGCTGGAGGGCAGCTGATTGCCTCTCTATTTGATCTGCATGATGTTCGAAGCTTGTTGCCTGATGAGAGTGAGGTAAAATGGTCTAGCTTAGTTTGTTCCTTTCTTTTTGACTCTTTACTTTCCACCATCACTTCAAATATACAAAAGATCATAACAGCTCCAGACTTGTTCTGTGGAGAATAAATTCCTGTCATCTTGGTGTGCTATTAAAAAAATCATGGTGGACTTACTCCAGTAGAGCTTTGGTTCTTCATTGCATATTAAGGAATGGAAAATGATGTATTTTGCTGTGAAGACTTCACTTATTTTGTTGCAGATAGAATTTTGTTGAATATTAGCCAAGAGGGTGCAACCCTCAAAAACAAAGCCATATATGAGATGACCTAGGAGATTTTTTTCTTTTTTGAGCTTAGAACTAGGAGATGCATCATGCAATTTTACAGTGTGTTTCTGTTGCTCTAGTAAACAAAAACCTAAGTACAAATACGTTGAGTGTGTTCTTCCTCAAAGATTCTGCATTTTTCCCCTCTATGCTATCGAGAAATCATCTCAGAATCCTATTCATCCTCCCCTTCACTAAGAGCATACCTAGAAAACATAATGGCTGTTCTCCCAAAGGTTTCGATAAGCATCTCTCCAGTAAAAACCAAGTTTTCTAGCTTATTTCCGTCTGCTGATGTGAATAGTTTCTTGGCAGCACAATTCTTGCATTTTTCCAGTTTTCTCTCTAAATGAGAAGCCTTCATACTTCAAAGCATGTTTAGCATATGCAGCCATTTTAATCATAATTATATTTATATTTTTCAATTTTTTGGTTTGACTTCAGACGGATGATTTGCAAGATCATCATCATTTGTGGATTTGGACGTGTTGGTCAGGTATTGCTTTTTGACTCCCCCCCCCCCCCCCCCCCCCCCCCCCCCCCCCTCCTTCATCATTTCTTTTCCCAATCTTTTGGGCGCCATTTCAGTGTTGTACAAAATGATGAAAGCATCAATACCTCTATACTCCTCCCAAATAAACCTCTTTGTTAAGTGAGTAATATCTATTTCTCAAACCCCTTCCTCTAAAATTATATGAACTTTCTCTTCTCAGATTTCCTTCCTATCAATATTTAAACTATATGAAATTTTTAGAGAATTTTTTTGTATATTATTTACACGTATAAACATGTATATATATAGGAGAAGATACAAGGGTCAAATCCCACAAAAAAAGGAAACTAACTTAATTAGGAAGATTGACTAAACCAACCAAAAAAGGAAAAAAATAATCTACAAAAAAAATTACGATAATAAATTACAATAATGTCATTATTCCAAAAACTCCTGATTTCTAACATCCCCCCTCCATGTTGGTGCATTTATGTTGATCATGCCTAGCTTGCCATTTAATTCTTTAAAGGTTGGCTTTGGAAGACTTTTGGTCAAAATGTCAGCTACTTGCTGCTTTGTAGGTAAGTAAGTCATGCAAATACTTCTATCATCTATCTTCTCCTTGATAAAGTGACGATCAACCTCTACATGCTTTGTATGGTCATGGTGGATAGGATTATGCTATATTTACTGCCGCCTTGTTGTCACAGTATCTTTATAGGAGTCTCAACAGGTACCTATAGTTCTTTCATCAGACATTTCAACTAGATCCCCTCGTATAGGCCATGAAAGTGCATGAAATTTTGCCTCTGCACTACTCCAAGCTATCACAGACTGTTTTTTACTTCTTCATGTCATGAGATTTCCCTATACATAAGTATAATATCCACTAGTTGAACGTCTATCATTAACGGAACTAGCTCGGTCTGCGTTTGTAAATACTTCCAATAAATTTGTTATTTCCTTTCTTGAAATATAATCCTTTACGTGGGTTCCCTTTCAATATCTCAAGACTCTGTATATTGCCTCTAGATGTCTCTCCTTAGGACAATGCATAATTTGACTTATAATACCGAAAACGAATGCAATGTCTGGTCGCATATGAGAGAGGTAGATCAATTTACCAACTAACCTTTGATATCTCTCCTTATTAACCTCGCGGTCCACAGTCTCTTAACTTCTGATCATGTTCCATAGGTGTCTCTGTTGGTCTGTATCCTATTATAACCGTTTCTTCCAATAAGTATAGTACGTAATTCCTTTGTGAAATAGAAATTCTAGTACTGTTCCTTGCCATCTCCATACCTAGGAAGTTTTTGAGAGTTCCTAGATCTTTTAACTTAAATTTCAAACTAAGATAAGTCTTCAATTTATTGATTTCATCTTAATCATCTCCTATTATTATGATATCGTTAACATATACAATGAGAATTGTGATCTTGCTAATATTCGAATGTTTGAAGAAAACGGTGTGATCAGTTTGTCCCTAATTGTACCCCTTACTACCCTTGTAAATCGATTGAACCAGGCCCTAGGAGACTGCTTTAGTCCATAGAGGGACTTTTTCAATTGTACACCTTACATTTTTGTCCTTCGAACCCAGGAGGCATGTCCATATAGACTCTCTCTTAGGTCGCCATTTAAGAATGCATTCTTTACATCTAATTGCGTTAGGAGCAAATCTAAATTTACAGCTAAGGAGATCAAAACTCTTATAGTATCGAGCTTTCCAATTGGGCAAATTTTTCTTGATAATCCAAAGCCGTTGGTTTGAGAGTAGCCCTTAGCAACAAGTCTTGTGTTTTTTGTTGATACTGCAATCCACATTATACTTAGTAATAAATATCCATTTGCACCCAACTATGTTTTTTCTTTTTGGAAGATTTGTGGGCTCCTAGGTTTTATTATTTTCAAGAGCCTTCATTTCAAATACCGCATGTTTCCATGCTAAAGATTGAAGAACTTCTTGCATGTCTCTTGGAGGCTTAGTCTGATCCATATTGATGACAAAGGCCTGATATGAAGGAGACAACCTTTCATATGATACAAACTTGGAAATTGGATGTTGAGTACATGATCCAATTCCTTTGCGAAGAGCAGTAGAAAGATCTTCCCCCCTTGGAGAATCTAAGATGGATATAGATTCAGTTGGCTGGTCAGACTTGGAACAATTGTCAGTTTAGATTCTTGGCAATCTTGGGTATTGGATTTATCTAATCTGGAAAAACACTGCCTTCTTGAATAAACAAGCAGTCAGGAGCCTGATGTGATTTTGGTTCATGTGTTTCAGGGTCATCTTTATGAGACTTCTGATCAACAGGATTGTTAGGTGCATTAGGAAAGGGATTTAGATTGATTGGAATGGTAGGAACAACAGGGTTGACATTGGATGATTTTGGTTCTGGTTTAAGTTCTACAAGACAATTTAATGATTCATCTTCATTTAGACTCTCCTCCTGGAGATGATTTTGAGGAAAATAAGGTTCAAATCAAAAAAAGGTGACATCTTTAGACACAAAGAGTCGTCTAAGAGTAGGAGAGAAACATTTGTAACCCTTTTGAGTAGGTGAGTAACCAACAAAGACGCATTTGTGTGCTCGAGATCAAGTTTAGAATGGCCTTGGTGATGAACAAAAAGAATTTGCACCCGGAGAGTTTCAATGGAAAAGATGAGACAAAAAATATAAAAAGTAGTTTTTAGGACTAATAGAGGTGCTTGAAAGTTTAGGACTTTTGAAGGCATTCGGTTGATCAAGAAACAAGCAGTCAATATTTTTTCATCCTATAGATACTTAAGAACACTCTTACTAAACATAAGAGCTCAAGCAACCTTCAATAGATGTCGATTTTTATTTTCAGAGACACCATTTTGTTGAGGGGTATCCGGACATGAATTTTGGTGAATTATACCATGATTGGCTAGGTATTGTCCTAAGGTAGAACTAAAATATTCTCGGCCATTATCAATTCTAAAGTGTGTATGGTAGCTTGGAACTAATTTTTAACCATATAATGAAAATTCGGAAAGTTTGTGATGCTTCATATTTATCCTTTAGGAGATATACCCAATACACTCTAATGTGATCATCTATAAAGGTAATGAACCACTATGATCAAGCCCCCCCAAATATCACTATGTATTAATGAGAATGATCTAGATTCTACGTATGGTTAAGAGCATATGGAATCCGAGTATGTTTTGACAATTGACATCTCACATTCAAAGGAACTAACATTTTTATTTGGAAATAGACTAGGAAACAAGCGATTTAAATATAAGAAATTTGAATGTCCTAGTCTAAGATGCCACATCTTGATTGCATCGTTATTTGAAATAGGAAGAGCAGTGCTATGACATGCTTGCTTGTTCTTGAATGCATGATTCTCATTCATATAGAGTCCATCCTCAATTTTAGCATTGCCAATCATCTTTCCCGACTGTTGTTCTTGAATAAGACAACCAATAGAGGAAAATTTAGCAAGGCAATGATTATCATGAGTCAATTTACATATTGACAACAAATTACTTGACAAATTTGAAACATGTAGCATAGATGTTAGGCTAAGATGATCTGTAAGATGGATTGACTCGAAACCAGCAACAGGGGGAGAGATCCATCAGTTATTCTTACTCTAGATTGATTATGGCAAGGATTATGAGTGGAATAGGAAGATTTACTTGTCATATGGCCTAATGCCTTGGAATAACAAATCTAGGAAGAAGAGGTATTAAAATTATATTTGACACTGAGGGCATTACCTTGGACAGCTAGAGTGTAGGCTGGAGTAGATGTTTTGCTGAGAAGTTGATGAAAAGTCTCTAATTGTGTTTTGGTCAGATAAACATTCAACATATCATTTGTGGTGGATGGTGTTTCTGCCGTGGTCGAAAAAAAATTAAAAGTTTCAAGCAAGCTCTGATACCATGAAATTTTGGAGAGAATTTTTTTGTATATTATTTACACGTATAAGCATGTACATATATAGGAGAAGATACAAAGGTCAAATCCCACAAGAAAAGGAAATTAATTTAATTAGGGAGATTGATCAAACCAACAAAAAAAGAAGATAATAATCTACAAAAATAATTACAATAATTTCATTATTCCAAAAATTCCTGATTTCTAACACTATAAATATGATTAGGATACCAATAAAATAATTTATCCAAATGTTAAGTTTGAAACTGAGACAGATTAGATAATTATCCAAATGTTCAATCCTCAAACAGATACTGATAGTAAGTAGATGAGATATAGATGCCAAAACAAAGGGGGGAAAAATAAAATGAAAAACATAAGAGTAACAATCCAAAGCAGCCCATATTGTAATTTCAACATTTTTTTCATCTCATATTTCCATGAATTGCTTTATGTTGCAGATTATTGCTCAGCTTCTTTCAGAACGTCTTATACCATTTGTTGCTCTTGATGTGAGTAGGTAAGGAACTAAACAGACTACGCATTTGGCCAGGACAATCTTACTCATTACACAATACCCTGCCTCCACATTATATGATTCTATTATGATATTGCTGTATTACGCTCGTCTTCATCATTCGGATTTTGACAACACTGGTAATGTGGCCATCTCAGGAGTGTACAGTAAGAAATTATAGCTCTTGCTGGTACAACTACATCTGTGGAACGGTTTCAATTGCTAAGTGATGTTCCATCAAGCAGTGAACTGACCTAAAAATGTTTACTTTCTTTGTGGCCTGAAAAGGAAAAGCAAATTTTTTTGTTTTTCTTTTATTTAATTACTTTTTCTTTCTTGTGGTTAGGTTAATATAATTTGATGTAAAAAGAGCTATTTAAGCGATATTACTAGTATGTACACAATATCTATGTGATGCAATTACAAATGGGCTTATGAAATGCGTTTGTCATATTTTAGTGACAGAGTGGCAATTGGCCGTGCTTTGGATCTTCCTGTTTATTTTGGAGATGCTGGTAGCAAAGAGGTAATTGGAAGTCCAACATAATTGCATGAAAGGCTTGCTTTCAGTTTCTGAAGATATATGTGCCTAATAGGTCCTTCATAAAGTTGGAGCTGAAAGAGCATGTGCTGCTGCGATAACTCTAGATTCTCCTGGTGCAAATTACAGAACTGTTTGGGCTCTGAGCAAGTACTTCCCCAATGTGAAAACTTTTGTTCGTGCTCATGATGTTGATCATGGAATCAACTTGGAGAAAGCTGGAGCAACAGCGGTTATATGCTCCCCTTTTGCTACTTTTCTTTTTTGTTTATTTCCCTTTGTTGTAGCTTCACGTTGTTATCTTTCTTGGGCTCTTTATCCCTTTTGTCCAAAGGGACCGAATCAAGAAGTATCCCCTTTCTCTCATACACACTTGCACACCCCCACATCACTCAGCACATGCACTTATGCAACATGTTTGTACTCACTGGCAAGAAAATATGCAGGTTGTCCCAGAAACACTCGAACCTAGTTTGCAATTAGCTGCTGCTGTTCTTGCACAGGTAAATGGTACATTGGTTCATGTTTCGTTACTTCGTCTTTGCTTGTTTGGTGGTATAGAATGCATGATTTTGTTGATTGGATTAAGAATACCGATCGAAGTAGTGTAAGTTATATAAGGGATCTTTCTGATTGGTAGCTACAGAGGACGATGTCATACTTCCTTGAATTCATGGAAGTTGTCGCATTGTCAGTTCTCTCAAAGAGCAGCAACCTAAGTGCCTAATTCTATATGATTAGCTCATTTCAGCCATTGCTCGTCCTTCAAGCTGACCCAACTCTAGTAGTTTCTTGGTCTATTTATCTTTCCGAGTGTTTGTCACAAACTGTAAATAATAAAGCTTAGCCACTCGTGCATTGCATCAAGCGTAGTGCGGTTTTAGTTCTGGTGTTTGCATCTGTTCTCAATTTTGATGGTGTAATGTTAACTTCCATGAAATCCTATACGTATTTTATAATCTGGAAGACGTGCTATCCTACACGGAGATGTCCTATATGATAAAGAGGAAATCTGTGCATCATTTAAAGATGCAGATTCTCCTTTATGTGTTATATCCCTCCCTCTCCTATCATAACTGGTTAAGTTCTGTGTGTAGACTAAACTCCCAACTTTAGAGATTGCAACAACAATAAATGAGTTTAGATCCCGCCACTTATCCGAGCTTACTGAGGTAAGTATGCTTTTCATTTTATTGTCCAATGTGAAATCTAATAAAGACAGCTAAGTCTTTTTGGAGGGAAATTTACAGTATGTGGTTCATGAGCAGCTATGCGAAGCTACTGGGAGCTCTCTTGGTTATGGATTTTCACGTGTCGTAAGTCCAAAAATTCAACCCCCAGACTTACCAGAAGAAAGCCATATCAGCGAAGGAACATTGTCTATCTAATGCCCGACGATAAAAGTCCAATACCACGAAGATGATTGGTACAGATGAGTAATTGTAGGTCCATGATGTAAATTGTTACAGAAATACAAAGTTGAAACAATTTGGCGACACCCCAATTCCAAATTGATTAGAATGATTTTTGGTTAGAAAATTTCATTAATTTTGTACGAAGAGAGCTGTTATTAGTTGGCGTACTGTATGACACAAATGGCCCTTTCAAATAAAATAGTAGCTCTAAAAATTTACGGCGAGCTCCCTTTCTGCATAATAATAGCTTTTTCTTCGGCAGTAAAAATCTCGGGTATGCTGCCAACAGTGTCTTTTGAACTAGTTGCACTATGCTATATGAAAGTTTTACTAATTGTCTGAGGGTTTTGTACATATACCGAATTTTTGTTAAAATAATTTTCAAAGTACTGTATTCTATACTTATATGTAGGTTTTGAAGTCGCATTCCATGAGTGGGACTTTATTTTTATGAAGAAGGCGCATGCAAAAACTACAAGATAGCATGCACCTTCAAGCCCTATCTGTACAAAACGCTGGCAACTTCTATATTTTACACAACGCCACTCTCGTCCTTCTCCCAAATCCTCTCTCTTATTCACGTATTTTATTCCTCTTTTACAATTTTTTTTTCATCCTAAATCACTTCGACAACATCTAGACCCTCCTCTAACGTTGCTTTTAGGTAAAGATCATAACTCTTTCAATTTTTATGTTGTTGCACTTTAACAATTCCATTCTCTTCATTTTAGAAAGCTTAGACATGGAACTACTTTATTTGAATGATTTGGCTGTTTACCTGTAGTATTTGCTAAATTTTTGTGTAATATTCGTGTTATTGCAACTTGTGTGTAGCTACATTGCTTTGTTTACCCTTTTGAATTTTTTTTTTTTAAACCGTACTTGCCAATTGCTCAGTGAAATGCTCGAGAGACTTGCTCAGTGAAATGCTCGAGAGACTTAGTTTTTAGATGCAAAAGCATAAGGAGAAGAAGGGGATAAATAGTCTAGATGTACTGTTCAACCTGTATTATATTCTACTTAACTTTTGAGTGATATAATCTAATGCTACAAGTGTGGTGTGAATATGTTTAACAATTGCAGATTTCCGTGTATGCTCATGGAAACATTCTTGATGGAAATTACAAAATGGAGTATGATAAAACCAATGAAGAAGGTGCAAATAAGCAAAATATGTGGAAATATTGTGGTAGATTTACCTGTAATACACAGACACCCTCATGCCAAATGGGCCAGCCTTTATGCTTATGCCCATTGTGGATGATGAGGGCATT
The DNA here is from genome assembly GCA_024138025.1 of Combretum micranthum. Classification (NCBI taxonomy): domain Eukaryota; kingdom Viridiplantae; phylum Streptophyta; class Magnoliopsida; order Myrtales; family Combretaceae; genus Combretum; species Combretum micranthum. The sequence continues at coordinate 831,009 of JAMXBD010000365.1, forward strand.
GAGGATTTAATTACACAAGTCAAGGAATTAGGTGCTACTACTTCCCTCTTTGGGAGCTTGCGTCTTAGCGTTTTCGTGTAATAAACTCCTCCAGTTGAAGACTAGTGGTAGGTGTTCCCGCAGAGCTTTCGAAGAAGGGTAGCCTAGTGTGTAAGCACATCAATGAACCGTGGAAAACCCTCAGACAACCTATTTAAAGACTGGGAGGAAGATCTTTAGTAGTTGTGACCCTCCTTTCCATGTTTAAGTAGGGGTGTTGTTGTGTCTCATTGCAATCATTATGAGCTGTACGTTTCCTGGAGAACGCCCATACACCTTTGTTTCAAGGTACAACTACCCTTCCTTCAACATTTTGGCTTGCCCCTTGTATAGGTTAGAGTTATGAAGCTTACCGATGAGATTATAAAAACTAGTAAAAGCAAGGCAATAGCTCTCATATATCTATGTAGTTAAATGCTTCTCTAAAGTTCCATTCAACATAAGTAAATCCCTCAACAACTCCTTATTTTGATGTCCAAATGAATACACCAAGCTATCCTACTTTAGGAATTGATGTCAATACTATGAATGGTAAATGGGCCCATCGTGCTGTTCGAGTTCTAAATTTACGTGCTTTCCATGTCCCACCCATTTGTGTTTGCATGCCTCATGTTCTATGATTTATGTGTTTTTTTTTCAAGTGCTATGTCGTACTGACCCATTCATTAATTGGGTTTGGTTTCACATAGTTTGTACGGTTTTAGGTTTATTTGTTATTTCCAACTTGGTATTTTTTTTCGATGGTTTTCTTAATTTAAAAAAATGAGATTTACTCAAATAAGTTTGAAGAATTTTACAATGTAGATATATTAAACTAATTTTTACATTTTATAAAATTTGAATCTAAATGATGAATAAAGCATAATCTCATCCAATTTACTAATAAAATGTAATTACATACTATTTAAAAAAAGCATAATTAATTCATTTAAGAAAAAAAATGAAGAATGAGGATCTTGGCCGCCTTGTTGACCTTGTTGACCATTTGCTCCACTAGGGGGGATGACATGGTGGTGGTGGGGGATGAAACACCGGTCGGTAGCCCGCCCACTGGAAAATGTCTTTATGAAATTTGGTAATTTGATCATACCTGAAATTAATACTTTGGAGCATTTGGTTATGATCTTATAGCATTTGTTACTGACTTTAGAGCATTTGGTGCTGAGCTCGAAGTATTTGGTTATGATCTTGGAGTAGTTGATGATTTTGACTAATAATTTGCTCCTGCTGTTCTTGGGTTTTACTAATTTGCTCCAAACATTCCATCATTGTATGCATACCAAACCCACTATGATTGGGCTCTTATTGTTAATGGTATTTCGGGTCCTGCCTTCCCTCCTCCATTGATTCTCCAAGCTAAGGTAAGGCTAATCCTTTGATGTTGAAATCTAGGTCTACCGTGACATCATGTCCTTGGCCATGTTGCGGTTGTCCTCGACCTCGACCACCACCCCTATAGTGTTGGTTGCTTCGAGGATCGAACATGAAATACACTTTCAATTGAATTTGGGCTTTTTGGAATTCATCCTTTGCTTTTGTTGAGGCATAAGCCGTAAGGTCAAATCCATATGCGGTAAGAATGGTTATGATTAGCCTTCCGTATACTAGGTGAGAAGCCTTTCTCTTGAGCACCCATTAGAAAGTTCACATGACCACATAGCCGACATCTAAAACCTACTGCTGCAATATTGTGTTTATTAAGTAGATGTCATCAATAGACAAGTTGTTTGTATTCCTTTCCGTATACTAGGTGAGAATCCTTTCTCTTGAGCACCCATTAGAAAGTTCACATGAACACATAGCCGACATCTAACACCTGCTGCTGCAATATTGTGTTTATTAAGTAGATGTCATCAATAGATAAGTTGTTTGTATTCCTCTTTCGATAGACATCATAGCATATCATGTGATGGATCAACTAATATATCGGGGTGAGGTCAATATGATTTGGATGTTTAAGGTTGTTAGCAATAGTTTCATCTATACAAACAAGAGTGCCACATACTCGAGGGAATGCACTTCTTAAATCCCAATTTTTATGTATCCTTTCACCCCTATTGTTTAGGTGCAACAAATGGTTGATGGCTTCCAATGTGAAGCGGATCACGATGTTGAAAAGATAAGTCGTCACTATTGATGGACTAAGCCACTTAGTTCAATCTAAGGAGTGATGGATTCATCCTCCATGACTTCTTTTGTAGTTGCATTAGAGTAAAACATTCGAATAAAGTCAGGATAAATCTGTTTGGTAATTGCAATAACGATAGTAACTGATGGCAAAAAGGGCATCATTAAAGTCGTATACCTTATTTAGCGATGCCAATCATAATCTTTCCCTAATAAATTGGATTGAGTGTAGAACTCTATTTCGAACCGTTCTCTCATGTGAATTTTAGGAAAATGGAACTCAATGTGGGCACATTAATTCTTTAGCTATATTATAGTACCGAGCACTTGTTACACCCAAAGGGTATCCTAAACATGACAGTCCGCCACACTCAATTAAAGCTTAAGTATGACAACCTTAGCTATTCCCAAAAGCTTTTATATTAAGTGTAAGGCGAGTTTTCACAATTTAGAGGACCATATATGGAATTATGAAGTTTAAGAAGATATAAATAACACATTAAGAAAGAGGATTCATAATAATCATTCACTTATAACAATGATCTTTACAAATTAGGGATACTTCCTATGATTACTAATCTATTACAAGAATATTTATACATCAATACTAATACTACACTTTATCTAAAATTTCCTTTATCCAAAGAGAAATTACCTGACCGCAGGTCCTTGTGGCTTTAATCATAAATAGGGAAATGCGAACTATTTCCATAAATAACTTCTTGTAACGAGATTTTAAACAAGTTGTTTAAACAATCAAATGTGATGCAATATACACGTGGGCAAACAAGCATATAGTTTTCCGGGAACTATATGTTGAATGGATTTGCGCCCTCCATTCGGGGTTTGGTGATACATAATCTCAATTCAAGTAGTTTTAGTAAAAAAGTTTTATGCTCACGAGCACTCATTGCCAAGCATTCCAAGTCTACTTGAATCGATCTTGCTTTCGGATTTTCAGCAAGCATTTCCCTTAAGCCGCCAAGCAATCGCTTTCAGATCTTCCCAAGCGTTGCTTTCGACATGAGCTTACTATCCTTCTCACCCAAGGATAATAACCCAAAATGCAATGTGACTCACTTCGTGGTGTGCATGAATCCATTTATTTATAATGTCATAACATTATTATTATCAAGTTTAAGGTGATTAAGACATTTCATACAAAGCAAGTGTTATACTAAAACAAGCATTTTAAATCAATTCCAGCTTCGATATTCTCAGGATTCTTTCAAAGAATTAATTAACATACATATCCATTTTCTTTTCCTAACTCAAATGCAACTAAATTATAAGCATAACAAGTATAGCATTTAACGGAAATAAACTCATGATGCCATGCCGACTATTTCTCTATGCGGGTGAGTCGTTCACACACTCCACCTAATCAAAATAATCTTCGGGGTATAGGAATCCTTCCTCGGAGTCACTTAGCCAAAGAAAATACCCACAATGAGTATTCTTGATGATATTCTTGAATTTTGACAAAACAATGTCAAAAGAACGTTAAGTTCGTATAGGAAAGTTCCAATTTAAAATGGCAATAACTTGGTCATTTTAACTCGGAATCGCGCATAATATACCGATTTCTACCTACTCGAAAAGATCTACCCATTTCCAAATTATTTTTAACACAAAAGGTCATATAGGCTCTGAAACAGCGGTGACAAGATTCACTACGAATTTTCCAATACAAAACAACTTTGGTTCAAGAAATCAAAATTTGTTTGATAAATACTTAGTTATCTATATAGTTGAAAAATTCTCTTTTTATAACTATATAACTCATATTTAAGCATGCTCAAGTGTTTTGTTGTCCAATTATATTTCTTGAGTAAAACAATGTTGGTTTGAAGTTTTAGAAAACATAGTTTACAAGAATTTATTTTTGTAACTTTCTTGGAATGAATATTTGTTTCCCTTTGTTTTCCTAAAATTGCTTTATGCTGGTTTTATTATTTTTCCCAAATAACTTTTTGAAAATAAAATTTTCTATTTTCTAAGTTTTCTTATATTAGTACTACTTTTCCTATTTATTTTTCCTATACAATTTTCTTTGCCTATTTATTTTGTGAAGGTCTTTATTTGAAAATTCCTTAGCCTTTCATTTGTTTATCTTTTTCATAAAAAAAAAAAATCATTTTTGTACCAACAATTATTTTTTTTTGAAAAACAAAGTGGAATAATAGAGGATTTAAGAAGCTTTTCATAGTAAAAGTAGTTTCTAACATTGGTAGTGGGTTCTTTTTGTAACTTGAAAAGAAATGATTTTATTTTTGTTAACTCATAGATTTTATGCTTCACATAAACTTATTTCTAGGTGACCAAATCTCCTTTTGTTAATTATTTTTTAGAAATTGAAATTTTTGGACAACAATCTAAATGAACATGATTTATGAGAAATAATAGTAAACAAAAATAACATAATAATAAAACCAAGTATTGGAGTCTTAGCTTTTTCAAGGCTCCCGGGACTAAGAAGTAGACTAGTCCCAAAATAAAAAGAAAAACTTATTTTGACTTGATAAGGACAAGTCTAAGACTAGAGACTAGTTTTAAAATAATAAGGAATAAGTAAATAAATTGCAATGGGATAAATAAATAAATTGCGTTGCATAAAATAAATAAATTACAAGTGAGCTTATATGCTCTAAAGGATATATATATATATATATATAGATAATAATATTTAGATATATCAACAATAATATGAACAAAAATAATAACATGAACATAAATAGATTTTCATGAACAAGAACAATACATGAACATAATGTAGCTTCCATAACTTTTAGTCTTTGGAAACTCATACTATGGTCATGTAAAATTATATGACATGAAGAAGAAGAAAATAATATAAGATAGTTACCTAAAGAAGATTTTGGTAGTGGTATGTGGTTATGGGTTTTTATTATAGGTAGAAGTTGTTGTGGAATTATTTTGTGAGAGTTTTGGGATGGTATTTTGAGAGGAGATTTTGGGAGAGTTTTTGTATAGAATTTGTGGATAGTGAATGTGTGAAAGAAGTGAAAGAGGAGGGGGGTATTTATAGGAAAATGTGGAGTGATTTTTGTGTGATTAAAATAAATTAAAACAAAATTGAGGAAGATGGGGAGAGAGGGGCGCCGGCCATAGCTTGTAGAGGGGGGAGTGAATTTTTTTTTTTTGACTTTTTGTTAAATAAAAGATGAAATATGTAAGATAGATGTGAAATAAAGTTATAGGAAAGGTAAAAAGTAAGAATTATAGGTTATGGAGTGTGTAAGAGTAGGTATAAGAAAAAGTAGAGAGAAAAGAATAGTGTAGAATAGTGTAGAATAGTAATAAATAGTGTAATGTAAAGTAAATATGACTAATAAAGTACCGGTAGTAAGAAAATACTCCGTATAATAGCTATATCTGTTATTTTTACTTACCGAAAAATTACGAAACTGATATTTTTAAAAACCTTGTATTTTTACGAGTTTAATGGTGTATTCGGAATATTTTTACTATTTTGGACCCTAGGACACGTTTTTCAAGAACTGTGTCCGATCGGGTTCAAAGGACACCTGAAATTCGCAAAATTGATATTTTTATATAACCTATAGTTATTACGAACTATTCTAGCTAATTATTCCAACTTCGTTTTCTAGGGCCAAAGAAAACGGCAATGCCGGACTTAAGCGGTTACGGAAAACTAGGGTTTTGTTGACTTTGGAAATCTAGTTGACTTCTGGTTTAGGGTTTTAAGCTAAACGATTCCAAAAATTTGGGGGTTTACAGCACTAACTTATAATCTCTTGCATTTGAAGCTTTCTAGCCCCTAATCTACTCCAACTAGGCTTCCTAAGAAATGGTTCTCTCAATGTACTCAATATTTTCCCACTTTAACTTTGACAATAAAAATAGCAGGAAATAACAACACTTCAAGCATTATTCTTGACAAGTTTGATGATTGGTAAGTTTTTGGTAATCAATATCTAAACACTATGCAAGGATTCCCTACCTTGATGAATTAAATGAGGGGATCTTAGATATTTGACGCTAATGTACTTTCCACTGATGCCCAAATATATCCCTAGGCAAGAAGCAGTTTTAATAGGGTATTTCCAATTGCTGTCAACAATTACACAACTACCTTCCATAGTGAGTGGCAGTGATGATGGGGTAACTTTTTGTTGTGTTCGCTTTTCATTTATTACAATGTACAATTAAGTCTAATTATTTTTTTTTGTAGGCGATATTTTGACCCCAGTTGACCAATCTTGCCAACACAAAGTAACAAGGACTTTGCTATGACTGGCGATACTTCGTTACATCCTAAGAAGAAGACCACACTTCTGGAAGGGCTTTACCAAAATTGTAGAATCCTCTTCGGATGGAGAACCTATTAAATTTGTCATTTTTCTTACTTATGGAAAAAGATTGTCATGTAAGTCCCGCAATGGCACGAGATGTAAGCCTTTTGTAAACCTCGAGATTTTTTTTCACAATAGTATAGATAATAAAATAGAAAATATAAATTAGATAGTGAATTTAGAACCTGATAAAAATCCTAGAATAGATTTATGAGTTGTAATAAACTCATTCTTAGTTTGAGAAACCCGAATAAAAATTTTCTCGATCTTAATAGATACCAAAAACGAGATTATATATCTTGAACTGATACTTTAAGATATAATTAGAAGTAGCTCTAAATTTCAAAACCGATAGGATATAGTCTAACAACAAAGTTTATCGGTATAAAACAATAATCCAAAGATGAATTACTAAGATTATAAATACATAATAGATACTAATACCGATCAATAATTATTAATTTAGATCTAAAATAAAAATTCCAAACCCGCTGTTATACTTGTTAGGAAATTCTGAATTTACTAGGATTTGCTTCCTAATTTAATTTATTAAATTTGAAAAATTTAATTGTGTAAGTAAAAATACTAAAAATAATTAATCGTGTAAACTCTAAACTAAAAATTTGAATATGTAAATAATCTAGAGTTTTTGTAGTAACATAGATAATTTTATTTAGATAAAACTCTTATGTAATGGATATAGATATACGTTTATAATTTAATATTAGTCAAAATATTTTAGTTAATTACTATAAATCAACTAAAAGAAAAGTCAAAACCGAACGTTGAAAGCAAATCACGGATTGAAGTCATGGACTGAAGGCTTCACGCTACAATTCTTCCATGCACAACACATGGATCACATTGAGCATCCTTCGTGGAATAAAGCAAATAACACAAACACAAGTTGGGAAACAGAGCCTTCATGTTTGGAGCAAAGCATCCACGTACAGCAGCAGCAGCAAAGGGAAATCTCGGTTGCAGAAAGCTGATTTTTGTCCAACTTTGCTTCAAATTTAACACCTATATTCAACTTGAAAAAGACACCCCAACCAATCAAAAAATCCACCTATAATACACATTTAATGTACAAGAATTTCAACCAAATGTAAGAGCAAAATAGTTGCAAATTGGAGCTCAAAGTCCCATGATTAGCAGCAACAAATGGAAGTTCCAGCTGTAGAGTTCACACAAAATATCCAGCTTTGATCCAAAATTTGAGCTGTAAAATCCAAATGAAACCGACCTATAATCCAACCACAACACTCCACATGTCATCAACAATAAATGACAAGAATTTCAGCTCAAATAAACAACCAAAACAACTCCAAATAGCCTTGCAAATTTCGGATCCAACAAGCTGCAGCAGGGGAGAATTCAACCAGAATACAACGGCACACATACCCAATTTGAGCTCTGATTTTTGTAGGATTCCTAGGCTCATTTGAGCTGATATTTTTGAATAATTAAACACCAATAGAAGGCCTTTAAATGGACACTTCAAACACCAACAATTAATTAAAAATATGATGTAGAAATCTGTCTAAAAATATAAGAAAAACTGCTTTAGAAATTCAATTTTTTCAACTCCAAATTCAATCCGATTTTCTAACAAGTTGAGCCCCTAAATTTATACGTATAAATGACATTAATTAACTCCAAACAAACACAATTAATGCCGCTCAAAATTAGCCACAAATCTGTCAATACAAAGTCAAAATTTGTTATCTAAATTTGCCAAATTCGTATGGAAATTTTTGAGCTGCAAATTTGAGTTCTTCTTAAGCCCAAAACACTCTCTTTAGCCTCCTAAATTTAATCTAACCTTAGTACATATATATAGGCTTAAGTTAGCTACAAATTTAGCTCACAACTTCCCCAAAATCACTCTGAAAATATAGTTACAAAAAGTTGCGTCCAACCTTTTCTTTTCCCCTCCTTTGCAACACCTTTACTTAGCTTGGAAACCTCTTAACAAGACATAAACCTCTAGTTGCTTTCCATTGTCCATCTATACACTAAACACATTAAGAACATCAATTCCTCCTCTCCAACAACATCTAAAACTAAGTTAAAAAGTCTTGGTTTACCATAGACCTAAGTGGGAACCTAGCTAAACAAGGTAAAAATCCTTGTTAGAATTAGTAAACTTTCATTATAGTTAATGTAGTTAACTTTTAATTTAGCTAGGGACTTATCATCTAACCTTTGATATAGGTTTGATTCTTGCTTTGAAATGGAGTTGGAAATCCTTTTCCATTTCAAGCCAAGGTAAATTCTAAACTATCAACATATCCTTGTTATATTTGTGTATAGACATTAGATGAATTGTTTAGCAACGAACGAAGATTATGTGGTTGGAAGAAATTGTTAATCCATTAATGAATTCAAGTGGATGGATTGTTGATGTGTTAGAAATGTTTAGATATTGTTGGCTAAGAAAGACAACAACTTAGAAATATTATAAATATAGTAATAGTAAATTCGGATTTAGGAATGAAGTGGACAAAACAAGACTCAAATTTCATCTAAACTAGTCTAAACTCATGTCTAATGCTTCTAAGACCTTATATGAATATAAAACTTGAAAAACAAGCTTTAAAATCATGATTAGGAGTTCTACATTACAAGAAAATATATGAACAAATTAATAGAAATTACACATATTGATACTTCTACTAGTTATGAATGAGCTTAACATATGAATGAAGGTTTAAGTGATAAAATTAGATCCTCTAAAATAATACAATCAAAAGAAACTTAATAGAACTAAACATTAGATATCCTTTTTCTATAAGAACAAATACCTTAGGAAATTGATATAAGCATGAAATATATCAAATATCGACATAGGACACTTAGACACTCATAGGAATTTAATATTCTATTTATAAATATTATTGATGAATATTTTCATCTCAATAGGTAATTTCGATACTGTTGAGGATTTCCCGATCGATTACTACGACTAATCAATATGAGCAGGTGAGTAACTCAGACTTATTACATTGTTGGTGATTGTAGTTTGGCTGCATTATAATATAAGAATAAAATGATGAACTCGTGTGTATATGGGTTATGGGTTTTGCTTGCTGTTTGGAATTATTTGTTTGACAAATAACATTAAATAAAAGTGATAATGGATTACTTGCGAATTTACTGTATGTAGAGCATGTTGAGTGTCTGAATGAAGTTTGAGCACTTATAACCTGACTAAAAATTATCGGAATCATAAGTAAAATGATACATGCATTGCATAAATTGCACATACTGCATTATAATTATGTGATAGCTTACTGCATGTTAGAATTTCGGTTCTTTGGTAATACTTGGTTTTTCTAGGCAAGAGGCTAGTAGTTTTACTCAAGTTTACCTTTGTTTTGTTGGTTCCATGGGAACTAACTGGTAATGAAGGACCCTTCCCATGGTAACGCTGTGAAATCTCTAACACTTAGTGGAGTTTCTAAGGCTTAAAACAGGAAATGAGCGTTTAAAACAACATTAACATAAAGAGATAATAATTGTGAGTATTGTGGCTTTCCTGTGTACTTAGTTTCTCCTGGGTAGGTGATTCATTGATCGGTTTTCCTTCAACCCCGATGAGAGGGCGTAAATCTTCATCCTGTTTGGATTCCGGATTGTTTAGGCTTGTAATTGTTCATGTGTTTGATTGATGCATTACATATGATTGATAATAACTTGCTTGTTGTGTGATAAGTTCTGGTTATTCACTAAGCCCGTGGTTTATGCTCACACTCCTATAGTCCTTACAGGATTACACTTAAGCCTTGGTTGGTGGCTTCTAGGAGCTTAGAACCGGTATGTTTCTAATGCTGGAAGAGTGTTGGAAATAGGGAAAATAGTTTTATTATTTATATGTATTAATTGGTGTTAGTGCATCAATTTTATTATTTGAGAACTTAGGAAGTTTCATGATTTGTAATAGTTTTTATTCAGACAGTAAGACTTATTTATGGTATTGTGATTTTATTTGCTTTCATCATTTCTTATCACGCAACCAAAAAGATCCTATTTTGTTAAACCCATATCATTTTCCAAATTAGTTCTAGTAATAATATGTGTATTTGATATTGTCTGGGTTATCAAGCTGTATCATATTATATGTATTACTACTAGGGTACTATTGGGACGTGACATCTTTAGATTTTATGGTAATTATAAGTAAATCTTAAGAACCAAAAGTCAAACTGGAACCCTAAAGTCAACTTAGTTCTACGTTGAGTCTAGTGAATTTAGATCTAGAGCAATCCTTGCGCAAAAAACCTAAAAACAATAAAAACGAGATAATTTCGAATTATAGTTCGGAATTATATAAGAAAGCTTAAAAAGATCAGATTTATCGAAAATTCTTTTGTTTCATATCAGATTGGGAACAGATTTCGAAAACCGTGTCGTGGAACATCGAATAGTAAAAGTATTCCGATAACACCATTAGACTAGTCATAATATAAGGATTTCAAAAATACCAGTTTTAGAATTTTTTGGTACCTAAAGATATCAAATATAGGCTGTTTACATGTATTTCTTTACTATCAGTATTTTAATTGTTTAGTCTACTATTCATAGTACGATTTCTACTATTCATTATTATTTCACTATCTCTACTTTTTTTTACTACCTATTCTTACACTCTACCATACCTATTTCTTACATTTACTTTTCCCATAAAACCTTACACATATCATATCTTATTTTTTAATTATTTTTATTACAAAACAACAAATTTAATTAATTTTTCCACTCTAACCAAGCATGGCTGGCGCCCCTCCGTCCTTCTCTTCTCCATTTTATTTCATTTTTATTTAATTTTAATCACACTAATTTCTACTTCAAAACTCTATAAATACCCTTCCTTCCTTCATACTTTACACATAAAAATATTAGTGTTTTTTAAAAAAATTACAAATTTACCATTGGGATCAAAATAATCCTGATTTTAGGCAACTTGACCTTGTCTCTTGAAGAGACGAGTTCACCTTAGAAAATACCTCGTCTCTTCAAGTGACGAGGTCAGGCAAACTATTTCATTCCCCTTTCGTTCCTTGAAAAACAGATTCATTTTTACATTTATAGCAAAACTGTAAAAATCAAATAAAAACAACTATATAAGCAATTAGCCATCTCCCTCATGGCTAAATAACTTCCAAACTTCAATAGTATTCCAAAACTCAATCCAACCAAATGCAGTTCCAATCCCAAATCATTCAACCATAAATGTATTATCAAACTTTTCATCACAAACATAAGATAAAACTCAGAGAAAACATAATATGAATCAATGACCGATTGTTTGTTTTCATCAAATGTACAAGAGAAAACAAATATAATAATTGTAAAAAACTAAGAATCTATGTCCAACAACAAAAAAAAATGAGAAAATCTCCTATCTACTACTAGTGGCCTCTGCCCCGCTTCCCTTGTCCCCGTCTCACAAAGGTACGGTTGAATGGTGTACGTTGATGAGGATGCTATGTAGATGGATCAATCTATGTAATTGTGCCATCCTCATCTCCACCAGCACCACTGTATGGATGAAATGGGACCGGTTCTAGCTCCACTTGTGTAAGCCCCTCCCCCATATCATGTAATGGCGATGCTTGCCTCTTCTGTAGAGCTAAAAGGGTATGAAACTCACTATATGACGGGTCTGGCATGGGGGTATCCGATAGATGTGTATGTGATGATGACGATGGGCCAGCCTCGTGATAAAGGAATTAGGAAGAGCTATGCTGATCAAATGATGGTATGTGGGACGGCTCAAGCTTGTCCATGATCTGTATACCTCGGCATGACCTCGCTTCTGACCTTGTCTCTGCCCACGCAATAAGCAGTTTGTGCTTGTACTTTCCATATAAGAAAGTGCCATCAATTGTAATCACAGGTCTACAATGAATTAACCAATATATGTTAGTTAGTTGATATCAATCGTACATAAATAAATTCAATCATGTTTAATAAACACACTTGTAGTACTGGAAAGCTTCGATGCAAGGACCGAATGCCTAAAAAAGCTCATCTAAGAACACGTCTCCTGCGGTATCTAAATCAATGGTTCACCACTTAAGCTTTGTTCTTGGATTTGCATCTGTCATTGCATTAAGTAAGTGAGGGAGCTCCACATATGAATCTTCCTAACTTCCATACACCTGCTCAATTGCTTTTCTCTTTACCTCAAGAATTCTCTTTATATGAACATGATACCTGAACTATTTTAAGATATTCAATTGGAGATCCTTATCCCTCACATCTGGAGAATTACGAATCTCTAATATGATGCTTTTGGACATATTGATGGAATCCAACTGAGAGTGATCCTGTCCAGTGATTTCATCCAAGCAGGTCTGGGGTCCTTCATAGTTAGTGATGTGAAACCACCCACCATAGTTCTTATAATTGCCTTTGAGTCTCCACTTACAACCTCTGTTATGCGTAACGGTACATTTAATTGCCTATGATTTTAGGTCTGAGTCCACCACCTTGAAATTATAATGGTTCATTATGTGCCACATTTTAACTGCCCATATGAGATGATCTTTTGTCTCAAATCGCATCCCAACCTTGAATTCATCGTCGAAGTTCCAATTCGCAACACTCATTTCCTGCTCATCATCGTATGTAGCATAACACTACCAACTTCAACATTGAAAAATAAAACCACTGAGCTCCCTATGCATCAATGTCAGTAGGAGCAATTAATCGGTGCCAATTATTTCTCCTTGGTTGTACCTCGGGAGAAGCATACTATTGGGGAAAAGCTTCGATATTATGATTTCCATCATCATTGTAGTTGTCACTTGATTCACTTGCTGAGGAGTCTTGCATGACATCTGTATTATGACCACCTATCGAGGTGGGTGCACACATTTCCACATGTACGCTGCCTATTGTCTGAATTGGAGTGGAGTTTGAGTCTATCAATCCATCGGTCCCAATACTTCTATCATTGCCCATTTCCCCTGTAGGTGCCTGTGACAATGCATTTTCGGATATCTGCACATAAACAGCCACTGACCTTTCCGTGTACACCAACATCTCTGTGCAACATCATCATCCGTCACTGGAATAATATCATAACGTAGCATCTTATCTCCAATAGCTACCCTATGATATAGATCCACTCGATGTGTACACCTATTTACCTTCAGTCATTTGCAAATCATGTCCACAATTTGCTCATACATAGAGTTCCTACTAACACTGAGCACAGCTACCGACCGCTTATCATAACCAAAACCATCATCCCCTTGCACAATGCTGCATGAGCATAGAGTATAAACTTCGCCTTATTTATTTCCTCACCAACCCTGTCATCTTATAAAAAATAACTTCATTGCATGAAATTTGCAACTTCACACTTGTCAATTGAACTCCCCTTTTTATTTAACATAACTCCTAATGCTACTTTATATAACCCGATTTTCTAATAGTATATTGACATGGTGTTTTAACAAAATCAGCAAAAGAAGTGAATGATATGGCTTTATTTTTAAACTTAAAATTAATATTACTAATTTCTAATCTACTTTATTTGTATGACTTTATATAAAGTTCATTTCTCCTTTCACGTAAAATTATAAATGTTGATTTCTATCACTAATTTATAATCTAATTCATATAAAATTGAAATTACTAATTTCTAATAAATTATAATTTTAAATGTTGATTTTTGTTATCAATTACTGATTTCTAATAAATTATAAATTATAAAAATTTCTAATAAATTATACTTTATTTGTATCACTTTAATTGAACTTTGCGTACAACAACAAATATGTGCACATTTCACACAACCAATATTCGACAATGCAATATCGATAATTAAAAAAAAATTTGCAAAAATTCAAAATCTTACAACATTCAATATTCCTACAACACATACGATGGATATTCAACAATATAGCATCAATAATTCAATAAAAATTTCAAAAATTGCTGATTCGTACCATAAATCGTCGTCGTTCGTTGTTCTCCTCCGTTCTCGTGCCTACGCCACTCTTCTCTAACAAATTGCTTCTTTCTCAACACCGACTGATCCAAAAACATAAGTTGACGGAACTAATTGCGCTCAATTGACAACAAATTTAGAAATAGGGTTAGAGTTTTCAATATGGGGCTTAGGGTTTAGGGAAGTAACAGCAAGGAGGAAGATGGAATGGGGAATAAGGAGGTCGTGCGAGGTTTTACTATTGCAGACCTCGTCTCTTGAAGAGACGAGGTAGCAGGCGGCACAATCTCGTCTCTTGAAGAGAGGAGGTATTTGCCAAGGTGACCATGTCTCTTTAAGAGACAAAGTTAGGTACTAATGACCTCGTCTTTTCAAGGAACGATGTCAAGTTACCTAAAATCGGGATTATTTTGATCCTGATGGCAAATTTATAATTTTTTTTTAAAAACACTAATATTTTTTTCCTTGTCCCTACTTCTCAAACCATAACAAAATTCTTGCAAATTTTCCTCTCAAGACATCTCCTCTCCCTTTTGTAATCGTGAGACCCCTTCCTTTTCCAAACAATTTTCCACAAATTTTTCTTTTATTCATCCATCACAAACCACCTTCCATAACTATAAACCTTAATTAAAATTTTTAAACTATCTTTATGTCATGTAACTTTACATGACCATGGTGTATATTTCCTAAACCAATGGTGCTATAAAAGCAACACTATGTTCATGTTTTGTTATTGTTTATGCACAAAATCTCATTTTGTTATTATGATATTTTATTATTGTTATATTGTTATTATTGCTCTACTCTAACTTCTATATGTTATTAGATACATATATATATATATATATTTCTTAAAGTATAAAAGCTCACTAACATAACTTTTTATTTATGCTCTTGCAATTTATTTATTTCATGCAAATTTTATTAAGACTAGTCTTTCTAGTTTTAGACTTATCCTTATCAAGTCAAAAAAATTTCTTTTCTTACCTTTTCTTTTATCGACTTGTACATGATCTAAGTCGGGGGAGCCTTGATACCAATCTAAGACTCCCATGATTTTCTTGTTTTATTTCCTTGCTTTTTTTTTTTTTTTTTTGGGGGGGGGGGGGGACTAGAGAAGCCTTGATGAAAGCTAAGACTTCCAATATTTGATTCTATTTATATGTTCTTTCGCTTATTTAATTTTCTACATCTCTTATTATAAGTTATTATTTTTTATTTAATATAGTCATATACTCATGATCATGCATAATCACTATGTGTTGTCTAAATAAAAAGAGTTCTTTTCTTTTATTAAAAATTTTAAACTAAAATCCTTACAAAAATAATTTTTGGCACTTAATAAAAATTTCCATTTAAATCTTAGGATTACAAGTCAACAATATCCTTTTAAAAAATTTAAATAAGTTCATCATAGATCTTAAGAGCTAATGTTACGTAAAGTTTTTTTTTCAAAACATAGTTATAAAGTTCTTTTACTCTTTTTTTCAAAATAAAATAAATTTATTATTAAATCTTACTGTTGATAATACTTTGCTATACAAGTTTTTCTTAAAAACTTATTTAAAAAAAATCATACCAATACTCTAACAAATACTATGAACTAGACAAATTTCAAGTCAAGTTAAAATCAACTCACTAATCAATAAAACATTTAGAAAAGGAATATTGTTAAACAACCTAGAGTAATAAGTTTCAAATATAAAAGCTTATTTTTATAAAGTCTATGAAGTAGAAAAATGGTAGTTATGATATAAAAAGTACTCATATGAAATAAACTAAAAATCTTAGTTTTCATTTCAACAATTTACAAAGGGAACTTGTAAATTCCAACCTTTAAAAAGAATATTGTTTTATGAAAAATCATAGCTTGGACAACAACACTTGAATCATGCATGTAATGTGAGTTATATGTGTACAAAAAGGAATTTTCAACTGTATAAATATCTATATATTTACTATGGGATTTTTGGTTAATAAAAAGCTTGGAAAAATATATTTTTAAGCACTAGAATATTCGTAGCATTTCTGTGCCATACCATTTTGAAACTCAAATGGTTTTTTATAACAAAAATAAACTTAGAAATAGATAGATCTTTTTGAGTAAGTATAAAATGACATATAATATGCGAAATTTCGAGTTAAAATAAGTAAGTTATGGCCATTTTAAGTTGGATTTTTACTCAATCCGAATTTTGACGAAAATGATAAAATAGAATTAGATATTTTAAGTAGATCTTGGATGAAATACTCATTTCGGGTATTTCTTTTGTTTAGGTGACGAGGAACAGGACCTTCTCTTTCCCAAAGATTACTTCCACTGATAGAGATTATCATGGCCGAGTGAGTTTTTCCTTTACGTTTTACGTATTCATATATGCTCTTGTAGAATAGAGCACTAGATATTAGGAAAAGATAAAAAAATTAGTATGCATCTGGGTTATCATGGGAACCATATATGTGAATCGTTATATGTGATCAATGAACAATAACTATATCAGAGTTCAATTGGTTGATCGATATAAATTGCCTTTATGTATATTACTGTGTGCATAAATATTGATTGATTGCCTTAAATGAATTAATGTTGGATAGGGAATTCCTTAAAATTAAATTCCTCATGCATATCACTTAGAATATCATCTTCACATTTTGCTACTACTCCTCAGCGTGAGACTGGAAAGGTAAGCTGCTTAGTTACATTTTGAGAAATTAGGACGTTCAAGGAATACGACCTCATGGTATAGTCGAGTTTAATCGATCGCTTTTGGGTAAGAAAAGCTCGGGGACTAGTAGTACGGTTGATTGGAACCCCAAGACGCACGCAAATTTCAAGGAGGTTGATTGTGACTCATTCAAAGCATTTCCTAACCTAAAATGGAGGGGTAAATCCATTCTACATACGAAACTGGATAGCCGTATGTATTGTTTGATCATATGGTTATTTGCATTTTTATGCTTGCTTAATGGACTTGTATGATTGCTTTGTTATGAGTGCTTTTGCGTAAGGATTATCTTACTAAGTTAGTTATGCGTAGTCCCAATAGATTTTTGATGTTGTAGGATCATTGTTTTTACACTCGAGACCACCCTGACCATCTGGGTAAAGCTAACGCTTTTAGAAGCTTTTAGAGGAATTCTATTTGAAGACTATAGATTATTGTTGATTTCTCTCAAAAGATGATTTTGATGATAACAAAAAGAGTTAAATGATTTTTTTACATATTTTGTTTAATGCGCAACATTAGATATTATTAAAATAAAACTATATCAGAAAGTATATCAAAAGGTTGGAATTTTTTTTTAAAAACAATATTTACTCATCAGATGGTTACTTAGAAGGTTCAAATGAGAATAACAGGATATTTTAATTCATCAGAGGGAACGTCAGAAGGTTTATGAACTAGATACGAATCACATGTTTTTCAATTCAGATTTAATTTATGAAGACCTAGCTCCAATGTTAAGTATAATTTGGATATTATGCTCAATGTGTTTCACAAAGTTGTTTCAAAATCCATAGGGATTAAGATTCGAATAAATGCTTGTTTTGGAGTTCATGAACACACAGTTGAAGTTCATACGACCTAGAAGTGAAATTCAAATTATACAAACAAATTACATTTGAGGAGAAAGTTAGTGTGCGTAATATGAAGTATTTACAAGATACAATTCAGATTTTTATGGGATGTGTCCAAAGATTTTTGAAAAATACGAAGAACGTGGAAGCTTGGATAAAAGCATGAATAGTACCAGACGATGAAATTGTGTAACAACAATAAACACAAGCTCGATTTTTCAGTATAAGATAAACATACAAGTTGTTAGTTATTTGATTTATCTTCTGAAGCTGGGATTTCGAAGATTATCTCAAGAATTCAAAAAACAAAGTAAGTCAACAGAAGGATAAACGTAAGCTGATATTTCGAGGATTACACGCATGAAAATCTGGGACAAGTTCATCCTTTCGTTCTTCTAGCCGTTAGAGTAATGGGAATAAAAAGAAAAAGAGCAAGACAGAAAAAAAAAAACAACGTGATACTTAGATTGCTACAGTGATCAAAGCCTTCTTACGAGAAAAACTGTCATATTCTATTGTTACTGTTCATTGAGCAAATAGTTTTGAGGAAATTTAATATTTTATTCCTCTTGATTTGATCTTACATTTTTAGTGTGAGATGAGAGTTACAAGTAGGCTTAGTTGATTGATTGATCGAGAGAATCAAGCTAAGTGAATTGTAGCAAAAGGATTGGCAAGAACTTCTTGTAACTTTTATTGATTTGATTGGATAGTGGAACACAACCGGTGAGGAATACCGAGACCTTGGCTTGGAGCTGGAAGAGAGGATTGATGCTCGAGCGGAACCTATATATTTCCATTTGCACTCTATACTCCTTATCTCTCTTTAATTTCGTGATTTGTTGTTTATGATATATATGTGTGATATATCAGAAGGTTAATCAGAAGATAAATCATTCATATTTTCTTACTCAGAGAGTTAAGCAGAAGGTTTCTAAGTATGAAAGTCTTGAATCACTTTTGATCCGATTTTTTGTTTAAAGATTTTATTTGTTAAGATTTTTGTTTTAAGAAAGTTTTAAAGCCATTTTAGTTGAATAATCAAGTGGTGTGAAATTTGTTTAAAATTTGAAAAATAAATTTTATAACAATTCACCCCTCTTGGTTATCTTTTCGGGACCAACAAGATTATATTTCCTTTAAAATCTTCTAGTTTTAGTATTTATCTTAGTAAGACTATGATATTTTAAAGTTTCATTAGGGGATTGTCACGACTCAAAGGGTCCTAAACGTGACAACTCGTCATAATCAATATTAAGACTTAAGTATGAAAACCTTAGTCATCCCAAAAGTTTTGATATCGGGTGTAAGGCGTACTTTCACATCGTAGTGGACCAAACTTTGGATCATGCCATTTAAGCAGTTATGCATGATAGCAATTAAGAAAATAAATCATAACAATATAACCAAGGTTCATAAAAACTTATAAGGAGTCTTACAACATTAAGGGGCATTCACCTATCAAAGATAGCTAAGTCTAAAAAAGTCTATCTTGAAATAAATTACACTTTGAAACTTCTCTTGGAATTCTATATCTACTTCTAACTTGTACTTCTATCCAAAAGATCTCGGCTCAAGGGCATTACTTGGGTGAAATAACCTCTTACTTCCAACTGTCACGCCTAAAAAAGGGGCCTAGTAGGATTAATCTAAAGCTATCATACCACATGTGCACCCGTAATATGAGAATCGTCTTGCAAGTCAGAATTTACAACTCTACTATATTTATTTACAATATATAATATAGCTATAAGATCTTTATTTAAATTCATTATGGATTCCGATTTCTCTATAATTTGTCAGGATCGCAGAGAATCGATATGCCCTACTAAATAATGAAAATTGGTTAACAACTAACAAAATTACAACATTTACTTGTTTATTCAAACTATCAAATTTTGTATGCTAAGTTTATCATAACCTACATTTCTAACTTCAATAAAGTTTGTTGGAGAAGCACTCTTCACACATTCTTAACCCGATCCCAACTAATGTTATACCTACATAAAAACTGTTGGGGGATGAGTGAACCATGAGCTTAGTGAGATAACTTGACCAGACTACACATCAAACAAAAACAAACAAGTTTAATTAACAAGCGTATGCCATGCAACAATCAATCATATGTGTAAGTATAAGTTGGACAATCGAAATCCAAACAGGATGTAGATTTATGCCCTCTCATCGGGGTTGGAAGGAAGCCGTTACTAGTGATATACCGTGCACAAGAGAATCAGAGAACCAAGGAAGAATGGGTACCATAAACTCTCACAAATTACTTTAAAACATTTCACTCTTATCCTTGGAGCAAAGAAACACCATTAACTATTAGCCATTTCATGTCAATACCATGAGCGGTGTTCCTTCGATACCACTTAGTTCCTGTGGAACAGAACATAACAAAGGTGCTCCTAGAAGAACTAGGAAAATGTCATCTAAAAAAACCAGACGCGTCACCAGAGAACCGAAATGCTAATACGAGCGGGGTCATCCTCTTTTTAAAATGCAATATGTGCATATAATGCAATGCATGTCCATTTTTATTTATGGTACCAGTAGTTTTTAGTCAAGTTTAAGATGATCATATAATTCACAAACAATATCAATATGCTTCATACAGTAATTATCATACAACAGAATTATCACTTATGTTATGATAATTTGGAATTCAATCATACACCAATCATCATGCATTATACCCAATTTCGCATGGACATTAGTTGATTATATATTATTACAAATACAGTTATACTACAAGCACAAGCAATGTGATAAAATTAAAGTTACTCACTTGTGATCCTCGTTAAACTATCGGAATATGCTACTGGAAATTCGGAATTGATCTATTTTTCCTATAAAAATGAAATAATAGATATTTATTATTTAACCAATCTATTCTTTTATTAGTTCCAAAAATAAGATATTTGAAACAATATATTCACCATATTAATTATGATATAACTTATACTATAATTTACACTAATTCTAATTTAGACGTGTTTTAGAAATTATGTACTCCTTCTTTTTATGGTTTTACCTAGTATATCAATCTGAGCCTAGTTAATTGAAACTAAACTAATTCAATTACTAAATCTACTTTAATTAGCTTAATCAACCTAATATGATTTTACTTAGTAGAATAATTCATTTAAAATATATTAGCTCTATTTATTATTATTTATAATTCATTGTCACTTATTAAGACAAAATATCTATTAACATAATGTAAATAACGCAATTAAACTTCTATGATTGTCTAAGTGTTCTATCTTGATATTTAATTTTATTTCAATTACCTGTATTGGTCCTTTTTATGTTTTTATGGTAACGAATATTTACTACTTATTATATATTTTCATTTTGCTTCTCTTGATTTTGATCGATATATATATATATTTCTATTGGGTATTCGAAAAATTGATATTTAGTAGGCTTATATTTTTATAGTTATTATTATTGCTATTTTTACATTGTTCCTTATCTGACCCACTATAGTACTCGTATTTACTCACTATTGTTTGGAGTCGTCATGTTTCTTTTCATATACTTCATAGAATTTTCTTGTTATGTGTAGGAATTGCATTACTAAAAAATTTATCTTATTTAAATTTCCATTCTTATGTATAAAATATGTATTTTACAATGATTATACTTTATTTTCATTTATAAGGTACACTAATATTAACAATAATGATAATAATATTAGTAGTATTAATAATGATAATTATAAAATAATTTATTGGTAACACTAATATTATTTTTCATAATAACTTTATTAAAACAATAGTAATTTCAATGACGACAATAACAACAACAAACAACAACAACAACAACAACAATAATAATAATAATAATAATAATAATAATAATAATAATAATAATATAATATGATTAAGAGTAGTACTTATAATAAAATATGGATGATGATCATGATAACAATAATATGAGAGGTCATTATAATGTATAATATAATAATAATCATAATGTTAATTATAATAGTAATAATAGTAATATCATACTAATCATAATAATTATATCGATAATAATAGTCAAAAGAATCTAATCAATAACAATCATATAATAGTAATTTTAATAGTCATAATATTGATAATAACAATATAATTTCTTTAATGTATAAAATTAGTAGTCATCATAATATTTTTAAAATGTTCATATTATTAATAATCTTAATAATACCAATAATAATATTAGTAGTATTAATAATAATTATATTATTAATTATACTAATAATGATCTAATAGTTGTAATAATTAGGATAACAATTATAATATTAGTAAAAATATTTTCTATTAATTTTAGGAGTTGCTAAATTATACATATATTTTTATCATTCCTTTTTAAGTATTGTGTTATTTCTTATTTATATATTATTCTTCTTCATTGCATATATATATGTGTGTGTGTGTGTGTGTGTGTGAATAATTAGTATAATATATATATATATTATACTAATTTGGATGAACAAGTTTAATCTGGGAAATTTTATATGTATGTTGGCAACAAACGCTGCCGGAGTTGATTCTCCAGAGGCTGGTGTTTGTATAAAAATTACATGTTTCAAAATTTACGTAGTCTCTATTTGAGACTACACCACCTCTACACCATCGGCTTATGACAGTACGCTGCTGGCGTTTGGGTATAAACTGCCTGCGTAGGTTACTGTTTATCGTCTTATTCTTTTTTCCTCTGTTTCGAATTTCAATTTTCTTATATTATATATATATATATATATATATTATACTTGTGTTTAAACTATTTCTATATTTTTCTATACTCTACATGTTTATAAGTGATATCAACACATATAATGTCCTATAATCATCATACTCTATGATTTCCTAGCTTCCACATATCATAATACATATATGAGTTTTAGGATGAGATATTACCTTGTTTGGCTGTTGTGATGTTGTTATACTCCTTTCCTTAGCTTGACACGAACCTATTTTTTTTTATAGAAACATTGTTTTAACTAAAGTTCTACTTATAACCCAACTTAAACGAATTTAACTTACCTTTATTTGTAAATTCTAAGCTTGTGTTGAGTTTCTTTTTAGAGCTTCTCCATGGCTATAATTTTTTGGCTAAATTTGTTTGTGTTTTACGAGCTGTTTTGGGTTGTATTATGCATGAATTTATGGCTGCTACAAGTGGTGTTTATGTGTTTTGTTTCTTTACTCATTAAGGTGTCTATATATAGAAGAAGATGGAGACAACAACTTAATAAATTTGGCCAAAAGAGGGGAGCTTTTCCATCGAACTTGCAATGCTTATCCGTCTCCAATCATGCATTAAATAATTGTCTTATTTGATAACTTGTGATTGGTGTTTGTGTGTGTAGATTGTTGACTTTAACATGAAAATTGGGCAAGTTGTGTGTGTGTTTCGGTGCAGCCATTTGAGGAAATTTCAGCCGAAAATCTAAGCCAATTTGCACTGAAAACAAGAGGAAAATATTGTAATATTAGTTAGCTAATTATTTATCTTAGTTTTAGGGTAGTTTATCAAGTTAAATGTGTATAAATATGACAATTATTCAAAACTTTTATTTTCAAAAAAATTTATTTAAAACATTTATTGAAGTTGGTTACATACAGGAAAATCAAAATAAGGAGAAAGAGGAAACGTAAAAAGAAATTTAAAAAAATGTAAGCAAAATAGGATTAATGGAAATGCAAAACAAAAAGAAAATGATGAATTTATAATCAACAATTGTGTAAGGAGTGGGGAAAAATACGAACTTGTGCAAAAAGTCAATTTTGCAGGTCCTAGTGACACGTATGATAAATACTTATTTGATAATATTTTTAGATGAAAATTTACATATTATTGGTATTAAATATTCTGAACGCTCTGGTATACATAGTATTTCTATTAAAGATATATGTATGTATGTTATTGTATGTATGTTACGTACTGGGGAGGAATCAAATTGAAGAAAATGAGAAACGTGAAAGAAATAAAAAAAAAAAAAAAGATTGTAAGGGAGTTAGGATGAATGGAAATACAAAAACAAAAAGACGATGATGAATTTATAACCAACAACTATATAAGGAGCGGGCAAAAATATGAACTGGTGCAAAAAGTTAATTTTGTGGATCTAAATGACACGTATGATAAATACTGATTCGATAATATTTTTTGATGAAAATTTACATATCATCGATATTAACTATTCTGAATACTTTGGTACACATAGAATCTTTAGTTTAAGGCTTTTCCTTTTCAGCTTTTATACCTACTATCGTAAATTATATTTTAATGGTTTTAAAGTTTTGTTTGTTGGTATTTTGATAAATTAATAATTATATAACCTTAATTTGACTTTATTATAAATTTATAGGTTTGAAATCACATATGAATTCATTACTATTTATAGATTTATTCTAGAGTTTTTATTAGATTTAGAAATTTAATATTTATTTTATATTTGTTACTTGGTTCTTTTTACTAATTATAAGTTACTAGGTTAGAGCAGAATTATGGTTTCTATAGACTCAGAATTATTTAACTTAAAGGTACTGATATGTTTTGAATATTGAAACTTAGGTTTTTAAATATTAAATAGTTTTCTTTATTTCTTTATTTACTTTGTTTTGAACATTATGTATTATTAAAGTTTTATTGATAAAGATTCTTTATTCTAATTTGTTTATACTTAGGATTCAAATTGTGAAAAATTTGGAGTGATTTTTATTATAGTTCTTTTATGATTCTACATTTTATTTATAATATTTATTATAATCGGGTTATGTAAAATTAAAGGGATTGCACCAACCAAAGGTACGAGACTGCAAAAGATATCTAAGAGGGTATAAGCTACATACTTAGAGAGATTTACTTTCACAATTAAACACTTGAGATCCAATGATCAAAACAAGTTTATTTAAGCAACCATATGAGATGCACAAGCACGTGAGCAAACAATGCATATGATTTACCGGGAATCATATGTTTGAATGAATTTACCTCTCCATTCGGTGGTTAGGTGTTTCAGACTGTATAGGCCGCTAGCATAATTATAATTTAATGGTAGTTTTTATTCAAGCCACTACCCAGCTGCCAAATTATAATCCACCGTAGTTGTAGTTTTATTTTCGAGCCACTACATAGCTGCTAGATTTGTTTTAGTCAGTTTTTTTCTCATTGCCAATTGATTCAGATGATTCCTCGCCGCTTTATAGAATTATAGACTCTATGAATCTCCTCACTAAGCTTTTGTCCCACCAAAGGTATAGTAATAAATGCAATGAACTTACCTAATGATATCCATGAATAAATTTAATTAAGTACTCATGGCCTGATTAAATATTTTACGGGTGATCATAGAATTTGCAAACAACCATTCTTGCACTAGATCAAACATTTATTATAAACAATTCTCGCATCGATATTCTTAATCGTAATTTCAACCAAGTATGTAAAGCGCATACATCTCTCCATTTTATCTTTTCCTTAATCTAGTGCCACTAAATTTATAAGCAATATCATAAGGGCAAAAATGTAACAAAAAAACTCACTCAGCCAGTTGTGCGGATACTTCTAGTCACAATAATCCTTGAAACATGGGAACTTGACCTCCACGTCACCTATATAAAAGAAATACCTAAGATGAGTATTTTTTGGAAGTTCTACTTGAACTTGTAATTCTATTATACTAAGTTCGTCAAAATTCGCAAAGGGAAATTCCAACTTAGAATGGTCATAACTTGCTCATTTTAACTCGGAATTTCGCATATAACATATCATTTTCTACCTACTCAAAAAGATCTATCTATTTCTAAGGTTATTTATGTCATAAAAAGTCTTTTGTGTCACGAAAAAGGTTGGTACAGAATTTTCACGAAATTCTCAACCCTTACAACATCATTTTCAAACTTTTCTTGATTCAAAAAATCATTTAGAAAAAATATATGTATATTTATATGATTAAAAAATCCTTTGAATACATACATATATATATAATATATATAGAGAGAGAGAGAGAGAGACTCATGTTGTATACAAAGTTTAATGGTATTGTCTCAACAATTATTTTTCGTAAAGCAATTTATTTTATGGTGTTAAAACTTGAATTATAACATTTTTCTTTCTAATCATTTTGAAAGAACTTCATAAACTCTTGGATTATTATAAATGAGTATATTCTTATTTTTTTTCCAATTTCTTTTCTAAAATAAATTAATTTTTCTTAACTTTGATTTTTTTTACAAAATTTTACTTATATTGATAAGAAACGATATTTCCAAAAATTGTTATTAAGTTGTTGATAACCTATAGAAATTTGAGTTGTATATATTCCTCCTTTTAAAAGAAAATGGTTTTGATAAACAAATCTTTTTGCTCCTACATTTTCATTTCTTAACTCCTTTGAAAATATTTTTTTAAAACTTGGTCTTTTAATTCTTTTACCAATTTTTCTTAGGAGGAAAATCATGTTTCATTATGTCCTTAAGTTGTTGATAATATTTATTGTTTTTGAAAATTTATCAAGTTTATATTCTTTTTATATCTTTGAAAATGGGCGTATCATTTAAAAACTTAGCAAGCTTTTTTTTTCTAAGTGAGTTTATAAATTAGTAAGTTGATTTTATCTTATCTTTGAAAACTAGTTTACTTCTTAATTTTTATTATAAAGTTGAAAAGATTCCATTCTCAAGTTTTTTTTTTTTTTTTATTATGGAGTTAGTAAAAATTTCTACAAGTAGGTTTTTCGAGAAAAGTTTGCTTATCAAAGAATTATTATTACTAAGTCTTAATAAACTTTATGTGACTTATCATAATAAGGGACAATGTTTGTTTTGTTAGCTAACTTCTTTGAGAAAATCATCTTTATAGTCATTTAAGAAAAATCTTGATGAGTTTGAAAAGAAGTTGGAAAAAGAATAATTTTCCTATGTGTGTGATAACAAAATCTTCATTTATTGACAAGGATATATATTGAGAAAGTTTGGTTTCATTTTCCTTTGTTAGAGAAAAACTTCTCTTAATTTTTTATGCATGTTCATGAGTATGTAGTATGAAAAGATGAAAATATAGAAGAAAAATAATAAGCAAGATAATAATATCAAGTACTGGGAATCTTAACTTCATCAAGGTATCCCAGTCAAGTATTGGGAGCCTTAACTTCATCAAGACAACCCGAGACTAAGAATAGACTAGTCCCAAAAGAAAAAGAAAAAGAAAAAAAAAGAAAAGAAAAGCAGTAATAAGAGCATTAAGAATAATAAAAGGAAGTTAATAAAAGTTAGTAAGTATTTAGGCTCTAATATATATATATATATATAGATAATAATATAATAGATGGTTAAGTTAGAAGCATAATAACAACATAATATAATCATAATAACAAGATAATAAAATTAGAATTTCTTGGCATGTGCAAGAACAAAACATGAACATGTTGTTGCTTCTACAACTCATGTGAGTTTTAAGAAACAATACCATAGTCATGCATGCTAAGTTACATGTCGTGGGTAAAATAAATGGTTGAAAGATTACCTAAAAGTGTTTTTGGTGGTAGGAAGAAGATGATGAATCGTAGGATTATGCGGTTAGTGATATTTGATAGGTAGTTTGTGTGTAGAGAAGGATTTTGGGAGAGTTTTGTTGTAGAAAGTTTTGGTAGAGAGGATTTGTAGAGAGTGGTTTTGTGGAGTGAATTTGAGAGAGTTTTGTTATGTGAAATGAATGTGTGAAAGAAGTGGAGGGAGAGAGGGTATTTATAGTTGAAGATGGATGGAAATTAAGTGTAATAAAATAAATTGAAAAAGAAAAATAGTAGAGAAAGAGAGAGGAAGGTAGCGCCGGCTATGGAGGAAGAGAGAGGTGGAGAAATCATTTATTTTGTAATTTTGTAAGAAAAGTAAGTAATGTGTAAGATATGATTTGATTAGAGATGTATTGGAAAAGTAAAAAGTAAGAAAATATGTGTATAAGTAGTAAAAATAGGTAGTAAGAAAAAGTAGAGATAGATGAATAATAAGATAGGATAATGAATAGTAAACAAGACTAATAAGTTACCGGTAGTAAAGAAAATACACATATAATTGCGATATCTATAATATTTAGTTACCGAAAATTATGAAACTGATATTTTTTTATTCCTTACATTATATAGGGATATGGTTTTCGAAAACTAATCTGTTTGAATCCGAAAGACACTAAAAATTGGTGAATATGATATTTTTAAGCTTCCCATTATTATTATGAACTATTACAGATCATTAACTTAATTTCGTTGTCTAAGGTTTAAGAGCGCGAGATTGCTGGATCTAAATTCTAGGGTTTTGGCATAGGTTTTTGTTGACTAGAGTTTTCGATTGACTTCTGGTTCTAGGATTTGAATTACGAATTGTCTTAAAATCTGGGGGTTTACAGGGATGCCCCGTAGAAATTGTAAGACCTTATATTTTGATCAATCATAACAGTATTGCCTTAAATGTTATGTTGCCACTATCTTAAAATGCGTAACTCTTCTTGTCTCCCTTTGATATTGACGTACACCTTGTATCAGTATGAAAGCTTCTGAGTGATTAAGATAATCATTCTCAACTTTTAATATTATGTACGATGGGCTGTCACATTTAGGATACTCTTTGGAGCATGACACAAGACACTTGATTCGACACATTAATTCGCACGTGCATAAAGGGTATGTTTTGGTTGAAGATCTCACTGATGATCACCACACCCATAATAAGGGAGTTGATCTTGCCAATTGGCAATTTGAAAATAAAGAGGCATGAGACAAGCTGGTGGGGTCGTTACAAATGTATCATTTCCAAATTCAAAAGTTGGGCATCGAGACGTTTTGTAGCCCTAATACGAAGATGTGGGGTGGCAAATGTTAAAAAGTGATGCAATAGATCTTTCTTGAGAAAGTGTCAAGCCCTTAAGGAAGTGTTGTTAAGCTTTCCTTCTAGTCATGATCTTTTAAAAAATTTTCTTGTTTATGACATTTTTGAGATCATATGTTGATTTACGACATTCTTTCTAGTTCAAGTAATGCATTCGGTTTTGCTTATGTTGTATCTCCTTACTTTAGATGTGTGGAAATCCCTGCTCCATGTTATTAAGGACAACAATATATGTATCACTGCTTACTAGATAGATGATCAATGGTTAATCTAGAAGCGGATGATCACTTTCTAACCGTTTTAGGAAAAACATACTAACTAGGCAATTGCTAATAACATCTTAGATACTCTCTAGATGTATTATATATGGAGCATATTTAGTATATCTTTCAACAATGCGTCAAACAACACTGTTATCGTTCACTATCTAAAGTAGATGTTACTCTTAGTATGTGATGTGAAGTTGTCACGCCCCGAGGGGTACCCTAAACGTGGCAGTCTGCCGTACACAATACTAAAGCCTAGGAATGATTACCTTAGTCACGCAAAGGCTTCCATACCATGTACAAGGCGTACATCACAACTCAGGGAACGTATCGGAGTAGCGCAATTTATATCGATAATAAATAAGTAACAAGGCAAAGAGAATATAGAACATAAACATATCACATTTCAATTCTTAAGGGCATATTCTTCTATTGTCTTTAAATAAATGTACCTCACTAATCATAAAGGTTAGCACATATAAAGAACCTTACAACTTTCTTCATCGTATGATTCCATATCCTTAATCGTCCGTCCATGACTTCCTTAATGTCATGATCCTCAAATTTAATCCACGAATATACCTGTTTCAATCAAATCTATAGGGGTATAAGCTACAACTTAGCTTAGTGAGATATTCCTTTTCATTCGCACCACATTTTCAAACAAGTTCATTTATTTAATCACACATATGCTATGCATACAATGAACCAATCACATGATTACACGAATATATATAGTCGTCCGGAAACCATATATAGAACGGATTTACCCCTCCGTATCAAAGGTTAGGGAATCGGGGTTGAAGGTCCTCGACCTTCTACTGCTAGTCCCCAGGTCCTCACCCACAGCGTTCGGTTGGCTCGGCTCCGAACCTAGAGTCGCTTTCCCCGAGCGATTTGGATTCTCCAGGAAGGAACATGGCCCGTGGCACCGCACGATCACAGCCAATCCAACTCTACGCGTAGGAGTAGCAGCCTTCTGAAATAGATGTGACTCGATGGATGCTATGCGTGAACGTTTTATTGTTCTTAGGTCAAACCTTATTAAGGTTTATTAGGGGCGATCAATCAATTTAACAACAATAAACAATCATACAAGTAAGTAAACAAAATTATTTAAACAAGCAGATCGAAGTTGCGATATTCTTAATTCTCAATTCACGCATAAACATAAATCATATATATAATAATCCCGAAATCCCCAAATATATTTGTTTTTATCTTTCCTTAGTATTCTAATGCTACTACATTACAAGCACAAGCAAGGTAACGAATTAGAAGGAATAACTCACTCGTCCATTTCGCTATCTTCTTAGTCGTAGAAATCCTCGGGTAGGGTATCCTCGTGTCCTTTGTCACCTAGACAAAAGAAATACCCGGGATAAGTCTTCCATGAATTTCTATTCTTGGAGATTCTAAACTTTACTTAAAATTCGTGGTAAAATCGTATAAGAAGAAATTCCAACTTAAAATGGCCATAACTTGCTCATTTTAACTCGGAATTTCGCATACGATATACCGTTTTCTACCTATTCGAAAAGTTCTATCCATTTCTAAACTTATCTTGGTCATAAAAGGTCATTTGGGTTCCGAAAACGTCAGGTACAGATTTGAAACGAATTTTCTAAACTTTTGCAAAAATCCACTTTCTATCTCAACTTCATTTAAAGAAAATCCTTTTTGTAATAATATAAATATACATTTGATAAACACTTTTGAATATATAGGTATGCTCAATTTATATGCAAAAATCCCAATGGTAGTGTCTCAATAATTTATTTCATAAGACAATTCATTTAAACTTTAGCTTTGAAAACTTCCTTTCAAGTATTTAAAGAAACTTTATATTTTTCTTAGGTTTGTTATAAATGAGTATAATCTTATTTTATTTTTCTTCATTCCTCTTTTCCAAAACAAGAAAATTCCCTTTAACTCTAGTCTTTCATATATTTCATTTCTAGTGATAAATGATTAATTTATCAAAAGTACATTAAGTTGTCGAAATCCTTTTCATAATTTGTTTATTTAAGATGGTCTTAGAAATTGAGCCTTGCTTTTCTTATATTCATTTCTAAAATATAAGCTTTTACTTTCCAAAACTTGTTCTTTCATTTCTTTTGAAAAGAATCATCTTTTATTGATAAAACCCATCATTATAAATCTTACCTTATTTATATTCCCTTGAAAATTAGTTCCTTCTTTTAGAAATTTGAAAATCATTATTTTTCCTAAGTGGGTTCATAACTTGATGAGTTGATTTTTGTCTTGACTTTGAAAACTAGTTTGTTCCTTAGTTTAGAAAAGAATTTAAGTCTTAAACTTTCGATATTAACGATTTATTTTTCTAAGAACTTAGATTACCATAAAATACAAAGAAAATATTTATTTCTTACGTTTTCTTGATAAAACTATCTTTGTTATTTAGGAAAACTTGAGAAAACTCCATTTCTATGTTGTTGATAATAACTTCATGATTTTGCGATAAATCATATGATTGAAAACTTAGCTTTGAGTTCATTTAGTAAAACAAAATTCTATTTTTTGATTAGTTGAGACATTAACATTACGCAAATGCAAGTATAATGAGCATATAAAATAGTAAGAACATAAGAAAATACTAGAAACAAATAATGAGTAAGAAAATAAAATATCAAGCATTGGGAACCTTAGCTTCATCAAGGAATCCCGATCAAGAATTGGAGCCTTAGCTTTATCAAGGCATCCCGGGACTAAGAATGGACTAGTCCCGAAAGATTAAAGAAAATAAATAAAAGATTGTTTTGACTTGATA
Source organism: Combretum micranthum (assembly GCA_024138025.1). Lineage (NCBI taxonomy): Eukaryota > Viridiplantae > Streptophyta > Magnoliopsida > Myrtales > Combretaceae > Combretum > Combretum micranthum. The sequence goes on from JAMXBD010000365.1 coordinate 862,998, forward strand.
TGAACAAGTCTAAGACTAGAAAGACTAGTCTTAATAATTGCATAAAATAAATAAATTGCATAACTTGAATATAAATAAATAACAAATGAGCTTATATGCTCTAAATAAATATATATACATAGTATATAATATATAATAACAATAATAACAACATAATAAAGTAGGAAGCTTTATGTACAAGAACAAAACATGAACATGTTGTTGCTTTTACTACTCATATGAGTTTCAAAACAACACCATAGTCATGTTAAGTTACATGACATGGATGAATAATAGATGGAAGAAATATTACCTAAGGTATGTAAGAGATATGAAGATGGTAGATGGAATGGGTATTATGTGAGTAGTGATATGTGGTAGATAGTGAGGCTTTGAAAAGAAACTTTCTTTGGTAATGGAAGAGGAGTGTTTTCTTTTTACAAGAAGTGAGTTCTTGTAAGATTATAAAGAAGAGTTTTTGGAGAGGATTTTGGCATAATTTCTTTGCTTTGGAATGGTGTGAAGAAATGAGAAGGGGAGAGGTGGTATTTATAGAATTTTGTGGAGGAATTAAGAGTGTAATAAAATAAATTGAAAAGAAATAAAAATTAGATGAATGGGGAGAGAGGAGGCGCCGGTTTTGGGGTATGTGAGAGAGAGAATGATTTGTTTTATTTGATTTGTGTAATAAAGAAGTAATGTGTAAAGTTTGATGTGATTAAAGGTGTATTGGAAATGAAAAAAGTAAGAAAATAGATATGTAGGTGTAAGAAATAGGTGTAAGAAAAAGTAGAGATAGGTGAATAGTAATGAATAGTAGAAAAAGTACTATGAATAGTAGACTAGACAATTAAAGTACCGGTAGTAATAAAAATACGCGTAATAATGCGATATCTGTAATTTTTAGCTACCGAAAAATTCCAAAACTGATATTTTTGGAATCCTTGTATTTTTACGAGTCTATTGGTATAAACGGAATATTTTTAATATTCCGTGCTCCGGGACACGCTTTTCGAGAACCGATCCCGTTTGGGTCCGAAGGTCACTCGAATTTCGCGAATCTGATATTTTTATGTTACCTACGTTATTACGAACTATTCTAGGCATTAACTTAATTTCGTTTTCTAGGGTTTGAAAACGCGGGATTGCCGGATCTTAACTACTAGGGTTCGTTATAGGCTTGTTGACTTTTAGGGTTCCGTTTTGAATTCCGTTTTCATCGAGATATTCGTAAGATCGTATAATTTTCGAGTCTTGAGCGTTTTAGAATTTTAGCTCGAAATTTATGTTTTATTTTATTTTATTTCATTTGTGATTATTTAATAGTTTTTAGTTCTCGGAATCATTTAACCGAGTCTAGGTTTATGAGTTGACTCGATTTGACTTTTGTGGAAAATTTGGATTTTGTGATTCTAAAATTTTACTGAAGGAATTAGGACTTTATTATCTCGTTGTTAAGCGGTATTTGGATCTATTGTTTCGATTTGCGTTTTAGGAATTGGGTAGATTATTTAATCGACGTACGGACGTTGATTATATGGTAATTGGACTTTATATTTTATTTCAGGGGTTCTCGTTTTCTCAAGATTGAGAGAACTCGTTTTTGTTCTTATTAAATTTTTAACTGGTTCAACTTTTAGGGTTTCGTTTCCGGTATTTGACTCGGTCTAGAATTGAGTTTTAATCTCAAGTTGATTTTTCGGGTCTTTGATATTTATACTTCTAAAATTATTTTTAAGGATTATGAAAATTTTTGGGGGTTTACAGAAGTTCTTCCACATCTGATGTTTCAACCACATATTAAATTTGGCAGTGCAAGCAAGCCTTGAAACTTATGGCTTAGACATGAACGTTGAAAAGATAAGTTATACAATCAATTGTCTTCATGTTTCAAAGAGATATAAAAAGTATATGGAGTTCGTTAAGGTACACAATTTAGAGAAAAAGCTACCTATACTTGATTGCAAGACCTGGTAGAATTTTATGTTTAAAATGCTTAATTAGGTACTGAAGTGTAGAAGGGTTCTCGCTTATTCGTATAATACTCTACTTAATCCATCCAATCTTAGCATTGGTTGGATGGAGGTTCAAGATTTGAGAGTAACACACATGCTTAAAGGGGTCATCAAGGCATTTCTTGGCCTAACGCAACATTTGTTTGGTTACTATTACCCCATTAGCAATTGCATACTTTCTAAACTAGTTGACATATCAGACATGTTGGGTAACTATTATCGCCTAATCTAGTTTCCACTGTGTTTGCAACAACAAGTAAGCTCTGGAAGAATTTTGTCCCCCTTCCCCTAACCTTCCATATTACAACAATGCTAGATACACAGTATGATGAGGATCAAGTAGCACTAACTCCAGAGGAAACAACTCAGCTCAAAGATCCATTTCAAGATATTGGAGGATCGATGACTTAAGTAAGAGCAAAGCGGATAAATGAAGCTCTACATGGATTGATTATGGAGATCCAAGAGTTTGAAGCTATCTAAAAAGACTTTCACATAAGAAATAAGATAGTAACTTTGCTGGAATCAAATACAGAACATAAAGGCTGCCGGCTTACTTTGCAGAATCGTCGGCCTTCTTGCAGATCTGTGCCCCGCCTCTAACACTGCTAGCTTTGGCAACTACGCTGGCATAGGAACTTAGGTCGCAGCATAGGTGTAATATACGAAAATAAGGATGAAAATATAATGAATTATGGATAATAAGATGATACAGGATGAGTTTATGGTCAAAACAAGTAAGTTGTAAAGGTTTAAGTTTGATTGTAGAATGAATGTTGAAGTTTGGATTTCTGCAATTTTTGATAGATTCAATGCTGCCATCTGGAGAATCTACGTCGCGGCGTAGAGACAGATTAGGAAGGGAATAGTGTCATTTTTTCTTAACGCTGGGTGGAACGCCGTCGGTATACCCGAGAGTTTCTTTTAACGCCGAATAGGAATGCCGCCGGCGTAGGTGATGGATTTACCGGCGGATGTTGTTTGATCGAAGTTCTTGGAATTCAAAGCCTCGATGAATGCCGCCAGCGCTCGTGTAATTTTTGCCAGCATAGAGTATACGTCGGCAAAATTTATACGTACGCGCCAGTGTATGAGCAATTTCTATATATATGAGACACGAGAAATGGTTTTTGATAGAACTTTTTATCATATTTTTCCTTCGTATAAGAGAGTTTTGGAGCATTCTTAGAGTCATAGGGTTTTAGAATCATCAAGAGTGTGTTTTTTATCCAAAGTAAGTGATCTTAACCTTCTCTTATGGGTTATATACGAATTTGTATAAGTTTTCTTAGGGTTTTGTTGGTTCTTGAAGGAAAAACGTGGGAATGGGTTTAGATCTCAGATTTAATCTTTCGATTGGATAAGAAGTGAGCTTTGTGATTAAAACAAGTAAGTATAATGTTCTCATACAAGATTTATGCGAATTTCATGCAAGTTCTAAGGATTTTGTGATTGTTTGCATGAAGAAAACCCTAGATTTGGTTAGAATCCAAATTTATGGATGTGAGTCGGGTTTTAGTGATCTAAATCAGTAAGTTTCTCTTTTCATTGATGAATTTAAACAATGTGTGATTAGATGATCTTTATATGTTATTGTTATCATATAATATTAGGGTTTCGGTGAAATATTTGGAATTTGTGGAGTTTTGTGCGGTTCGTTGTTGTTTTTGAGGATATTTGTAGAGTTTGATCGGAGTAGACGGTGCAGATAGTGGAGATTTCTTTTCAGGTTAGGATTTTTGGAGAATTCATGTTTGTTAGGGTATTTTGATAATGTGATCATATCTGTTGATGTATATATATATATATGTTATAATAGGATATTTGGAGTTTGTGGAATTGTTGTTGGCGTGGACATAGGAGTTTGTAGAGTTCGGGTTGTCTTTGTTGTTGTTGTTGATATCGGATTTGAGGATTTGCATTGTATTCCTGAAATTGACAAGGGTACGACCAATCCCTGCTTGTTGTTTTTGCTTGTAAGATTAGTATTACTTGATTGGTTGTAGGGATATAACTTTATAATGAACTTAATTCTATTCGGCTTAATAATTTTGCTTGGTTGTGTTTGGCTTTGACCAGTAAAGGCCTGGCAGATAGTGATACTGGTGAGGCACCCTGATGATCTATGTGTGAGGTTGTCCTAGGTGGACTCGTGCACAAAGATGATTCCGATAGAATTAGGGGAAACGGAGATGTTTGGGGAGTACCCACTTATCCATATATGTATATAATTACCATATTTTCAAAGAGTTAGTTGTTTTTAAAGAGGAGTCTAAGTTATTTCGAGTTTGGGACTAGAGTATACATGGTTCTGAACTGTGTTGATTTGCTGACTATAAAAAGATAACAAACTGATTGCTTGCATTAGACTAAGTGCATTTGATATATATACTTGTTGCGTGTGCATTTGCATTTGCTTTAAAGGATTGGAGTTATCGTACTGGGCTTCACAGCTCACTTTTTAAAATTCTAGATACAGGTGATGAAGACATTGTATATGATCTTTCAGGTTATGATTTGATCTTTGATAAGGGGGATGGCGATAGTGGACCTGACTACCCAGCTGAGACTTAGATTTGCAGTTTACAAGTTCATGGAATGAGAGAGGTGTTTAGATATATTGAAGACTTGGAAATTATCTGTTTATGTTTTATGTTTTATGTAAAGACTTTAGGATTTTATGTTGTAGGAAATTTTAGGTTGTGAAGAAGGTTTTCATGTGAATTAGTGGTTTCGTTTAGTTGGCTTGGTATTGCTAACTGGTATGATTGTTTTAAATCAGAAGTTTGTTCAGAAGCTATGTTCCAGGTTATATAGGTTGTGTTGAGTACTCTATGAGATACCTTATGTGTGTTTACAGGTGATATTTGAATAATTTGTGGATATTAGAGTCTTAGCGTGTCCTATTCAAGAGAGGACACGTGGCGGGTTATAATGCCTTATTTTGTGGCGTTACAATAGGATCGGCTTACAAAGTGACCAGTAGCAAAATCTTTAACGCTGTTATGAAAGCCACCTATACAAGTTTAAGGTCGCCGGCCTTGGCCATGTAGGCTGCTGGCGTAGAGCCGGCTTATACTGCTACGAAGCAACTTTTCAAATTTCTTCTTATTTTTCTTTATTTGATTGTTTCCCAAGGCTATTTTGAAGTTATATGTATAGATGTTATCAGATATCAGTTGAATGACATATTTTGAATTTTTTTTCCATTTGTGAGGATTTCTTGTTAGTTCTTGAGAAAGAACTAAATATGATTTCTTTAGCGTAGAAGCTTGGGAAATCTATCTTGATAACTTAGGTTCCAATCAATAGGTTTGGTTAGGGTCTGGTTCTGCTTTTTGATAACGTTGGTTCTAATTGATAGGTTTGGTTAGGTTTACATTCCTATCGCTTGTTTCAAGGCAATCCTAGGGTTCCAATCCATCATCGAGCGTTGGGTCTTAGGTTTTATATACCTAGGTTTCTTGTTTTGCATCATTTGGTATCAGAGCCTTGGTTCCTTAAATGGGTAATTCTATTCTTTTGGATTTCTTTGTTTGATCTATTTTTGTTTTGTTTTTTCTATTTATCCTTATTGTCCCAAAATCCAATCTTTCTTTGTGTTTTTCAGTTATTCATTCTTAATCAAAAAAGGAAAGAAGAATCGGATAAAAAAACATAAAGGAAATTCATGTAAAAAAAAAGGGAAAGGAATTCATGAAAAAAAGAAGGAAAAAAAGGGAAAATTCGTATTAAAAAAATAGTTATTGATCTTTTGTCTGATTGAGATTCTTTGAGTTCTCTAGAAAAGTCATCTCAATGGAAATATCGAATTCTTGTGTTCTTAGATTATCTCCTGATCCTAGTTGAATATCTTTGAAATTTGAGTTATTGAAATATGATTTGCCTTTGTTTTTGTGTGTTGAAATCATTGATCAAGTTCTGATCAAGGACTTATAAGAGAAAATTGAGTAGTAAAAGGCAGGAGTGGCGAGATCAATATTGACAAAGGCCAATTAGAGTGAAATATGAGAGATTTCACATCTTGGAGAGTACATACATGAGGAAGTGTGTGGTGTCTAACATTCTTGTTTAGATTCCTTTCTTCTTGTAGGTTATAATCATGAGTAGTGGTAGAAATTTTGATGTGGATATGAAATCATTCATGAAGTCTATGCGAGATGAATTAAGAAGGATGAATATGAGGTTGGATGATTTTGAATCTCCTAGCAAATTTAGACCTTCTAAATAGAAGTCTTCTATTGAAGAGGAAAGAGAAGATTCTAATTCTGAAGATGGTAGTTCCATGAGGAGAAAAGGAAAAGCACCAAAGCATGACTAAGCAGTATCAAGATGAAAATGCCTTCTTTCTAGGGAAGAACGATCCACAACTATACCTGGAATGGGAAAGAAAAGTGGAGCACATGTTTGATTTCCACAATTACTCTGAAGAGAAGAAAGTCAAGTTGGCTGTAGTGGAGTTCACAGACTATGCCAGTATCTGGTGGGATCAATTGGTGATTAATTGACGTAGGTATAGTGAACAACCTATTAGAACATGGAAGGAAATGAAAGTTATAACAAGAAAGAGATACCTTCCCAATTACTGTCATAGAGATTTGTGCAGAAAGTTGTAAAATCTAACTCAGGGTTCTATGAGTGTGGATGATTATTATAAAGAAATGGAAGTAGCCATGATTAGGGCTAGAGTGGAGGAAGATCCAGAAGCTACAATGGCTAGATTCATTGGTCGATTGAACAAAGATATTACTGATATTGTAGACTTACAGCATTATGTGGACATAGAAGAGTTATTACACAAAGCTATTAAAGTTGAGAAGTAGCTAAAGTCCAAGGATAAATCGAGTTATGGTTCATCTTCTAAATCTTCTTGAAAACCAAAGTGGAAGGATTACAAAGCAACTTCAAATCTAGAAGAAGAATAAAGATCCAGTTTCATCTTCGAAAGATAAATATGAAACTAAGTCATCTTTTAAGTCACGTGATATTAGATGTTTTAGGTGCCAGGGATATGGGGATATTGTTTCCTAATGTCCAAATCAGAAACCATGGTTATTCGTGAAAATGGTGATGTGGAGAGTACTAGTTCCAATGATAATGACATGCCACCATTAGAAGACTATAGTGATGTTGAGTATGAAGGGCCAATGAAGGGTGAATTTTTAGTTACTAGGCAAACTTTGAATATTTAGCCTAAGGATGATGGTGATGAGGTACAATGTGAGCATATTTTTCACACCAGATGTCATGTTAACAACTAAGTATGTAGTTTGATAACGATAGTGGAAGTTACACGAATGTGGCAAGTACCTTGTTAGTAGATAAGCTAAATTCGAAGACTTCAAGGCATTAATCGCCCTATAAATTGTAGAGGTTGAGTGATTGTGGGGAAGTTAAGGTGATTAGGAAAGTTTCAGTCTATTTTCAATTGGCAAGTACTAGGATGAGGTTAAATGTGATGTGGTATCGATGTAGGCTTATCATATTTTGTTAGGACAACCATGATAATTTGATAGGAAGGTTATACATGATGGCTATAAGAATCATTATTTTTTCATGTTGAACCAAAATCTTGTGATTCTAACCCTTAAAGCCATGGGAGGCTTGTGAAGATCAAATGAGAATGGCTAAAGAATTCAAAGTGAGAGATAAACACTTGAGTAATAGAGAGGAGTGAGAAAAAGAGTGGCAAACACACACTAGTGAGCAATGAGTGCGAAACGTAAGTGAGTCGCATTACTAAAACAAGTGAGGTTAAGAGTTATGAATTCAAAATAGCAACTAGTTGTACTTATGTACAAGGATGTTTACTTTTCTACTAACGAGCTTAACCAATCCATTCTTAGTGTGGTTATGTCTTTGATGTAGGAATTTGATGATTTATTTCCTGAAAAAATACCAAGTGGATTGCCACTTGAGAGGAATTGAGCATCAAATAAACTTCCTTCCTGAAGCTTCAATTCCCAATAAGCCAGCATATCGAGCAAATCCTGAAGAGACGAAAGAGTTACAAAGGCAAGTTGATGAATTGATTCATGAGAGAGAGCCTTAGCCCATATTCAGTTCTAATCATTCTAGTACCCACGAAAGATGGAACATGGAGCATGTGTGTAGATTATCGAGCAGTCAACAAGATCATGGTAAAGTATAGACATCTTATACTTAGACTTGATAATATGCTTAATGAATTGTATGGTACATGTTTGTTTTCTAAGATTGATTTGAAAAATGAATATTGCCAAATTCGCATGAAAGAGGGAGATGAGTGGAAAACGATTTTAAAAACTAAGTATGGTCTTTATGAGTGGTTGGTAATGCCATTTGAGTTGTCAATGCACCTAACACTTTTATGAGATTGATGAATCATGTTTGAGTGCTTTCATTGGAAAATTTGTTGTTGTTTACTTTGATGATATTCTAGTTTATAGCAAGGATTTAGATGAACATGTTCAGCATTTGCATGATGTCTTTAATATCTTAAGAGAAGATAGATTTTATGCCAATTTAAAGAAATGTACTTTTTGCACGGAATTTTTTATTTTCCTTGTATTTGTTGTGAGTGCAAATGGAATTTCCATTGATGAAGATAAGGTGAAGGCAATTAGGGAGTGGCTAACACCTAGAAATGCAAATGAAGTTAGAAGTTTTCATGGTTTAGCAAGCTTTTATAAGAGATTTGTAAGAGATTTTAGTTTTATAGCTACTCCTTTAAATGATCTTGTTAAAAAAATGTTGAGTTTTAATGGATTGAAAAGCATTAAAAGGCCGTTAATACTTTGAAAGATAAGTTGACCAATGCTCCTTTGCTTATTCCGCCTAATTTTGATAAAGTTTTGAAATTGAGTATGCATCGGGAAAAGGTATTGGTGGTGTTTTAATGCAGGACTCTAAGCCAAATTGCTTACTTTAGCGAGAAGCTCAGTGGTGCAGCATTAAACTAACCGATGTATGATAAAGAATTATATGCATTGGTGAGGGCATTGCAAACATGGCAACACTATCTATGGCCAAAAGAGTTCATCATTCGTTTAGACCATAAGAGCTTAGAGTATTTGAAGTCCCAAGGTAAGCTGAATAAAAGACGTGCAAAGTGGTTGGAGTTCATCGAGACCTTCTCTTATGTGATCAAGTACAAGCAAGGCAAAGAGAACATAGCTGGTGCATTGTCAAGAAGGCATGCACTTTTAACTTATTTACATACTAAATTGCTTAGATTTAAGCTTATAAAGTACTTGTATAAGAATGATAGTGATTTTATCCAAGTTTGGAGTGCTTGTTCTAAGCATGCCTTTACTGGTTTTTTTATAGGCATGAGGGGTATTTGTTTAAAAAGAATAAGCTTTATTCCCAAGTGTTCCTTGCGTGACTTGCTTATTAAGGATACACATGGAGGTGGATTAATGGGTCATTTGGCATTCAAAAGACTTTGGATGGGTTACAAGAACATTTTTATTATCCTAACATGAAACATGATATGCAAGCTCTTTGTGAAAATTGTATTACATGTAAATAGGTTAAATCTAAAGTGATGCCACATGGACAATATACTCCTTTACTCGTGCCTAATCAACCCTGGACTGATATTTCCATGGATTTTATTTTAAGGTTACCTTGAAAAGAAACATTTTGTTGTTATGGATAGATTTAGTAAGATGGCACATTTCATTACCTATTCTAAAACTAATGATATAACTCATATTGCTGTATGTTTTTCAAAGAAGTAGTGTGTTTACATGGAATGCCAAGAACATTGTGATATAGGGATGTTAAATTCTTAAGTCACTTTTGGCGTACTTTGTGGAATCGACTAGGAACTAAGTTGTTGTTTTCTACTGTTGCTCATCCACAAATTGATGAGTAGAATTTCTATGAAATACTCATCCTGGGTATTTCTTTTGTCTAGGTGATGAAGGATACAAGATTACCCTTCCTGAGGATTTCTACGACTAAGAAGATTGCGAAATGGACGAGTGAGTTATTCCTCTTAATTTCGTTACCTTACTTATGCTTGTAAAGTAGTGGCATTAGTATACTAAGAAAAATAAAAATGGATATGTATGGGGAATTCGGGGATATGTATATATATGTGATTATATGCTTATGTGTGAAATGAGAATTAAGAATATCGTAACTTCAAATTGCTTGTTTGAGTGTTTTGTTTACTTACAAGATTACTTATTGCTTGCCAAATTGATTGATCATCCTCTAATAAATCTTAATAAGGTTTAGCTTAAGAAAAATAAAAACACTTACGTATAGCATCCATCGATCACATCTCTTTCGGAAAGCTACTACTCCTATGCATAGAGTTGGATTAGCTGTTCTTGTGGTGGGTCACGGGTCATATTCCTTCCTAGAAAATCCAAATCGCCCATGGAATGCGACTCTAGGTTCGGAGCCGAGCCAACTGAACGCTTTGGGTAGGACCTAGGGACTAGCAGTAGAAGATCGCAGATCTTCAACACCGATTCCCTAACCTTCGATACGGAGGGGTAAATCCATCCTATATATAATTTCCAGATAACTATATATATTTGTGTAATCACGTGATTGTGCATTGTATGCATAGCATATATGTGGAAAATTTAAATGAACTTGTTTAAGACCATGGTGCGAATGAAAAGGAATACCTCACTAAGTTAGTTGTAAGCTTATACCCCTATAATTTTGTTGAAACAAGCATACCCGTGGATTTAATCGAAGATCATGATCTTAAAGAAGTCATGGAAGGATGTTAAATTTTTATGAAGGCAATAGGAACATAAGATGAAGTTACTTTTTAAGGTTCCTTATATGTAATGTATGCTATGTTAGTGTTTTAGAAATTCTAAGAAGTGTATTTATTTTGGTTTGAAGACAATAGAGGGATACACCCTTAAGAATTGTAATTTATCATGTTTATGTTTTATGATAAGTATTCTCCTTGCCTTGTTACTTAATTATTATCAATATAAATTACGCTACTCCGATGCATTCCTTGGTTATGCCTTCCTTCATGGCTAATCCAAAACCTGAGGCTAAGAGGCATAGACAACTCAAACCTCTTAAAGATCCCATGACTTCTAAAGTCAAATGCTAGAAGAGTAAGGGAGGACATTTCCCTAAAAGTTGCCCATGACTGCAAAACAAGTATTACTTTTGTGGAAACCCGATCACAAAATCCATGATTGTCCTAAAAAGAATGGTACTATCTATTTTGGTTACACAAAGGGAAGACACGGTGCCAACAATTGGCCAACGATAGTAAGAGAATACTATATATGCAGACGCCCCATCTGCGTAGGACCAGGAATTACCCCAGAGATGCCAAAGGAACGTGCTACATGTGCAAAGTGTGGTACTTCTATATGTGAGGATCTAAAGCAAGGTCTATGGGACGACCCCATCTCATTCCCGAAGGAGATAACTCATCCAAGAAAGAACATGGAACTTCATCTAAAGATCCTACCACAATACCTCACAACACAAGAAAGGATATCATGCCCCAAAGGGTATTATAAATATAATAGTCCGCTGCATGTTAAACGAGACTTAAGAATTACTACTACAGTCATTCAAAAGTCTTGTATTAGTATGTAAGGCATTCCTTTACGATAATAGAATACATAAACAATTAGAGATAGATAGTTCAACCTGATAGGATAAGCGTAAAAATATAAACCACAGATATCTCAGGATCAGTTACAAAGTATTAAGGGGCATTCCCCTACTACACATAAGTCTAGGTGTTATCCTTTTTGGTAACAATTGATCCTTCTAGGTTCACTACTAAAAACTATACAAGCTAATTGTAACTTCTAAGGAGATAACTCCTAAATTCTCATTACCTGGTTTGGCCAGGTTCAAGGACCCAACCATAAGTATGGGAACTGTAGTAGAAAAAAATCGTGGGGAGTGTAAGCTACGCTAGCTTAGTGAGTTCCACTTCCAAAATTAAATGCTCAATAGGTGATATATATCAGAAAGTTAGATTAACAACCATATGAAATGCACAAACACGTGAGCATACAATACATAAGACTATCCAGAAATCTTATGTTGAATGGATTTACACCCTCCATTCGAGGTTAGGTGTTTCAGGCCCATACGACCATAGATTTCAATTTTTCTCATTTATATTGTGGTTGATACAATTGCCCACCCCATACATTTTTAATTCCGACCCTTACGTCAACATTACAATTTCCGGCCATTATGCCAGCATTTTAATTTCGGTCATTACGCCAACATTCGAGTTTACAGGCCCCTCGTTGCCCAGCTATTATGCCTTCTTTCCACAAAGGTATAATAACCTATGCAATGTGACTCACATATAGTATGCATGGTCAATTTGATTATAAGATCATGACATATTAATTTAATAATTTATGGGCGATCATAGACACAATAGACACTTTAATTCTATACTAAATTATATAAGTATTTACAACAAGTTCATTTCGATATTCTTATCATCGATTCATCCAAGTAGAACTCATATATACGACATCAAATTTTTATCTTGCCCTAATTCTAATGCCACTAACATTAAAGCACAAACACAAGCATATAATTTAAAGATAGTAAACTCACTCAGCCATGGTCTTCGGTCTCTAATGGTAGTGATTCAGAAACACGAAATTTTCCTCGATTCCAAAATCACCTAAACGAAAGAAATACCCCTTATGAGTAATTCATATCATAACTAATTCCAAACTTTTCAAATAAAATCTTTGAATTCGTAATTTTTGTAGTAATTGGAAATTTCAACTTAAAACGGCAATAACTTGACCATTTTAACTCGGAATTTCGCAAATAACTATTGATTTCTATCTACTGTGAAAGATTTATCTACTTATGATGTTATTAATAAATTTTGAAAACATTTAGGTTTTGGAATATTCGGGTCAGATCTGATCAGTAACTAAAATTTGAAACTTTGAAATTGTTTCGTGAAATTTGCATCATTTCTAACAAGTAGATTATATGTACATGCAATGTCTACAAGTTATGATCATGAATTTCATGATATGAGCTATCTACATGTAATTCCTTAACGATTTTTTATTGAAAAGAATTTTGCAAAAACTTTCCCTTCGCAATAATGCCATGAACACTTGTTTGAGAAAACTAGTTTTATTCCTTTGAAAATCATGCATATTCTTACTATAATAAGGCCTTGATGACTTATATACCTATTACCTTCATTATCTTAATAAATTATTCATTTAAAGGTTGGAAAATAGATGTTTTAAAGTGGATTTTGCCTAGTGACAAATTTTGCAAATTTTTGGAAAGGAAAATATTGTTTGATCTTAGTTGGAAAATGTTTCCTTTGTTTTAGGTTTCTACTTTGATAAAACACATTTACTCTTATAAAAATCAAGTCTTTATTATATCTATTCCCTAGGACTTCTATTTTTCCATTAACGTACTCATTTTGACATTTGGAAATAGGTGTTTAAATAGGATTCATTTTTAGATCCGAATTTTGGAAAATTATTTTTGAGATTGTTTCTTGTGAAAAACTCATTTATTCTTTCTAAAATTAAGTCTTAATCCAACCTACTCCTAAGGCTTTCATTTCTTTACTAAAAATCTTGTTTTAAGGTTGGAAAATAGGTGTTTTCTTGGCATTTCACCCAAGTTACGAATTTCTACATTTTTGTTAGTGTTGAAACATAGATCTAACTTAACTTTTGTAATTATTTGCTTGTTTTGAAAATTTCTATTAGTAAAACCATGATCAACTCATAAAAATCACTACCTAATGATATCTATTACTTAAGCCCTTCATTTTACATGTAAGACTTTCATTTTGAAGTTGGAAAATATGTTTTCTAAATGGGTCTTTCTCAAGATCCGAATTTTAAAATTTACTTTTTGAAAGAAACAAAGTGGATCTTGAGTTTTGATCAACACTTTCCTTAAGAATATCATGTAGCAAGTCTTTCACACATGAAAACAAGTAACTATGTCATTTTAACTACTCTAAATAATAGATCTACTATACTACTCATGCTATGAGTGTAATGCAACAATGACAATATGTAGATGTGAGAAAAAAAATGAAAATATATGCACAAAATTTCTATATAAACAACATATAACAATATATAGCAAAATAATAGCAAGATAACTTAGATTTCAAGATTTACAACATTGTGATGGTATTGATCTCATGCTTAAGTGTTTCCACATCCTTAGCTCAAAGCTCATGGGGATTTTAGTGGAACTACACATGTATGATCTTGCCATTACATGTTTTAGTGGGGTAGGATTAAGATCTATTACCTGTTTATATGTGTGGAGAAGGAAACTTGAAGTAAAAAAAATTATGTGTGTGTGTGTGTGTGTAGGGCAAAGGGGCTCACAGCAAGGAGGAGTGGAGAAGGAGAGAAAAAGAAAACTTCCAAAGGTTGGTTTTGTAAGAAATGAGGAAAAGTGAAAGGTGAAAAAGAGTTTATATAGAAAAAGAAATTAAGGTTTGCATGAATAATTTAATTGAAGAAAAATCAAACAAAAGAGAGTGAATGGAGAGGGGTGTGCCGGTTCTAGGAGGAGGGAGGGAGAGAGTGTGTTTTGATTTTGTTTTGTGTAATAACTTTCAAATTTAATATGTAATTTAAGTAATAAAAGTTGTATTGGAAAAAAAAATGTAAGGAAGATGATGTGAGAATGTAAGAATAGGTTGTAAGGATATAAAAATAGGGTATGGGTCGTGTACTTGATGAATAGTGTAAAAGAAAGCAAAAAGTTTATTAGATACTTAAATTACCGGTAGTAATGAAATACGATATAAATGTAACTTTTATAAGCCAAAAAATTATATAACCGATATATTTATAAATATTATGAAATTACGAATCTAACGGTATTTATATCATATAATTAATATCCCGAGCCCCAGGACGCGCTTTTCAAGATTTGTATCTAGTCTGGCTTGAAATTGGTCGAAAATCCACTTGTTTGATATTGTTAAACATCCTAATACTAATATGAACCAATCTACTCTTTCCACTCATATATCGATTCCTTGGTTGAGAACACGGAATTGCCGGATCTAAACGGCTAGGGTTTCCTAAAGTTTTGTTGACATAGGATTTCCTGTTGACTTTCCGATTTAGAGTCTTACTTCAGAGTTAACTCATTTTTATTCTTTCGGTGGTTTCCTTCTTGATATTGCCTGACATAGGATTTCTAGGTTCGATTGGTCCATAGATATTCTTTTAGGATTTCGGTTTTGGTTTTAAGTTTTTCCCAAAATCAAACTCAGGTTTACTAAGAAAACGAGGGTTTACAACCTACCCCTCTTAAACAGAGTTTTGTCCGCAAAACTAAAACTTACATATCCTCTTTTATTTAACTCGAAATACTTACTCCAGATTTCCTCTTTACTTTCTCAAATCGTCTCCTCAGTTGCATGGTTCGTCTTTAATATCTTCACTTACCGAGCCTCTTGTTAAGTAATCCTTGTGTCCTTGGATCTATGTCTAGCACTAGATATGCCTCTTGAGTAAGGTTTCTTTTGACTGAACGATGTTAATTCCATGGTTATTTTAGGGCCTGGTACACATTTCCCTAGTACCGAATCATAGGATACATGGTATGTTTCTTATGAAATTTAGGATACAGGACCAACCAATACGCTAGACCTCCGCTTCTTCTTAGCACCTCAAGAGTCCAATGTATCTTGAATGGTATAACATATCTCAGGCTTATCTTTCCTTCTACGTACTCTTCGTACTTCCTTAATGGGATTTACCTCAAGTTCAATTTGATATTCGAGAACTTATCTTTCTAAATGGGCCTAACTCCTTCGTCGTCTTGAGTTTCCTCTTTCTTTTACTGTATCGTCCTTGCTTTATTAACTGCCTTTATGTCTTAAGCTTGATTTACTGTTAAGCTTTTCTATGTTGTTCTAAAACAGAGGTGTCTCATGATACCGTCCATACAAGGCTTCATAGAGTGGCATTCAAAGGATCGGGTGACAGCTGTCATTGCAAGCAAGTCTCAAGTTGGTACTTGACTATTTCAGTTCCCCTTGAGTTTTCAAAACACATGCTCTCAACATGCTTTCTAATGTTTGAGCTATCCACTCAAACTGTTCACTGGTCTGAGGGTGATAAGCGATGCTAAGCTATATCTTGTTACCAAACTCTTTCGTAACCTTACCCAGTACCTATAAACTTTGAGTCTCGATCTGGTATAACTCTCGTGGGTATATCCTGTAGTTGCACTATTCTTCGAATGTAGAACTTGGCTAGCTTGCTCTTAGGTATATGACGTTAACCGACAAAGAAGGGTGCTGGCTTGATTAATCGATTTATGGTCATCCATATTGTAGCACAACCCTTTGAAGTCTTTGGGGTAACCTTTCTTGAAATCCATGGACGTCTGATCCCATTTCCATTTAGGGATAGGTAAAAGCCTTAGTATTCTGCATGACCTTCGGTATTTCATGACACACTTAGCTATATTCCCTTTTTGTACCATCCTATCGGTAGCGACTAACTCACACTTCCCTTCCTCACCTCCTCAATTCTCGTTACATTAGCCGTCCTTTCCTACCGACCACTTTCTCCTTATCCTTTATAGGGTCAGAGTATTTTACTTCTTGAAATCCTTTCTTAAACTTTTGCATTACTCCATCATATTTTGAGTTCCCTTGATTTCCTTAACTAAGCTTAGTTCCAGCATTAAAATTGGGTAATTTCACTTCCATACCTTGCCTAGTGAATTTAAATCCTCAATTCCTTTAATTTTCTTGTTAGTTCCTTTTTGGCTCATGATTTATACTGTCACTTCTTCCTAACTTTTACTGTACGATATTTAAATTTCCAGGTCATCCTCTTTGATCAATTCCAACCATCCTCCTTTTTCACATTTAATTCCTCCTGTGCAAACAGATATCTAGAGCTTTTATGATCTGTTACATATATCTCACATTTTGTCATATAGATAGTGCCTCTAATGTTTCAAATCAGAGACAATTGTGGCTAACTCCTATTCATGCACAGGTAGTCCCCTCATCGGGTCTCAATTATCAGAACTATAAGTAATGACTTTTCCTTCCTTCATCAATACATATTCAAAGCCATTCCCTGGAGCATCACTATGCATCATATGAGATTCCTAGGTCTGGCAAAATCAAGGTCGATGCTGAAACTCGTTATTATTTTAATTCTTGAAAGCTTTTTCCTTTGCTTCTATTCATACAATTTCTCATTCCTCTACATTAACTAGGTATAAAGCCCAGTTATTGTTCCGTAAGAAAAATTATTTTACCAACTTGTATCTATTGTCAGCTCATTCCTAAAAGATTCTTATTTGGGTTACTATTTAGGGATGTCTTCACTTCGCAATGGCCGTGATTTCCTCGGATCATCCAAAATCTTTTCGTAGCATATACTGTCTAAAAAGGATATCCGTTCTAACCAAAAGTCGTACCTAAATAGTTTAGCAAACGACTTATTTTCTCTTAGAGCTTGTATTGTCATCATAAGATGCTCCTAATGTTGTTCCTCACTTTTTGGGCATATCATGAAGTCCTCAACAAAGAATATTACATATTTGTCTAAGGGTGATTTGTACACTCTACTCGTAAGATTCATGCATGTTGTTGGAGCATTATCAAATCAAAAGACATCTCCAAAAATTCATAGGGCCATACTTGGTACAAACAACTGACCTTAGTTCATTCTCGAGTTTTATCCTCGATGGATGATAATTTAAGGCATAAATCAATGCGTGGAAACATGCAGACTCCTTGCAACCAATCAAAATATATCATTGATCCTAAGAAAACAAAAGATATCTATTCCTGACTGTAACTCATTGAGTTTACCATAAATTCGATACATAGCCCCAAGGATTCATCTTTCATCCTTGTAGGCAAAACAAGTGTGCCCCATGGCGAACACAGTAAGCCCTATGAGCTTCCGTTTCCACTATTCTTGCTTCTGGACTTTCAACTCCTATGGCTTCACCCATGCCATCTAATACGATGCCTTTGATATTGGTTATGTATGAAGGGTCCAATTAATTCTCGAAATCATTCTTTACCTTATGAGTCGACCTAGGCCATATTGTAAGCCCATGGTTTTTAGAGTAATCCTAAGCCTTAACCCTAAGTCGAGAAGTCAACTAGAAACCTTAAATCAACAGATCTCAAGTTAAACCCTATAGTTTAGAATTGGAAATTTTGTGTTTGTAAACCGAGGATTTGAAAATTAAGTAAAGTATGTAGAATAGTTCGTAATATTATTTGATTTCTTAAAAATATCAGATTGGTTTATTTTCGGCTTATTTCGAACCCGATTGGATACTGTTTTTGGAAAGCATGTCTCGAGGCTTGGAAAATTAAAAATATATCTTTAATATTTTTAGACTCGTATTTTTATAAGGATTTCAAAAATATCGACATCATAATTTTTCGGAATCTAAAAATATCAGTTATAGCTTATATAAGCATATTTTGACCGTACTGGTAACATATTTGTTGAAATACTAAAATAATTCAATTAATTATTTAATTTTATTTGTGAAAATTCTGCCATTCATTTAAAAATATTTTTATTAATTTTATTTTATATATTTTCTTAATAAAAAGTATTTTTTCAACCCATACTTCAAGTACACTTCAATTGTCACTTCTACACATTATTCAAGTTTTCTTTCACTCTGTTGGTCCCGAAAAGATAACCAAGAGGGAGGGTGAATTGGTTATAAAATTTACTTTTCAAAATTTTGAATAAGTTTCACACCACTTGGTTATTTAACTAAAATGGCTTTAAAACTTTTTTGTAACAGTAATCTAAACAAATAAAAACTTTAAGGAAAGATTCGGATCAAAATTGAAACAACTCTTTCAAACTTGTAAACCTCCTGCCTAACTCTCTGAGTAAGAAAAATGTTAACAATTTACTCTCTGATTAACCTTCTGAGTAAATATCTATATGCAATGAACTTTCTGATTAACCTTCTGAGCATATAATGCATATATAAAACATAAACAATTAAGTACAAAAATAAAGAGAGATAAGGAGAAGAAATTGCAAATTGATGTATAGAGGTTCCGCCTTGTGCGTCAATCCTCTCTTCCAGCTCCAAGCCAGGGTCCCGGTATTCCTCACCGGTGTGTTCCACTATCCAATCAATTCAAAGAAGTTACAAGAAGTATTTGCCAATCTTTTGGCTACAATTCGCTTAGCTTGATTCTCACAAACAATCAATCAACTAAGCCTACTTGTAACTCTCAACTCACTAAGAGTAAAAACAAATTAAGAGGAATATAAAATTTGATTTTCCTCAATTTTTCGCTCAATGAACAGTAAAATAAAATTGACAGATTTAGAATGCTTGGACTTTTTGAATTTCTCGTGTTGTCTCTGATTTGATCTCTAAAATTGTTCTCTTCTCTCTGCTTCGTCCTCCTCCTTTTATTTTAATTATTGCAACGGTTAGAAGCTCGATTGGATCAGCTCTTCCAGAATTCTCGCGCGTAGGACGAGTTCTTCAGTTTCCGCAATATCAGCTTTAATTTATCTATCGATTGACTCATTTTGAATTTGAATACTTGAATTTATCTTCGTAATCAGTTTTAGATGATAATTTGAATATTCTACAACTAATGTGATTATCTCTAAACTAAAAATTTGGACTTGAACTTGATCATGTTGAATCTTTGCACGTTCTTGTTACTGTTCATGCTTATCATCATTCTTCACGCGAAAATAATTTGGACATAATCCACAAAAATCTAATTTTGTAAATACTTCATATTGTCCATACTAAAAAATAAAATTCAGTTTGAGCTTCATGAAATTCATTTTCTTTAATAATATTTTCGTGTTCCTTCAACCAATATTTAAACTAAAAAAATAATTCCCTGTGGATATAATCCAACTTTGTGGAACACATTGAGTATAACACCCAATTTATACTCAACATTTGGAGCTAGGTCTTCAAAAATTAAATCGTGTTTGAAAACATTTGATTTTGTGCAGTTCATGTACCTACTGAGTTTCCTTCTGAGTATTAAACTCATTAATGCAGGACATATATATATACCTTCTGAGTAACCTTCTGAAAAGATATTCTCTCTATGTCCAAGTCTCTGAGTTACCTTCTAATGTATAATCTTACTTAAATACAAAATATTTTGTTATCATCAAAATCATCTCTTGAGAGAAATCAACACACTCATTCTACACTCCATTTCACCACAAATGGCAGCTGACCACACTCCTAAAAATAGCCATTTTTGTTTTATTTTATTAATTTATTTAATGATTTAAAGTCTCTTTTAGTTATCACATTAAGTAACACAAGTTACACTTTCAAAAATTAAGTTACAAATTAACTTCGCTTCTTTCTCTCTCTCTCTTTGGAATCATGTCCAGTCCCCTCCCCAATTCTGCCTTTATTTTATTTTTTTTCCATTTATTTAAAACACATTAATACACTTCTCTTTCTCTAATTAATGCCTTTTATTTACACCCTTTCATTTCTTTAAAACCCTACACCATTTACTCTCTCTTTTCCTCTCTTTATTTCTTTCTTTGCCTTGTTTTTGCAAGAGAATACAAGCTACCCCCATGTCCATTTCTTATTTCCACACTCCATTCTTGAAGATTCTCTAAGTATACTTTCTTCTTAAGCTTCCATAGACACTATAGGTTGATTATATGGAGGTTTCATACATCAAAGGACTCTCCATAATGCCTAAAGGCTAGAGATGATGATGCCAAAACTTTGAAACACTCCGCTTGTTGATGATCTATAATAATATTGCTATATTTGTTGTCTTTAAGACTTTATTATCTTCATATTTGTATTATACTTTGTAGATATAATTTTTATGAAGCTTTGGTTATGTTTATGTTTAGATATATAGGTTCAGAGCTTACTACCATGTATTTCTTTTATATTCATGTTCATATTATGTGTAGATCTTAGATTTAAACTTGAATAAAAATAGTGAAATTCGTATCTTGACAAAACCTATATTTAAAACCCTCTTCCAAGTCTCAAAATGAAAGTTTTAGTTGAGAAAATAAAAGTTTAGTGGATGTATATCATCAAGACTTCTTTTTATAAGAATCAAAGGTGATTTTCAAAAGTTACTTTCAAAATAAAAGTCTCATTTTCGGATTTAGGCCAAGACATAGTTTAAAAACATGTTTTACAACTCAAAAAAGAAGATTTTATTCAAGAAATAGAAGGTTCTTAAGATATGATATGTAAAGGATAATTTTCATAAGTCTTGATGGATTTTATCAAAAGATACGTTCTAAGATAATTTTTGAAAATTCGGATCTAAGCTAAGTCCCATTTTTAAAACCAATTATCTAACCTCAAAATGAAGATTTAGACAAAAATATAAAGGGCTCTTGGTATAGATATCCTAAGGATTGGAATTTCATAAGTTTATATGAGTTTTCCTAAATGGTATTTCTAAAATAGAGAGTTTTGTAAAAGACAAGTCTAGATCTTATTTTCATTCTAAAACTCAGAGAAGAAATTCGGATTTAGGAAGAGATGAATTTTGAAAACCTTATTTTAGACTTCAAAACAAGAGTTTTATGTGGAAAATGGAATGCTTTGATAATAGGTGACATAAGAAAATTATTTTCATTGAGTCATGTTTGTTTTAGCAAAGGATTTTCCTCAAAACAAGAAAATGAGTTTTAACTCAAAATTTCGGTTTTTACAAAAATAGATTCTTATAATTTTCATTTGGATAATATCTTGATGATCATATAAGTATTTAATTCTTTATCTTCAGCTAGAAGTTCTTTTTACAAGTGTAGAACCAATATAAGTTGATATAAAATTTTAAATGGAACAAAAGTAACAATTTTCAACAAGAACTCAAAACTGGAAATTTGTAACCCTACTATACAGTAGTTTTTTGACCCTAAAATGACCTTGTATGTTTGATTTAACTTAGCAAATGAATAGATCTTTCGAAATAGATAGAAATTGATATATAATATACCCAATTTGAGTTAAAATGAGTTAGATATGACCATTTTAATTTAGGACTTCAACTTAGGCGAAAATTGATGAACTTAGTAATTAGAATTGTTAAGTTTATTAGAACTTTATAAGAAATACTCATTTTGGGTATTCCTCGTACTTAGGTGATTTGGAGGACGGATTTCCATTCCCCAAGGGCTACTACGACTAGTGGATTTTTCTATATGGCCGAGTGAGTTTATTTCTTAAATAGTCGTGCTCATATATGTGCTTATAATCGTAGTGGCATTAGAATTAGGGAAAGATAAAATTGAGATGAATTCTGATCTAATCTTGGTTGAATGAATGTTAAGTATATCGAAACAAGACTTGTTGTAAAAATATTATATGAGCTAGTATAGACTTGAATTGTCTGAAATTCTCTATGATCACTCTTAACTTACCTAATTCACATGCCACGATTATATGAATAAACTGTACATGCATATCACGTATTGAGTTACATTGCATTGGCTGATATACCTTTGGTGGTATATTAGCGGATAGGCGAGGGGGCCTATGTTAACATTAAGGATATGAGATCGCTAAAGTTAACGAATGTGGGGTAGGCACATAAAACTACCACAATAAAACAACAGAGGTTGTATAATTAAGAGAAAGAGATCGGGATTATGGTTGCATGACTTATGGACCACCCCACCCAATATTGGAATTATGATTACATGACTTATGGACCATCCCAACCCCAAATGGAGGGCGTAAATCCATTCACATATGGCTCCCGGAAAGTCATATGCTTGTATAATCATTTGCTTGTGCATTCCATATGACTGCTAATAACTTGCCTGTTATATACTGTTGTTGAGTATTAAATATTTGGAAATGAATCTCACTAAGCCTATTAGCTTACACCCCGATAGTTTTGTTGTGGTATTCCCATTTTTTATTGTTCCAAGAGAACACTTTTCACAGGGTTATCTTTTGGATGAAGGAGCTTTTGAAGAAGTCAGGACCTAGCTAGAGGCGTGGACTTCTAGGAAAATCTCTTTAACATAAATCCTAATATTTGTAATATGGTTTTAAACTGGATAGACTTCAATTATTATTTTGGCGAGGGTATGCCCCTTTGACTTTTGTAAAGACTTAACTTGTTTATCTTGTTGTGGTTTCTATTCTTAATGCTATTGTGGCCTTCTTAAGACTATTTGATTCAAAGTGTAATCCTAAAAATTGTGCAAGTACACCTTACACCCGATATGTAAACTTATGGGATGACTAAGGATGTCATACTTAAGTTTAAATATTAAGTGTTGTGGACTGTCGCGTTTTAGGTACCCTTTGGGGTGTGACACATATTCTGGGATTACGTCTGAGTACTTAACCATTATTGGTATATCTTCTGTTTTTCCTATGATTCTTCCTTATCCCATGTATCCTCAATAGGCATTATCTCTTCATCATTCATCCTTATCTCTCAAGAATTTAATTTATTTTCTTGGCGTGTTGTAGTTCCTTTTAACAACTTCACCTTTTTCCATATTGCTCATATTAGTTTACTATTTCCTCTCAACAATCCATAATAGCTTAAACCGTAGTTAACTAGCTCATACTAGGGATGATGTCGTACTTACTTATCTCTAACACTGCCAGCTCTCCTTCTTGAAGGGGTGTCCTGGTATCTCCATTGAACAATCCTTTGATGTCTCCCGAGTCGGCACAACACTTCCATTTTCTCAGAATCCATAGTAAAACTTACATCTCTCATTTTTTTTTTTGAATTTTTGCATATGATACATTAAATGGACCTTCCTTGACATCATTCCTTTTCGTCATTTGAGAACCTATTTCTACAATCTTCGAAATTTTTACTTTTATTTCATGTTCTTCCAACTTAATTATCCGACCTCTATCTAGATTTCCAAATAATCCTGGTCTTTCCATTTCTTTGCTATCTTTGAAAGATTCAGATATATATATTGTAGAAGGTGTGTACCCATTTTCGCATTACTTATCCACTCTACATCATGAGGAGAAAATTCTGCACTATGTATCACTTTCTAGCTAAAGAGAAATAGTCTTCCGGAATTTTTCAACAAAACTTCTTAAGCCACTAAAGATTTTCCCTTCTAACCCAACCAATTTTTCTTCATCGTTTTCGCAAAAGGTTCTATCAAAACATGGGCCACTCCTTTTTAAAGTCTGGTATTGAGCTTTATTGGGTTCTTTAGTAATATAGCGGTGGTGATGATATGGCGTCTTGCACACTCTGGATCTAGGGAAGTTCTTTGCTCGTGGTTTCAATTTCTTCGGATTCACCTACTTGTACTTTGCCACTTAGATTTCAAGGTTTTCCATTACACTATCTCGTAAACACTAAATCGTAATTTGCAGAAATTAAGTAATAAATCAAAATTTCAATAAGCTATAATAATTCGAAGTCATGAAATCCAATTCAAGAAAATTTGGAAATATTAATATGTAGAATAGAAATCATAACTCAATGCAGGAAATCAAGCAAAAGAAATCGAACATGATGATTCAATGGGTGCAATGATATGCATATATTTCGTTCTTGATTATGACTTCCTAGGAGAATATTAGATATTATGTTCCTTATTAGCTGCATGCTTGATCGCATTATTTGTTAAGAAAACGAAATGTTCTTCCATAAACAAGTACATGTTAAATTTCATTAGATCATATCAAAGTCATACATTCGATCGAGTCTTTCACATTATACTTACAAAACATGAAAACCATGCTACTCGACTAATTTAGTCCTATCAGAATTACAAATTCTTGCTAAGCCAAGAAAGGAAAACATAAGACAAGAAACTAAACACATAACACTCCAAGATTCTCTAAAGACATCACTAAGGCAATTTAGCATTCCTCATCGCCTATTACAAAATTTTCAGTTAGACTGATGTGGGTTATGCTTGTCACCACTACTTCTTTCACTCTTAGGAGTCTCCTGGTGTAGGGGTCGGAGGTCGATCTCTACTAGACGAACTACCATCATCCTTCCTAACAAACAGATTCAAATATTCTCTCACTATCATTCTCTTCTTCCTAGGTAGCCAAGTTCGCTCCTCCTGCTTGGTTTCCTCCTCTTCTTTCTCTTCCTCTTCTTCTTCTTCTTCTTCTGCCTCTTCAATCCTATCCTGCATATCTCTATCCTACTCTAGTTTCTTCTAAATTTCTCTTATCATTCTCCTGGACTTCCCTCATCATATCATCCTCCGAATGTTCATTCCTTATAGGATCAATGGGGACTTCATTTGTCAACTTTTGGTGTCACGCCCCATAGGGTATCCTAAATGTAACAGCCTGCCACATACTATAAAAGACTCTCGAATTTCTATTCGAGCCCTTCGGGAGTCTTGTATAGATGTCAAGCGTCCCTTTACGACAATAGAATACTCAATCGATGGAGTTAAGAAGTTTAATGTGGCATTCATTAGCCATAGATAATAAACCAAAACACATATTTATACTTTACAAAATCTAAGGGGCATTCCCCCGCAAAATAATATCAAGTCCATTACAGTCATCCAGAGTCCTTTAGTTTCCAACGGAAGTCTAAACAAAAGCGAAGTAAACTTCTATGGGAAACTCCTATCTCCGGTACCTGAGCGGTGGCTTACCTCGGCCTAAGCCAAATGAACTCGTGCTGCAACAAATAAAAGCTATGGGGGCATAAGCTAACTAGCTTAGTGAGTAAGAACTTCCATATCACAATTAATACAATCCATTCAAACAAGTGATTATTCACGCAAATGTATGGATCATACAAATGAGTTCAACAAACATATGACCAGCCGAAAATCATATGTGGATGGACTTACGCCCTCCATCCTATGGTACGACACCGTTTAAGCTCACGGTCAACTGAACAATAATTCGTTTTATGGATCACGATTAACCAACATATTCGTTTTATGGATCACAAAAAACCAACTAATGCTAATGCTCCATCCCCGTCGTGATATGAATGAGTCCAATTATAATTGAGGTCAAATATATATTAATTCAATTCTTTTAGGTGACCAACAATTATTCGCAGACAATCAATATAAAATGCTAGCAAATCAATCAATAGCTTAACATCCGGTTTCGATATTTCTTAAGTTTCATTTCACACATCAACAGCAGACAAATATATAATTCCCATATACCCCATCATACATATCCATTTTTATCTTTGCCTACACCACTAGTGCCACTAACAATACAATCACAAACATTAATTGAGAGTGGAAGTAGTACTCACTCGGTCATGACTCGCCGGTCTTTAGTAATAGTAATCGGGTGGTAAGGTATCGTCTTACTCGGGATCACTACCAAATAAGAATAATCCTAATAAGAATCTCATCATTTAACTATTCCAAGCTATGCATCTAAACTAGATGAATTCGGAATTCGCGCTATTTGCGGAAGTTCCAACTTAAAACGGCTATAACTTGGTCATTTTAACTCGGAATTTCGCAAATTTTATATCGATCTCTATCTACTTCGAAAGATCTATCTATTTCTAATATTATTTTCAAGTTTTGAAAACATTAAGGTCACGGAACAGTAGGATCAGATCTGTTCCATAAATTCTCGATTCCGAAAAATTGTTTTGCATTTGATAAAAATGTTCCTAGTTGATGATTCATGTATAGATGGTATATGAATGAGTTCCTAATATGAATATCATGTAATGAGCTCAATATATGCATGGTTTTGATGATCTTTGATGATGAACTCCCATGGACTCCTAATTATTAAGAATTTCATAATGATCACTTATGAAAAGCTAAATTTTCCAACTTTACATTCCTAGGGTTCTTATGATTTTATTCTTGGAATTTACTTACCACCTAAATGAAAATGAGTTCTCAACATCTATATTAATCATGACCTTCATTTATGCATAAAAATCCACATTTTTCATTGGGTAAATATGTTTTTAAACAAGCTACTCACAAAAATCCGAATTTTGTAAATTTCCTTTTCTTGCAATTTTTGTGGGGGAAAACTTGTTAATGCATCAAAAATTGAAGCTTCATTATATCTATTATCTAAAGGCTCCATTTAGCTCATAAAACATGCCATCTAAGCTTGGATACTAAGTGTTTATGTGGGCATCATCCAAAAATACGAATTTGACTATTAATTACTATCTCAATAATTTTCATTCTAACTCCACTACTTGTTTTATATTTTTCCCATGCCTAAACTCATCTAAACTTATGAAAATCATTCCTTAAGGGCATCTATTACATATACCTTTATTTTTTATGAAAAATATGAGTTTTAAAGTGGTTTTGGTGGTCTTTAAGGTAGGGTTCTAATTTCATCCGAACTTCCAACAAATCATTTCTAACAAAACCTTTTCTTTTTCAATTTTCTTGAATTCTATACATGAAGATCTACTATCTAACATATCTATACATAAGCAAGGCTACATTTTTATGATCATCAATGCATGAAAATCCAAAATAACCATATGGACATGAATGTAGATGAAGATATAAATGTCTAAACACTAGATCTACTAAATATAATGCATGAATCATAAGTTTCATGGCATGAACATCAATATATATGCAAGATCTCTACTTTACATGCATGAACAAGATAATATCTCAACAAAAACTCATTTAAACACTAGATCCATGTCTTGTGATGGCTTGATATTCTTGTTCAAGTGTTTTCATGTCCCTAGCATTTTATCATTGGGATTAAATGTGAAAACACACAAGAATAGCTTTGCCATTACAAGATTTAGGAAGAACAAAGCTTGAAATCAACATACCAATGGAAATTAGAAGTAGAAATGAAGAGGATTTGAGCTTGTGTGTGTGAGTGTGAGAGGGGGGGGGGGGGGGGGGGGGGGGGGGTGGCGCTCACAGCATTAATAGGGAGAGAAAGAGAGGGTTTTCTCTTTGAAAAAAATTGAACAAGTGAAAATGAGGAGAGAGAGAGAAAAAGGTATTTATATATGAATAAATTAGGGTTTGTTAATGAATAAAAATAGTAAAAACAAATCAAATGAGAGAGGGAAAAGGGAAAGGGGGGGGGGGGGGGGGGGGGGGGGGGCGGCGCCGGCCTTAGGGGGGTGTGTGTGTGTGTGTTTGAAATTTGTTAAATTTGTAATTTATGTAATTAAAATATAATAAATGTAATAATTATTTAGGAAACAAAAATTCTTGGAAAAGAAAATTGTAATGAGTAGTTGTAAGGATGTAAAAATAGGTATGGGTAGTGTGTAGTATAGGTTGTACTTATGAATAGTAGACAAGATATCTACTTTACCGGTTGTAACGAAAACATGGGAAAAGGCTATAACTGTAATTTTTATAGCCCAGAAAATTATAAAATTGATATTTTTAGAATCCTTATAAAATTATGGTTCTAATGAATATTCCGAAACATTTTTCTGAGTTCGTGGTCCTGGGGCACGCTTTTCCGTAATTGAGCTCGGGAAGGCTCGGAATTGAAAAATTCTCGAATTTAAAACTTTCAAAGGTCTAAAATATACTTTAGAATGATAATTCATATTCATTTACTTTATAAAACTTCTTTTATTATAAAACCGAAAGAAAGCCGGATTTAGGGTTCCTAGGCTTCTCTCACTAGACTTAAACTAGACTGGATGAGGGTTTCGCTTTTCAACTCGGGGTTTTCTTAACTACTGAGATTACCGGGGTTTACATCGGGCCTTCTCCTAATACATATATGTCCCTCCACAAACTAGGATCATAATCAGGTTCTATCCTGTGGCTATCCAGGATTTGTAATTCCTGATCAAAATCCAAATTGGGCGGGTTTGGCTCATTACTTGGTTCTTCCTCAATTTCAGCTGGTTGAGGTGTTCTAATTCGTTCGGCTTCTACCCAATTCGGGTCTTCCTCAGGTCTTCTTCCTCTTCACTTTCTACCTCGTCCTGATTTTTTGTTACTGAGGACAACTCCAAACTGTATGCCTACTTCACTAGGAGGTGGTGCTTGAATTTCTAGGGATGTTAGAAAAATGTCCAGATATATATCTCTCCAATAGAAATGGTTGTTTGCATCGGCCTCAAGCCGTTCTATATGAGTCATCAGATCATCATGGGCATATATATATATATATATATATATATAAGGGTCTGATGTTCCTCCACACTCTAAAGTCAGGGTAGGGTAGGTTATCTTCCTTCTTTAAAATAAATGTGGCCTCCCTCAACATTGACTCATTGCCATAATCAACCATGATCCTTTCCACCGCATAAATTGTTTCTAGCATATACCATCTCCTTCTCCTGATCAGTCATATTTAATTTGATCAATCACTCTTTCCCATCATGTGTATCTAAGAGCTCTTTTCCATATCACATATACCTCCTTGAGAGTCCAAGGTCTCTTGGCCAAAGCAAAATCCTCATAAAGAATCCTCAGCCTTAATCTGTAGTCAACAAAGGTCTCACCCGTCCTCTTTAGAAATGTTCTGGCTCTTTCCGAGTTTCACCCGGGGATACATATACCAAAAAGAGATTTTCTAGTTAAATTCGACTTTCAATTTCATTATTAACCTAATATTTGTTTATTCTTGTATTTTAGGTCATTAAATTCTATTCCAATGCTTTATATTTTTGTTACTCTGATACCAACTTAAACTATCACGCCCTAAAGGGTATCCTAAACACAACAGTCTATCGCATGCTAAAAGAAACCTAAGAATTACTACCACGGTCATTCAAAAGTCTTGTATTAGTATGCAAGGCGCTCTTTTACGACAATAGAATACATAAACTGAAATGATCTAGATTTTAAATTATATTCAAATTCCATGTGTTGTAAGTTATTTTAAAATGTTGAATTTAATGAGCAAGGTTATGTTGTTAGTAGTTTAAGATATGTGATTATGCATATGTATATGTTGATATTAATATTTTGTTTTATATGCATTAATGTGTGTGTAATGAAATTATTAATGTTGTCTTTTGTACATTAAAAGGTTAAGTCAAGTTAGATTTATAAATCAACTCCAATTTTGCTAAAGATTAATTGATAGAGTTCTTCGTAATTAAGTTAGCATTTATGCCTCAAATATAAGCCAAATGAGACTCAAATTAAAGTTAAATGCAACCTAAGTTAATATATGCATTAAGGGGTAAATTTGGAATGTGAAAAAGTCAAAATTAAGCTAATTTGACTACTTTTTGGGGCAGCTCAAATTTTATCCGAATTTTTTTCCTTTTCTTTCTTCTTTTTCTCTTCTTCTTCTTCCTCCATTTCCATCTCTATTTCCAAGCTCAAGTTAGGGTTTATATCAAGTTTACAAACCAAGGTTCTCTCAAGACAAGGTATATATATATATGTATTTGAATTAACTTAGTTTAGGTTGTTGTGTTGTTTTATTTTCCTTTCTTGAAATAGATGTATGGATTATTGGATGGATTGAGTTTAAGATTGATCAAATTGTTGTTCATGCATGGAATGAGTTATGAAAGTGTTATATGAGTGTGTGAGGTTGTGCATGCATTGTTGTATGTTTATGAAGTGTTGGGAAGTTGTTAAGAGGATTTGTGTAGAAGAATTTAGAATTGATGGAAGTAGGTTTTTTAATGATGTTGAATTCATGCTTTGAATTGCTACAATTGAGTAGTATATGTAGGAGTGGGTATATGAAGTTGGAAGTGTAGTTGAGGAAAGTTTTGAAGTGTTTTGACATAGAATTTTACAAAGTGGAAAAACAGGGGATTTGAATTTTCGTTTAAACCTGTTTTTAAAACGTACGCCGGCAACCTGGGAATTCAACGCCGTCGGCTTAGAGGCAGCGTTGGATTCAAAAATTTTAAGGCTGGCTGAAAGCCGCCAGCTTTCGCTGGGAAAGTTAGTCGGCGTTCATTCTGTCATGTTGAACGCTAGCAGTGAAAATGAAGGCCGCCGGCGTATATGTCAAAGCCGCCAGCTTATCTGAGTAAGCGGCCGGCTTAGACCTCTCTGGACGTTTTTGAAATTTTGGTTTTGGATTCTACACCGGTTCAAGGCCGCCGGCGTAGGATACAAAGGCTGACGGCGTACCTTAGAACACTGCCAGCGTTGGCAGTGTACATTTTCAGAACATTGAGCACCGGCCCAAAGCCGCCGGTTTTGGCTGCCGGCCTATCCCCTGTGCTTTTGAAATTCAAAAACTTTTTCCAAAAATTTTCCAAAGTTTTTTATTTGAGCAATTGAGTTTTATTAAAAGATTTAAGATATAATAGCATGTTTAAATGCTTATTTGTGACCTTGTATTCGATTATTTGGATTTCCTTGATTAATTATGGTAATGAAATCTATAATTGTTGATTTATCATCATCGAGAGATCCTAGTTCTATACTAACGGGTTCAGGTACGCAATAACTTGTCTGATGTTTGCTAGGACCAGACATTTCTAATTTGACCTAAATTAATTCGATTTAACATTTGGATGAATTGGATGTCTATTACGCTGTTTAATCTGGTCGAGGAGCAGCAAACCTGTCATGATGCAATGACATGTTAGCTAGGCGCTTAACCAAGTCATGATGCAATGACTTTACCATGATGCAATGGTACGCTATGATGCAATAGCGATTCTTTTGGTTAAGTGGGTAGCCGATAGGGGGGAATTGTATCTGTGTAACGTTTGCTTAAACTTAGGGGGAAATACCATGATTTAGTTCAAGGTTTATGGGAACTTGTGAACTAAGCTCATGTTATGGACTGAGTTTAAGTAGAGTCGGGTAACGGCTTTTAAACCCTAGATGAAGCTATTATCTTCATGAAATAGATATAGGAGATATAAGTATTCGGACTGCTTATATCAACCCCTGAGCAGCTGCTGTTACTCAGGATCCCTGGATTCCCGAAGTGTGACCGGGGTTTGAATACCCTCTTGTTGATTTGTGAATCAAATTGTAATAAAGATAACCACTTGTTCTATGGTGCATTACATGAATCGGATGACTTGTTATGCATTGGTTATTGTGTACTGGGCCTCTGGCTCATTTTGCTGCTTTGCAGGTAATGGAGACGGTATTACGATGACTTGGGCTATGGGTCCGATTTCAAAAGATTTCTGGATGAGTGGGATGAATAGGATCCGGTGACCCGGGACTTTTAGAAGACTTTTTGCTAAGGACCAGCTATGTATAGAAGGCTTGTTAGTGAAGCCAATTTCTTTTGTAATGACCTTAAGCTCCTTTAGGGTCCTCATGTCTTGAAAGAACATGTAATTTGTTTTGTAGTGTCATGTATTGACACAAAGCAATGTTTACTTGATTTAAATATATGTGTAGATTGCTTATGTTAGCAATCTTGTTTTATTTAAAAAGTTCTTTACAAAGTATAGTGATTTGATCAAACAATTTTCATAAACTGTTAGTTTTAGGACAACCTTACATATAATGTGCAAATGTTATATGTGGTTGGGGATTCGGTACTCTAAATCTCGGGATTTAGAGGATCGGGTCTTTACATAAACATTTGGAGATAGATAGTTCAACCTGATAGGATAAGCATAAAAATATGAACCAAAGATATCTCAGGATCAGCTACAAAGCATTATGGGGCATTCCCCTGCTACACATAAGTTTAGGTATTATCCTTTTCGGTAACAATTGATCCTTCTAAGTTCACTACTAAAAACTATACAAACCAATTGTAACTTCTAAGGAGATAACTCCTAAACTCTCATTACTTGATTTGGCTAGGTCCGGGGACACAGCCATAATTACGGGATTGCATTAAAAAAAACTATGGGGGTGTAAACTATGTTAGCTTAGTGAGTTTCACTTCCAAAATTAAATGCTTAGCAAGTGATATATATCAGACAAGATAGATTAACAACCATATCAAATGCATAAACACGTGAGTATACAATACATAAGACTATCCAGAAATCTTATGTTGAATGAATTTGCGTCCTCCATTTCGGATTAGGTATTTCAGGCTCATACGACCATAGATTTCAATTTTTCTCATTTATATTGTGGTTGATACAGGTGCCCACCCCACAAATTTTTAATTCCAGCCCTTACGTCAACATTACAATTTCCGGCCATTACGCCAACATTCGAGTTTTCAGGCCCTTCATTGCCTAGCTATTATGCCTTCTTCCCACAAAGGTATAATAACCTATGCAATGTGACTCACATATGGTATGCATGGTCAATTTGATTATAAGATCATGGCATATTAATTCAATAATTTATGGGTGATCATAGATACGGCAGACACTTCAATTCTATACTAAATCATACAAGTATTTACAACAATTTCATTTTGATCTTCTTATCATCGATTCATCCAAGTAGAACTCAAATACACAACATCAAATTTTTATCTTGCCCTAATTCTAATGCCACTAACATTACAAGCACAAGCACAAACACAAGCATATAATTTAAAGATAGTGAACTCACTCGGTCATGGTCTCCGATCTCTGATGGTAGTGTTCTAGAAACACAAAATTTCTCCCGATTCCAAAATCACCTAAATGAAAGAAATACCCCTATGAGTATTTTATACCATAACTAATTCCAAAATTTTCTAATAAAACTCTTTGAATTCGTAATTTCCGTAGTAATTGGAAATTTCAACTTAAAACGGCCATAACTTGATCATTTTAACTCGGAATTTCGCAAATAAGCTATCGATTTCTATCTATTTCAAAAGATCTATCTATTTATGATGTTATTACTAAATTTGGAAAATGTTTAGGTTTCGGAATGTTCGGATCAGATATAATCAGTAACTAAAATTCGAAACTCCAAAATTATTTTGTGAAATTTGCATCATTTCTAGCAAGTAAATTATATGTACATGTAATAGCTACAAGTTATGATCATGAATGTCATAATATGAGCTATCTACATGTAATTCCTTGATGATTTTTTATTAAAAAGATTCTGTAAAAACTTTCACTTCGCAATAATGCCATGAACACTTGTTTGAGAAAACTAGCTTTGTTCCTTTAAAAATCATGCATATTCTTACTATAATAAGGACTTGATGACTTATATACCTATTACCTTCATTATATTAATAAATTATTCATTTAAAGGTTGGAAAATAGATGTTTAAAGTAGATTTTGCCTAGTGACGAATTTTGCACAATTTTTGGAAAGGAAAATATTGTTGATCTTAGTTGGAAAATGTTTCCTTTGTTTTAGGTTTCTACTTTGATAAAACACATTTACTCTTATAAAAATCAAGTCTTTATTATATCTATTCCTAGGACTTCTATTTTTCCATTAAATATCCATTTTGACATTTGGAAATAGGTGTTTAAATAGGATTCATTTTTAGATCCGAATTTTGGAAAATTGTTTTTGAGATTATTTCTTGTGAAAAAACTCATTTATTCTTTCTAAAATTAAGTCCTAATCCAAACCTACTCCCTAAGGCTTTCATTTCTTTACTAAAACTCTTGTTTTAGGGTTGGAAAATAGGTGTTTCTTGGCATTTCACCCTAGTTACGAATTTCTACATTTTTGTTAGTGTTGAAACATAGATCTAACTTAACTTTTGTAATTATTTTCTTGTTTTGAAAATTTCTATTAGTAAACCATGATCAACGCATAAAAATCACTACCTATGATATCTATTACTTAAGCCCTTCATTTTACATGTAGTAGACTTTCATTTTGAAGTTGGAAATATGTTTTCTAAATGGGTCTTTCTCAAGATCCGAATTTTAAAATTTACTTTTTGAAAGAAACAAAGTGGATCTTGAGATTTGATCAACACTTTCCTTAAGAATATCATGTAGCAAATCTTTCATGCATGAAAACAAGTAACTATGTTATTTTAACTACTCTAAACAATATATCTACTATACTACTCATGTTATGAGTGTAATGCAACAATGACAACGGTAGATGTGAGAAAAAAAAATGAAAATATGCACAAGATTTCTATATAAACAACTTATAACAATATATAGCAAAATAATAGCAAGATAAACTTAGATTTCAAGATCCACAACATTGTGATAATAATGATCTCATGCTTAAGTGTTTCCACATTCTTAGCTCAAAGCTCATTGGGATTTTAGTAGAACCACACATGTATGATCTTGCCATTATATGTTTTAGTGGGGTAGGATTAAGATATATTACCTATTTGGATGTGTGGAGAAGGAACCTTGAAGTAAAAAAAAATTGTGTGTGTGTGTGTGTGTGTGTTGGGGGGGGGAGGGGGGGGGGGGGAGGGGGGGGGGGTGTGGTGGTGGGGGGGGAAAGGGGTTAGTAAAGGGGCTCACGGCAAGGAGGAGTGGAGAAGGAGAGAAAAAGAAAACTTCCAAAGGTTAGTTTTGTAAGAAATAAGGAAAAGTGAAAAAGTGAAAGGTGAAAAAGAGTTTATATAGAAAAAGAATTTAAGGTTTGTATGAATAATTTAATTGAAGAAAAATCAAACAAAAGAGAGTGAATGGGGGAGGGATGCGCCAATTCTAAGAGGAGGGAGAAAGAGAGTGTGTTTTGATTTTGTTTTGTGTAATAACTTTCAAATTTAATATGTAATTTAAGTAATAAAAGTTGTTTTGGAAAAAAAAAATGTAAGGAAGATGATGTCAGAATGTAAGAATAGGTTGTAAGGATGTAAGAATACGGTATGGGTCGTTGTACTTAATGATAGTGTAAAAGAAAGCAAAAATTTGATTAAACACTTAAATTACCGATAATAATGAAAATTTGATAAAAGATTATAACTGATATATTTAGAAATATTATGAAATTACGAATCTAATGGTACTAATATCATATAATTAATATCCCAAGCCCCAAGACACGCTTTTCAAGATTTGTATCTAGCCAGGCTTGAAATTGGTCGAAAATCTACTCATTTGATATTGTTAAACATCCTAATACTAATACGAACCAATATACTCTTTCCACTTATATATCGACTTCTTGGTCTGAAAACATGGAATTGCCGGATTTAAATGGCTAGGGTTTCCTGATGTTTTGTTGACTTAGGATTTTCGATTTAGGGTCTAACTTTGGAGTTAACTCGTTTTTATTCTTTCGGGGTTTCCTTCTTGATATTGTTGGACATAGGATTTCTAGGTTCGATTGGTCCAGAGATATTTTTTTAAGATTTCGGTTTCTGGTTTTAAGTATTTCCCGAAATCGAACTCAGGTTTACTAAGAAAACGAGGGTTTACAAAGGAAGAAGCCCTTGATGATGAAGACGATGGATCAATAGGGTTAAAATGTCAAGGAGATGTTCCTACCCGTGAAGAGCAATCTGAAGCGAAGACGGAAGCTAAATCTTTTGTGAAGCCATCAAAGTGTCATTAAGAGTAACGCTTTTATTAAAGGATTAACAATGATGTAAACATTGTCTAAGTAATGATTGTAAATTGTGACCACGTTTTGCATCCTTTCTTTGAACTTCTGTAAATGAAGAATTTAAGTCTTCCTTCTGTTTTCATGAATTTGTTTTAATGATATGAATTTCCTTTTATTACTTTGATTTCAGTCAGTTTTCAATATTTCTTCTATATATTATATATATATATTTACGCATTTCCGTACTCAATCATTTCTAGCATGTTTCTCCAATCTTTTTCCGAAAACATCTAAGACTTAATAAAATTCAAGAATCTCACACAAAACTTAATAAAACCTGTAGAGCAAATAGGAGACGCACTCGTACACAACGCAAACTAGAAATACCCTCTATAGAACTTGAGAATTAGGAAGGACCTTAACAATCAAATCAACCAAGAGTGGACCCAGCTAACATCGAACAACTTGCCAACCTCATAAGGGATTTCGCGCAACAAGCTCATGCTATACCAACACCTGTACCCACATAAGAAGCAGCACAGAAGTTCCAACACCACCTATTGAAATTGCACTTGTTGAGCCACTATCACAAAACCTTATCAGAGTATGTTGCTAGATTTCATCAAGTGCAATCGATATTTTGATGGAGCTTTTGGGAAACTAGATGAAGTCGATGATTGTTTAGCACAAATAAAACGATCTTTTAGTGCTTTTGAAGTACTACAATGCCTTCAGCTTACTTATGGTACTTTTATGCTGAGATTCAACGTAAGGATATGGTGGGAATCCAAAAGTAGGGAGCTACAACCACCAATCACATGGGAAATATTTAGGCATGAATTCTTGGAGAACTTTTCCCGGACACTTGAGAGTCCAATATAGTGCGGATTTCTTAAGTGTCTCTTAAGGAAGCTGTAGCCTTGAACAATATGAAACAAAGTTTAGTATGCTATTGCAATATGCCCCTGAATCATATAAGAATAGCGAAGAACTCAAGAGGCAAGTATTCTTAGGAGGATTGGACGAAGACCTTCGTATCAAGTTGATAGAGTTTGACATCAAAGGTTTTCGAGAATTATTAGAAAGAGCATAAATTGTGGAAGGTGCTAAGAAAAGGAAAATGACAGAAAGGAATGTCATGATAATTGAGGAAGAACCTATAAGTGGACCTAGCTTAAGCCTCAAAGTAATGAGTTTGAACCATCGGTCAACCTGAGTAGAAAGAAGGATAAAAAGACACCAGATATCCAATGTTGGATATGTAAAGGTAGACATCATCCAAGACAATGTCCTAAGCTATAACATAAGTGTTGCTACTACGGAAGTCCAAACGACAAAGTCTAGAGATGTCCAAAGAAAACCACCACCATCTACCTGATCTGTATGGAACCAGAACATATTACCAAGTAGTGTCTTAAAAGGAAAGATGCGAATAACACTAAGAATGGAAATGACAGTAGGAATGGGAGATACTCGGTAATACCCCCATAAGGAGTACGTGTACAACCTACAAGGATATGGGTTTGCGAGGAAGCAACCACAAGGAGATAGAATTCGTTACCCTAGAAGAGGACGATGGTCACGGATGCGATTTAATATCGGGTTACCATAATACCCTTAGATGTTAGATTTCCTTTTTACACCGCTAGGACTAAAAGAATAGTTTGCTAGTAATGACCATAGATTACATAATCATCACTACCTAATACAGAATGGATAGATATAAGATCGTCAAAAATTTAATACATATCAAAAGAAGAAATCAAATCAAATGCCATCTACCTTGAACACACCTAAAACAAAGTACATCAAAAGCTTAAAAAAAATTATAATTACCATCTAAAGGCTAGAACAATTGATGATAAAATCTCAACATACAATTTCCAAATTTTCCAAAAATGATGAAACATCTTGATCTGAAACCTTGTCAAGATGATCACGTATATGATAAAAAAAAATCCTTAAGAATGGAATGAGTATGAACATTGCGTATTTTATATGTGCATGTCATATATATTCACATAAGAATGGAAAAGCGAATTCATAACCTTCTTTGTTGAGTAAATGTGCCAGTATCGTGCCGGGATGAGTCGTCATCAGTCTTGAGTCGAGTTAAGTTAAGTGTTGAGTTGTTAGTCATCTGTCGTCTTGGTTGAGTTTGAGACTTTTTAAGAAGGTCAAGTAAAGTGAAGGTTGAAAGTCGCTAAAATCAAATCTTATTAATTTTATATATGCTACATTGCGTAAAATAGTAAATGCATAGAATTAATGAAATTTCCAATGCATCGACTAATTATAAAAGAATAAATAAAAAAAAAAAGAAATACTAAAACAGCGATAAACTTCCAAACCCTTTTCGTGGAAGTGAAACTAAAGAAAGGTTATATGGAGGCAAAGGAACAACATAATGTAATCACAATACCGTTTCAAATAGACTTATAAAAACAAAATCCCATATATCAAGAATGTTGATGAAATACAACATAAAATTTCTCATCAAGTTTTACAAGTCTACGTATGCAAACAAGTTTTGAGGACAAAAATTTTTTTAGGGGGGGAAAAGAGAGAGGGGGGGGGGGGGGGGGGGGGGGGGGGGGGGGGGGGGGCGGGGGGCGCGCGGGGTTGGGGGTTAGGTGTAAAACCCTAAAATTTTCATAACTTTTAGAAAATAATCATAAAGTCAGAAACTAAAAAACCGAAACCGTGAAATCAACCCAAGTTAAAACCAAAATTCTAAATAAGGTCAAACATAAGAATTCTTAATCCTGAGAAAAGAGAACCTCAAAACAAAATAGAATATCCAACTATCGGTCGATTCAATATCCGTACACCAATTAAATCATCTATCTGATTCCTAAAACGCAAATCAAGACGATATATCCAAATAACGCTCAACAACGAAATACTAAGATTTTAAATCCTTCGGTGAATTTTAGAATAAAAGTTTTCAATTTTCACCAAAAATTAAACTAAGTCAACCCATAACCCTAAACTCGGTTAAACGATCCCGAGAACTGAAAACTATTAAATAATCACAAATAAAATAAGATAAACCATGGATATCGAGCTAAAACTATAATACGGGCGAAAGTCCAAAATTTTATGATCTTACGAATAACTCAACAAAACTAGAAGTTAAACCGGAAACCTAAAAATCAATGAAACTTACAATAAACCCTAGTGTTTAAGATCCAGCAATCCCACACTTTTAAACCCTAAAAAATGAAATGAAAATAACTGTTGAAAATAGTTTGTAATAACATAGGGAAGCTTAGAAATATCAGATTCGCGAATTTCTAGTGATCTTCGAATTCAAACGGGATCAGTTTTCAAAAATCGTGCCCTGGTACACCGGATGGCAAAAATATTCCGTTAATACCAATAGACTCATAAAAATATAAGGTTTTCAAAAATATCAGTTTTAGAATTATTCGGTAACTAAAAATTACAAATATAGCATTTTTACGTATATTTTTATTACTATCGATATTTTAATTGTCTAGTTTACTATTTATAGTACTTTTCTACTATTCATCTATCTCTACTTTTACTACTACCTATTCTTACAACCTACATACCTATTTCTTATAATTTTTTTCCCATAAAAATTATACATCACATATTACTAAACTTCTCTTACAGTTTTCTTGTAAAATTAATTTTTAATCAATTTTCTCTCTCCCCTCTCCACCTTGCCATCCACCCCCTCTCTCTATAGACACTCAATTATTTTCTTTTTCAATTAATTTAATTATATCTAATTTTCACTTCAAATTTCTATAAATACCCCCTTCCTCCTTCATTCTTTTACACAACTCATTTCACTACCAAAACCCCTCCACAAATCCTCTCTCCAAAATTTTTCTCTACTAAAACTCTCTTCAACCAATTCTTCACAAAATTCGTTCTTTATACACAAGCTATCTAACACATATCACTAACAACATAATCGCATATTCATCTTCTACTTCCTACAACATAAACACTTTAGGTAAAACTCCTATTCCTATTTATTTACCCATGTCATGTAATTAACATGACTATAGTGTTGTTTTGAAACTCATACGAGTAGTAAAAGCAATAACATGTTCATGTTTTGTTCTTGTACGTGTGAATTCAAATTTTATTATGTTGTTATTATGTTCATATATATGTTGATTTTATTGTTGTTATTATGCTAATTTTTATTCATATCTAACTCAATATATTTATGTATTTATATATAATTTTTAGAGCAAATAAGCTCACTTGTTATTTATTTAATTTCATGCTTTGCAATTTATTTATTTCATGCTATTTTAATACTAGTCTTTCTAGTCTTGGACTTGTCCACATCAAGTCAAAACAATATTTTCTTTATTTTCTTTATTCTTTTTGGGACTGGTTTATTCTTAGTCCCGGGATACCTTAATGAAGCTATGGTTCCCAATACTTGATATTTTTATTATCTTGCTTATTATTATTTGCTTCTAGTATCTTTCTCATATTTTTATTATTTTAGATGCTCATAATACATGCATCTACATAATAATATTGTCTCAAATAAATTTAAAAATAGAAATTTTCTTTAAAGGAACTTGAAACCAAATTTTCTATTATGTGACTTGTTATTAAATAATGTAGTTATTATCAACAAAAAAAATGGAATAATACAAATTTTCTCAAATAACGAAGATAGCTTTACCAAGGAAATATAAGAAATAAACACTTTCTTTTCATAATATGGTAACCTAAGTTTTAGTAAAATAATTTGTGAGTATTCAAAGTTTCACAAAAAACTTAAGATTAAACTCTTTTCAACTCCATAACCAAATCAAGAAGCAAACCAGTTTTCAAAGTTAAGATAAAATCAACCCATAAAGTTATAAACCCACTTAGAAAAATAATAATTTCCAAGTTTCTAAAAATGGAACTCATTTTCAAAGAATATAAGTATGATAAGGTCAAAAACAAAGGATTTTATTAACAAAGAGGATTCTTTTCAAATAAAATTTATAGAAGAAATAAAAGACCAAGTTTTAGAAAATAAGAACTTATATTTTAAACAAGAAATATAAAAAGAAAAGACCCGTTTTCTAAAATCCATTCTAAATACAAATTTATAAATAGGTTATCAACAAATGAATAAACTTTTGATAACTTTGATCTTTTATCACTAAAAGTAAAAATTATAAAAGACTAAAGTTGAAGAAAAATTTACTTGTTTTGGAAAAAGAATGAGAAAAATAAATAAGAATATATTCATTTATAATAACCTAAGATAAGAAACTTGTCAAGTTAAGTTTTAACAGAATGAATTGTTTTATGAAATAAATTATTGAGACACTACCATTAGAATTTTTGCATATTAAGTGAGCTTATCTATATACTCAAAGGATTTATCAAACATATATATATACATATTATATATCTATATTTTTACTAAAGAATTTTTGAATGAAGTTGAGTTGGAAATTGTTTCGCAAAATCCGGAAATATTCGTTATGAATCTATACTACGTTTTTGGAACCCAACGACCTTATATGAAAAAAAATAGCCTTAGAAATGGATAGATATTTTTGAATAGGTAGAAAACGGTATATTATATGCGAAATTCCGAGTTAAAATGAGCAAGTTATGGTCATTTTAAATTGGAATTTCATTCTGTGCAATTTTGACGAACATAGTGAATAGAATTAGAAAGTTTAAGTGGACTTTTACGAATACTCATCACAAGTATTTTTTTGCCTAGTAACGGAGGATACAAGGTTACCTTCTTGGGAATTGCTATGACTAAGAAGATTGCGAAATGGATAAGTGAGTTATTCCTTTAAATTCGTTACCTTGTTTTGTACTTGTAAGTAGTAGCATTAGTATATTAGGACATATAAAAATGGATATATGTGGGGAATAGGGAATATGTGTATATGTGATTCTATGCTTATGTGTGAAATGAGAATAAGAATATAGCAACTTCAAATGCTTGTTTAAGTGTTATGTTTACTTACTTATATGACTGCTTATTGTTCATTTAAATTGATTAATTGCTCCCGCTATAAACCTTAATAAGGTTTGGCTTAAGAAAATTAAAACGCTCACGCATAGCATCCATGAGTCACATTTCTTTCGGAAGGCTGCTATTCCTATGTGTAGAGTTGGATTGGCTGCAATCGTGCTAGGACACGAGCTATGTTCCTTGTCACGCCTCGAGGAGTACCCTAAACATGGTAGTCCGGCATACACAATACTAAAGCCTAGGAATGACTACCTTAGTCACGCGAAGGCTTCCATATCATGTATAAGGCGTACATCACAACCAATGGAACATATCGGAATAGTGCAATTTATATTGATAATAATTAAATAACAATATAAGAGAATACTTATCATAAAGAGTAACATGGTAAATTAAAATTCTTAGGGGTATATCCCTCTATTGTCTTCAAATCAAATATACACTTCTTAAAATTTTCAAACACTAACATAGCATACATTTACATATAAGAACCTTCAAGATAACTTCATCCTATATTCCCATTGCCTCATAAAAGTTTTACATCCTTCCATGACTTCCTTAATGTCATGATCTTTGATTTAAGCCATGGGTTGTACTGTTTCAACAAATCTATAGGGTAAAGCTTACAAACTAGCTTAGTGAGGTATTCCTTTCATTCGCACCATGGTTTCAAACAAGTTCATTTAAATTTTCACACATTGCTATGCATACAATGTAACAATCACGTGATTACACAAATATATATAGTTATCCGGAAACCATATATAGACGGATTTACCCTTCGTATCGAAGGATAGAGAATCGGTGTTGAGATCTGTGACTTCTACTAC
Organism: Combretum micranthum; assembly: GCA_024138025.1. Taxonomy (NCBI): domain Eukaryota; kingdom Viridiplantae; phylum Streptophyta; class Magnoliopsida; order Myrtales; family Combretaceae; genus Combretum; species Combretum micranthum. Next base: position 906,070 of record JAMXBD010000365.1, read on the forward strand.
TAGTCCCTAGGTCTCCACCCAAAGCGTTCGGTTGGTTGGCTCATAACCTAGAGTCGCATTCCTCGGACGATTTGGATTCTTCTAGGAAGGAACATGCCCCATGACCCACCACTATAACAGCCAATCCAACTCTACACGTAGGAGTAGGCAGCCTTCCGAAAGAGATGTGACTCGATGGATGCTATGAATTGAGTATTTTATTTTTCTTATAAGCCAAACCTTATTAAGGTTTTTAGGGAGCAATCAATCAATTTGGCAATGCAATAAGCATCATATAAGTAAGTAAACAAAATATTTAACAAGCAATTTGAAGTGCGATATTCTTAATTCTCATTCACACTAAGCATAGAATCAATATATACATATCCTTGAATTCCCCATACATATCATTTTTTATCTTTCCTTAGTATACTAATGCCTTTTTTTACAAGCACGCAACGTAATGAAATCAAAAGATAACTCACTCATCCATTTCGTAATCTTCTTAGTCGTAGCATCTCAGATGGTAATCTCGTATCCTTCGTTACTAGACAAAAGAAATACTCGGGATGAGTATTTCGTAGAAATTCTACTTAAACTTTCTAATTCTATTTCACTATGTTCGTCAAAATTGCACAGAATGAAATTCCAATTTAAAATGTCTAACTTGTCATTTTAACTTGGGAATTTTGATATAATATACCGTTTTCTACCTATTCAAAAAGATCTAACGATTTCTAGGTTATTTTTATCATATAAGTTCGTTTGGGTTCCGAAACAGTAGGGTACATATTCAAAATGAATATTTTAAATTTTTGCGAAATAAATTTTCAACTCAACTTTATTCAAAATCCTTTAACAAAAAAAAAAAAAAAAAATTGATATGTATATGATTGTAAATCCCTTTAGTATATAGATAAGCTCACTTTATATGCAAAAATTCTAATGGTAGTGTCTCAACAATTTATTTCATAAATATAATTCATTTTGAAGTGTTAAAACTTAACTTGACAAATTTCCTTTTCAAGTATTTTGAAAAAACTTTATATTTTTCCTAGGTTATTGTAAATGAGTATATTTTTATTTTATTTTCCTCATTTCTTTTTCCAAAACAAGTAAATTTTTCCTTTAATTTTAGTCTTTTATAATTTCTACTTCTAGTGATAAAAGACCAAAGTTATCAAAAGTCTATTATGTCGTTAAACCTTTATAAAATTTGCATTTAGAATGGTTTTAGAAAATTGGTCTTTTTTTTATTTTCTTGTTTTAGAATATAATTCCTTATTTCTAAAACTTGGTGTTTTATTCCCTCTACATATTTTATTTGAAAAAGAATCCTCTTTATTGATTAAATCATTTGTTTTGATCTTATCATATTTGTATTCTTTGAAAATAAGTTCCTTTGTTAGAAACTTGAAAATTATTATTTTTCTAAGTGTGTTTATAACTTTATGAGTTGATTTTATCTTTGAAAGCTAGTTTGCTTTTTGGTTTTGTTATGGAGTTAAAAAGAGTTTAATCTTAAGCTTTTTGTGGAAACTTTGAATACTAACAATTATATTACTAAAACTTAGGTTACCATATTATAAAAAGAATGTATTTATTTCCTATGTTTCCTTGGTAAAGCTATCTTTGTTATTTGAGAAAACTTGTATTACTCTATTTCTATGTTGTTGATACCAACTCCATTATTTAATGACAAGTCACATAATAGAAAATTTAGTTTTGAGTTCTTTTAATAAAGTAAAATTCTACTTTTAAATTTAGTTGAGACAATATCATTATGGTTATGCATGTACATGAGCATGTAAAATAATAAGGATATAAGAAAATACTAGAAACAAATAATAATAAGCAAGATAATAAAAAAATATCAAGTATTGGGAATCTATGCTTCATCAAGGTATCCGAATCAAGTATTAGGAGCCTTAGCTTCATCAAAGCATCCTGGACTAAGAATAGACTAGTCCCAAAAATAATAAAGAAAAGAAAAAAAAATGTTGTTTTGACTGATATGGACAAGTCTAAGACTAGAAAGACTAATACTCAAATAGCATGAAATAAATAAATTGCAAAGCATGAAATTAAAAATATAACAAGTGAGTTATATGCTCTAAAGATTATATATAAATACATAAATATTTAGTTAGATATGAATAAGAAATTGGCATAATAACAACAATAAAATCAATACATATATGAACTTAATACAACATAATAAAAGTTGAATTTCATGTACAAGAACAAAACATGAACATGTTGTTGCTTTTACTATCATATGAGTTTTTAAAACAACACCATAGTCATGTTAAGTTACATGACATGGGTAATAAAATGGTCGGAAGAAGTTTACCTAAAGTGTTTATGTAGTATGAAGATGGTAGATGAATTGGGTATTATGTGGGTAGTGATATGTGGTAGATAGTTTTTGTATAAGGAATGATTTTGTGAAGAATTGGTTTAAGAGAGTTTTGGAGAGAGGATTTACGGAGAGATTTTGAAGAGTTTTGGTAGTGAAATGAGTTGTGTGAAATAATGAAGGAATAAGAGGGTATTTATAGAATTTTGGAGTGAAAATTAGATGTAATTAAATTAATTGAAAAAGAAAATAAATGGGGAGTGAAGAGAGAGAGAGAGTGGATGGTAATTGTAAGGAAAGAGAGAGAAATTTGATTAAAAATTAATTTTAGAAGAAAAGTGTAAGGGAAGTTTAGTAATATGTGGTTTAGAACTTTTATGGGAAAAGAAAATTGTAAGAAATATGTATATAGGTGTAAGAATAGGTATAGAAAAGTAGAGATAGAGGAATAGTAATGAATAGTAGAAAAGTACAATGATAGTGAACTAGACAATTAAAATATAGGTTAGTAATAAAAATACTTGTACAAATTCGATATCTATAATTTTTAGCTACCGAAAAATTCTAAAACTGATATTTTTGGATTCCTTATATTTTTACGTGTCTATTGGTATTAACGGAATATTTTTGCTATTTGGTGTTCCAGGGCATGTTTTTCAAAAACTGATCTCATTCGGATCCGAAAGACATTAGAATTTTATAAATCTAATATTTTTAAGCTTCCTTATATTATTACGAACTATTATCAACAATTATTTCCATTTCGTTGTTTAGGGTTTAAGAGCACGGTATTGTCAGATCTTAAACACTAGGGTTTGTTGTAAGCTTTGTTGACTTTTAGGGTTTCGATTTGACTTCCGGTTTTGTTGAGTTATCATAAGATCATAAAGTTTTAGAGTTTTGTCTCTATTATATTTTTAGTTCGACGTCTATGGTTTATCTCATTTAATTTGTGTTATTTAATATTTTTCAATTCTCGGGATCGTTTAACCGAGTCTAGGGTTATGGGTTGACTCAATTTGACTTTTGGTGAAAATTGAAACTTTTGATTCTAAAATTCACTGAATGATTTAAGATCTTAGTATTTTGTTATCAAGCGTCATTTGGATATGTCATCTTGATTTACGTGTTAAGAATCAGATAGATGATTTGATTGATGTATAGATGTTGAATCAATTGATAATTGAATTTTCTATTTCGTTTTGAGGGTTCTCTTTTTCTCAAGATTAAGAATTCTCGTGTTTGACCTTATTTAGAATTTGGTTTTAACTTGGGTCGATTTTGAGGGTTTCGGTTTCGGTGTTAGACTTCTTATATTATTTTCGAAGAATTATGAAAATCTTAGGGGTTTACATTCCTTCTTAGAGAATCCAAATCACTTGGGGAATGCGACTCTGGGTTTGGAGCCAAGCCAACCGAACGCTTTGGGTGGGGACTAGCAGTAGAAGGTCGTAGATCTTCATCAGTGATTCCCTAACTTTCAATACGGAGGGATAAATCCGTTCTATATATAGTTTCTGGATAACTATATATTTTTGTATAATCACATGATTGTTCCATTGTGTGCATAGCATATGTGTGAAAATTTAAATGAAATTGTTTGAAACCATGGTGCGAATGAAAAGGAATACCTCACTAAGCTAGTTGTAAGCTTATAATCCCATAGATTTTGTTGAAACAAGTATTCTGTGGCTTAAATAGAAGATCAGACATTAAGGAAGTCATGGAAAGGATGTTAAACTTTTATGAAGGCATTGGGAACATCAGACAAAGTTACCTTTTAAGGTTTCTTATAGTAATTGAAAATTCTAGGAAGTATATTTTATTTTTATTTGAAGACAATAGAGGGATATACCTCTAAGAATTGTAATTTACCATGTTTATGTTTTATGTTAAGTGTTCTCCTTGCTTTGTTACTTAATTATTATCAATGTAAATTACGCTACTCCGATGTGTTCCTTTGGTTGTGATGTATGCCTTGTACATGATATGGAAGCCTTTGCGTGACTGAGGTAGTCATTCCTAGGCTTTAGTATTATGTACGGTGGACTGCCATGTATAGGGTACCTCTCAAGGCGTGACACAAAGTAATCTAATATTAATTTAAATTCTTAGTAACGATGCCAAAAACTTGATTCAAAAATTTTTAATGAATAGATTTGCAGCAAGTGTACTGATCGATCATGCAATATAAAGTGATTGAGGTTGGTGTTTCCATAAGGATTAATTCAAGTACTAGAACGATATCAATTTTAATTTTATCAAGCGAGCAATATTTTAATCAGATGTGGGAAAAATGAATCCACCATAAATTATAAACATACTTTTAGCTAGATTATAATTTATGTTTAACTAATTTTTTATTTTTGATTTTGCTATAAAGTTTGTATTTTTCTTGAGTCCTAATTTTTTTTAATAAATAATATCAATTTTTAGATTTCTTTAATCAAATTAATATGGATTGGAAATGACAATTATCCATATTACAACCTATAATTGCCTATTTTCTTAATTAATTTTACTAAATTTCGTTAGCTTTAATAAATAATAACATTGCATTTAAGTCATATGTGCAAATTCAATTTAATCAATAATAGCAATTCTTTCAATTTCGCTAATTCAAATAAACATGAATCTTGATAAATCCTACATCCTCTTCTAATTCATTAATAGATCCTAAAAGATTATTTTGAAACTTAAAAACACAAAGTCATAGTATCAAGATTCAAATAAGAATAATCCAATCATCTAAATATATTATAATAAAGCAACAATAACAATTAACTTTTTGCTTCATCAATTTCCCCACACAAAAAAATTTAGAAACATAATTAATTTAAAAAGACATACGTATAAAAACAATTCACAAAATAATCCATTAGTATCAAGAATGTTAGAAGAACAATAGTTTCCAAAGTTTAGTTAAGAAATCACTAAAAAAAAAATTAAGAAATTGAATTTCATGTGGATCTCATCAATATTAAGCCGCTTTGTCTTGATCAATTTATACATGTCTATGAAATCTCACATGGCTCTCGATTATGAGATCAAAATTTTGCTCATCTCTATCTCCGTATTTTTATTATCTAAAATAAAAAAAAATCTCTAGCGGCTATCCCTCCACCCTTCTCTCTTCACTTACCAATTACTTAAAGAATTGTTTTTCTTTTATGTGAATGAACATATTAGAACATATTTTGACATCAAACTTATATTTTTTTTTTTGTTTCTTTATGTCTATCATCTACAAAGTAGATCAATTTAGATATATGTTATCATCAAGCTAGGAGGCATTTATACCTATCAATTAAGGATAGGCTTATGCAAGACATCGATCCATATAGTTTACACAATCATTGTAATATTCTTTCTTGTTTTGGATAGCAGTCTGACTTTGTAATTGCTAAGATATCGATCTTAACAACCCTTATCTATTTTGCTTAAGGCTTTGGATCTCTTGTGAACCTTATCTATATTAACTTTTGAGTTTCTTATATTAGTAATTCCTTTTAGTAATTTCTTTTTTGGGTAAATTTGTTTCCTTTCCTTAAAATAGAAAAATGAAAAAAAAAAAAAAGAGGTATAGAACATGGAAAAAAAAAAAAAGAAAAATAAAATTCGACTTAACAAAGTGACAAACATAAGAAAAGTAACTATAGAAAAATGATTCCTAAGCACAATCTATGTAAGAAAAGAGCATTGCAATAAGATTTATACACTGGGTGTAAATCCCTGAAATTTTTGGATTCGAATTATAGTTTAAACCCTAATCGGAAGTTGACTGGATTTTCCAGAGTCAATGAAACCCTAGTTTACCGTAACCGCTTAAGTCCGGCATGGCCGTTTTCTCTAGCTCTAGAAAACGAAATTGGAAAAATTAGCTATCATAGTTCGTAATAGCTATAAGTTTTATAAAAATATCAGTTTTTCAAAATTCGAGTGTCCTTTGAACCCGATTGGACACGACTCTTGAAAAACGTGTCCGGAAGCTCGGATAGGAAAAATATTCCGAATATACCGTTAGACTCGTAAAAATATGAGATTTCCAAAAATATCAATTTCATAATTTTTCGGTAGCTAAAAATATCAAATATCGCTTTTATACGCGTATTTTCTTACTATCGATATTTAATTGTCATGTCTACTTTTACATTACACTATTTTCTACTATTCTACACTATTAATCTATCTCTACTTTTTCTTACAACCTACTCTTACAAACCATACACCTATTTCTTACATGTTTTCATTTTCAATATAATTTCACATCTTTCATTTCTTACTTTTAATTAATCAAAAGACAAAAAAAAAAAAAATTATTTTCCTCTCTCCTTTCACCAATTTGCGCCGGCCACCCTTGTTCCTCTCAAAATTGTTTTAATTTTCAATTATTTAATTAACACAAATTATCTCCCACATTTTCCTATAAATACCCCCTCATACCTTAACTTCTTTTACACCACTTCTTTACTTAAGTTACTCTCTCAAATCTATCAAGAATTCTCTCTAAGAAGTCTTAACAAGAAAGCTCTCTTTAGTTTCTTCTTTTAGGTAAAATTTCTTCAAGAAATTCCTATGTTCATCTACTTAGTATGAACTTAGTGTGTGTTTTCTAAAACCGTGAAGGTTAAGAAAGCAACAAATAGGTTCATACTTTGTTTTGTTCATAATCACAATTCCTTTATGTTTCCTCTAGTTCATAACTATCTAAATATCTATATAGCTATATATACTATTTAGAGCATATAAGCTCATTGTCTTGCAATTTATTTATCTTTCATGCAATTTATTTATCATTGCATTTATTTATTTCAAGTTGATTTAAGATAGTCATTCTAGTCTTAGACTTGTCCTCATCAAGTCAAAACAATTCCTTTCTTTTCTTTTTGGGACTAGTCTTTTCTTAGTCCCGGGGTACCTTAATGAAGCTAAGATCCCAATACTTGATTTATTTCTTTATATGCTTATTGTTTTAAGATATTTGTTTTTTCATATTTTCATAGCTTATGATTCATATTCATGCATGAACATAATGGTTTTGTCTCAACAAAATGAATGAAGGAAATGTTTTCTTAAGATAAAAAGTTTTCCTCTAGAAATAAAAATAAGGAATTAATGTTTAGAGGAACTTATAAGAGATTTTACAAACATACAAAAGACTTATGAAGTAAACAAAAGTTTTACAATAACTTCATCTTTTTCCAAGTAGAACCCCTTTTCATTAAAATAAAATAATCCCATGAAACCAAGGAACTAAAATATTCTTGTGAGAAAATTGTCATAACTTTTACAAAGTTGTTGGAAACTAAGCTTAGAAATTAAAAATAAAAAATCTTTCTTTTAAGAATCATTTCAAGAAACAAAAATATCATTTTATTACTTTTAAAATTGATGAAATTTAAGTTTAGAAAATAAAACCACTCCTTAGGAATTTAAAGTAATTGCAAGAAATTAAATTTAGAAAAAGGATATTCATCACAAATAACTCAAGGTCTTTCAAAAGTAAAATGAATATTCCAATAAAATCTCAAGTTCAAAGTATTTTAAAACCTTACTTTTATAAGTTGAGATAACTTCATTTACTTCATCTATTTGTTATGAGTCATTACATATATGTATATACCTTTAAAAAAGTTTACAAAAATACTTGAAATATTTATCTTTACAAATGAGTTTTGTTTTCAAGAAGGAAAACAAGTTTTTGAAAATTCGTGGCAAATCTGGTCGCTGCTTTTTCGGAACCCAAACGACTTAGTTTTATGAAAATAAGCTTAGAAATGCGTAGATCTTTTTGAGTAGGTAGAAAACAATATATTATATGTGAAATTCCGAGTTAAAATGAGCAAGTTATGGCCATTTTAAGTTGGAAGTTTCCCTTATACGATTTTACCGCGATTTTAAGAAAAGATTAGAATCTTCAAGAATAGAAGTTCATGAAATACTTATCTTAGGTATTCTTCTTTCTTTTAGATAATCTCGAGGAGGATTGTTCATATCCCGAAGATTACTACGATTAGTGGAAATCCCGAACGACTCATCCATTTCAAGCAGGGTGTCATCATGGCTGAGTGAGTTTACTTCCCATTAATTTTCTCATACTCTTGATTGTGCTTGTAAAATTAGTTGCACTAGAATTTAGGCAAAATCAAAAGGAAGTGTATGATAATATGTTGAAAGAATACTAAGTATATCGAAACTCGATTTGTTTGTAATAAAGTTGTATGTGCATTAATATCTTGAAGTGTTTGAAATTGGTTGATCACTTGAAAGAAATTAAATGTAACTACTAGACTTTAATTAAGAAATTATCCATACACTTCATATGTTGAGTCACATTTCATTCACTGCTATACAATTGGTGGGACAAGTGTATAATAGTGGTGGTAGGTAGAACCGGTATATCATGTAAGTGGCGAGTAGGAGCCGGTAAAAACTACAAAATTGGTGGCTAGTAGGAGCCTGTAATAACTACAAGTTTTTTATGGCGTATAGAAGCGGGTAAAACCTATAAAAGCGTTTTTTTTAAGTTGTGGCTGTAATTGGCCTGAAAACCCAACCCCGAATGAAGGGCGTAATTCATTCAACATATGATTCCCAGAAAGTCATATGTCTTGTATGCTCACGTGGTTGTTGCATTCCATATGTTTGAATAATAAACTTGGTTGATAATTTTCTTCGAGTATGAATTTTAGGATTTACTCACTAAGCCCATAAGCTTACACCCCTATAGGTATTTATATTCTCAGGAACACCTATTTTTGTGCCCGAGGCCTCCCCGTACACGTGTAAGTTTTATATACTGAAGCTTTTGGAGGAAATCTACTCGAAGACTTAGATTAGAATTCTTTTGAAATCTTTAATGTAGTATTTTGGATGTTGTAAAGAGTATCACGATCCTTAGGATTAGCGGGGGTATGCCCCTAAGAAATCATGTAATAGACCTTTAGTTATTAATGATATAATTATGTTTTATTTTTGGATTCTTGTATGTTCTTTTTTTACTTACTTAAACTATGCTTCTCAAAAGCGTCTCCTATTACCGTGCTAGACGCCTTACATATAATACTAAGGCTTTCGCATGACTAAGGTAGTCATTCCTAAGCCTTGATATTATATGTGGTGGGTTGCCACGTTTAGGGTACCCTTTGGGGCGTGACACTGGGCCCTAAACCGAGTTTGCTCTTCCTTCTTGGGACATGAGACTCTAGATTTGAGCTTTCAAGAGTCAAGCCGCAATTGGTAATTTCTCATCCTATACAAATGAAAAAAAAAAAGAAAGAAAAGAGAAATGACATTTCATAAAAGAAAAATAAAGGATAGAAAACAAGATACCTTAATGATGTCGCTAATCTAACATTCAACCTGAGAATGGCTGCAACAATAGCCCATGAAGGAGACATCCAATTGTTGTTGCACCTGTAAGCCTCCTAAAAACAAACATAGCAGGAGGACCAGTTGTCTATGAATAGATTGCTTGACCAAAAACTGTGTCTAAAATAAGTAATTAGTACAACATATCAACCACACCATCAATGGTTTTATAGTACTAAATCTTGTTCAACCACAAAAATTTGCAAGCTAAGAGAACCGATTAAGAATAAGGGATCCTCACAGAACCCATGATGCATCCTAGACCATTTTACTTGGTTTAGAAGCTGAAAAATATTCTAATATATGATCCATTTCCATATAACTCTATCTTTTCTTTCTTTCTACTCACTTTTCAATCTTTAAAAACGATTCTTCTCAACTGAAGAGTGAGGCTACAATTTATCGCTGAATAGATTAGTGATAAAAATCATCATTAGCAATTGGTAACATCCAAAAACATTTGATGAACATTGAACTAAAATAAAATAAGAAAAAGAGGTAAGGAAAGAGAGACATATCTGAGTAGAAATGACTAATTAACCATATACTTAGACTCTATCTTAAACTATCTCCACAATGATATGCGCTGGGCAGGACTGATCAAGGTTTTTAATGATGGAACCTACGACACATGATGAAAATGAGTAGCAAAAAGAGAACTTAATAATGAAAACTCAAGAAAACCAGCTTTCGACCGAACTAGGAATTTTTATTTACAAAAATCCCTCATAATAGTCACAACTAGGTAGTTTGTGTAACTATTTACAACTTATTCTTTATTAGACTGCAAAATCAAACCATGCAGTAGTAGTTTCTACAGCTTGAAGTCAATTATATATGTAATTTTTATTTCAACAAGAGAAAAAGAGATTAATGTTGACTGCAACAGATATCTTAAAAGACAATTTCATTATAAATAGAAAACTAACCTCTTCCCAAGTGTTTGAAGGTAGTAAAATGACTATTGCAATGCTCCAGTCAGTTACTGGACCCACTTTGGGGTTTAGCAATGCAGCAAACAATGTACTCTCAATCTTATCTAACTCATCATCTAGCAAATTGATGCCATTACAGACAACAACTTTAGGGACTGGTAATATTAAAGAATTAAAAAGAAAAATGAAGAAATGCACAATCATAGGGTGACAACAAAAAAACAATAAATAAAGACAATTAAGTATGCCATACAGATGAGAGAGCAGTCTTAGTGATTAGTTGAATATCTTCTTTCCCAGTCCAAGATCTTCGCATTGACTCAACATCATCACTAAACACCATAAAAAAACTACCAATAAAGAATTCAAAGTGCTTTTGGTGAAGTTATAATGACCCAAACACCAAACCACATCGAATTGTGTCTATGTATCATTTTTTTCATGAGCATCAGGACCCTTCCAGCTACTTCCTTAACCTTAGCTTCTACCACACCTCTTGCATAATCTTGTAAACCAACAAGCACTTTTCCTTTGGATTGTTCATCTAAGTTAAAACCCGAAAGTGTAATGGAGATCCCAGATGCATCTCTTTTACTCTCATGACTAAGTAGTTTCCGGATTGATGGCCAAGTTCCATCACTAGCTTTATCTAAAAGAGCCTCTATTGGTCTTGATAATGCCTCCATAAGTTTTGCTTGAAAATGTACCACAACAACTGAGTAGCTTTACTGAAAGACTGAATGATTTTAAGAGAGTGTTGCATAAGTACAATGGGAAGATAGAAGAAGAGGAAGGGTAAACCTTAAAATTATAGTACCACATATTCTTTGGTAAGGAGCTTAACAGCATGAACTGAGGCAATGTGTGCATCAATATCACTCCGGAGTATTTCTCTAGCTTTTGATGTATCCCAACTTGCTTGCTTAATGACAACGTCTATCAAAGTATTATGCCTATAAAATTTTAGTTATTTTAAATTCTATGATAAAAATAATTAAAAGTAAAAGGCCAAACATCACCCATAATTTTTGTAAGACAACTGTCTAAACTACACTAAACTCTAAAGATTTTATTTAGATAATGTAATGCATGCATTTGATCTTTCTTTCTACTCTAACTTTTTTCTGCTATCGATATAAGGCCATGTACCTGCACAACTCTCCTCAAACATAACCATAAATGATTTAGACAGACTCTGAGCAGTTGATGAAAAGCCTTCTCAAAGGCTTCCTTGAATTTATCTAGTGTACCAGACCTCAAATGTCCTAAAATAGAATAGAAAGCAAGTTGTACAAGTTGATAACAAATCATATAGTATGAGAAAGTAAAGAGTAATATGTCATTAAACCAAGAAAAAAAAGAGGAGGATTAAGTAGAGTTGCACAATATAATTTTCTTGTAGGCATTAAAAGCCTAGTTCCATAATGCTCTCCTAAAAAAAAAAAAAATTGTTTCTGCCCTTCATCCATACACAAGAAGAACATATAACACAAATTTATTTGAAAGAGTAATATTGTCACGCCCCGGAGGGTACCCTAAACGTGACAGTCCGCCGCATATAATATTAAAGCTAATGAATGACATCCTTAGTCACGCAGGAGCTTCGATATCACATGCAAGGCATGCTTCCAAGATAGTAGGAGACTCACGGGGGTTTTACATTTAAGTAGATAATAAAAGCAAGCAAGAACTTATGTAAATAAACATAAAATCTTCATTTAAATAACAAACTCTTACATCATCTTAGGGGCATTCCCCCATCTTAAAATTGTCACGCCCCAAAGGGTACCCAAAACACAACAGTCCACTACACTCAATACTTAAACTTAAGTATGACAACCTTAGTCATCCCATAAGTTTACATACCGGGTGTAAGGTGTACTTGCACAACTTTTAGGATCACACTTTGAATCGAATAGTTTTAAGAAGGCGTACAATAGCATTAAGAATAGAAATCACAACAAGGTAAATAAATTAAGTCTTTACAAAAGTCAAAGGGGCATACCCCTGCCAAAATAATAAATAGAAGTCTATCCAGTCTAAAACCATATTACAAACATCAGGGTTTGTGTTAAAGAGATTTTTCTAGAAGTCCACGCCTCTAGCTAGGTCCCGACTTCTTCAAAAGCTCCTTCATCCAAAAGATAACCCTGTGAAAAGCGTTCTCTTAGAACGACCAAAAATAGGAACACCACAACAAAACTATCGTGGTGTAAGCTAACATGCTTAGTGAGATTCATTTCCAAATATTTAATACTCAACAATAGTACATAACAGACAAGTTATTAGCAACCATATGAATGCACAAGCACATGAGCATAAAATACATAAGACCATCTAGAAATCTTATGTTGAATGGATTTACGCTCTCCATTCGGGGTTAGGTGTTTCAGGCCCATACGACCACCTTTAAATTCTTTTCACTTCTCATTATGGTTGATACAAGTGCTCATCTACCACTTTTAAATTTTTACTGTGGTTGATACAGGTGCCCACCCACACATATTTTCAATTCTAGCCCATATGCCAACAATCGAGTTTATAGGCCCCTCGTTGCCCAAATTATTATACCTTCTCCCCACAAAGGTATAATAACTTATGCAACGTGACTCACTACGTGATATGCATGTACAATTTATTCATATAATCGTGGCATATTAATTAAGCAGATTAAGTGCGATCATAGAGAATTTTAGACAATCCAAATCTATACTAGCTCATACAATGATTTATCAACAAGTCTTGTCTCGATATACTTATCATTCATTCAACTAAGATTAGATCACAAATCATAATAATTTTATCTTTTCCTAATTCTAATGCCACTACGATTACAAGCACATACATGAGCACAACTATTTAAGAAATGAACTCACTCGGCCATAGAGAGAAATCCACTAGTCGAAATAGTCCTCGGGGAATGGAAATACATCCCCCAATTCACCTAAGTACAAGGAATACCTGAAATGAGTATTTCTTATATAGTTCTAATAACTTAATAATTCTAACTACTAAGTTTGTCAATTCCCGCATAAGCTAAAGTCCTACTTTAAATGACCATATCTAACTCATTTTAACTTGGAATTGAGCATATAATATACCAATTCCTATTTACTTCGAAAGATCTATCCATTCCTAATATTATTTTCAAGTTTCGAAAATGTTTAGGTCACGAAATAAGCTGATCAGTTCTGATCGGTCGAAGATTCCAATTTCGAAAAATAGTTTTGTGAATGTTTGTGATGTTTCTAGCTTATAGTTTAACTACTCATGCAATATTGATGATTCCTATCATGAATGACATGATATGAACTTGATGCATGCATGTTATTGACATTATTTACTAAAAGGAAATTTACAAAACTTTTTATTTGTAAAACTCCATGACTATATATTTTCAAGAAATCTAGTTTTTCTAACTTTGACCTTCCTCTTTGTTTTGGATTTATTTTCTTAAGAAAATCATGTTATCCTTGTTCAAATTGAGTTTTCATTATACCTATTACCCAAGCCTTCATTTCTACATAAAAACTTGCATTTTACACTTTGCAAATATGTTTTCAAATAGGATTTATCCAAAAATCCGAATTTCTTGAACTTGAATTTTTGAATGATTCTTTTGGGAAAAACTTGTTTAATGCATCAAAAGTTAAGACTTTAAGATACCTATTACTTAAGGACTCCATTTAATACATAAAACTTCTATTTTGAGCTAAGATGATAGGTATTCTTATGGCCTACATTCAAAATTACGAATTTCATATGTTGACTACTAACTCAAAATTTTCATCTAGATTCCACTTCTTGTTTTATACTTTATTCTCATCAAACTCATTTCAACTTATAAAAATCACTACTTAAGATACCTATTACCTATTCTTCATTTTTCACATAAAACATGAGTTTTAAGGTTGATAAAAGGGTTTTCAAAATAGGGCTTTGAAATCATACGAATTTGTCTTTGAACATTTCAAACAAAAACTTTTCCTTCATAGGTTTCTTGTTTTATTTTCCTAAATATCTACCAACTACAACATCTATATACATAAAACAAAGCTTTTATGAGCATGAAAACATAAATCATCCATAAGATCTTAAATGTCAAGCATGGTATAAGCATCTAAAAGCTAGATTTACCACTTATGATGTATAAAATGAAGTTTAAAAGCATGAACATGGGTTTTTTTATACTAGATCTCTACTTTACCCTATTTTTTCATGCATAAACATAAAAATACTTCAACAAAAACTCAATCTAACACAAGATCCACTCTTGTGATGGCTTGATATTCATGTAGTAGCATTTTCTTGTCCCTAGCAAGTGCTCATGGGGACTTAGAGTGAAAACACTCATAAATAAACTTGCCATTATAAGTTTAGATGGTAGTAAGGCTTAAGAATCATCACCTAAAGCTTGAAATAGATGAGAAATGGAGAATAAATGAAGCTTGTGTGTGTGTGTGTGGTGAGTTGAGTGTCACAGGAAGAGAAGAAAATTGGAGAGAGTTTGAGAGCTTTTGAAACAAATGAAGTAAAATGAAAGAGAGAGAAAATAAAAGACTATTTATATTAAGTGAATTAGGGTTTGTTTTCTTTATAAAAAGGAGATAAAATAAAACAAATTGAGGGGAAAAATGAGGAGGGTGCGTCGGCCACAAGGAGTGAGAGAGAAAGAGAGACTTGATTTTATTTGAAATTGTAATTTATGTAATAAAATGTATTAAATGTAATAATTTGTTAAGAGACAAAAATTCTTGGAAAAGAAAATATAATTGAGTAGTTGTAAGGTTGTAAGACTAGGGTATGGGTGTGTGTGTAGGTTGTACTTGTGAATAGTAATAAATAGTAGATAAGACATCTACTTTACCGGTAGTAAAGAAAATACGAGAAAAAGGCTATAACTGTAATTTTTACAACCGAAAAATTATAAAACGTATATTTTTGAAATCCTTATAAAATTTGGTTCTAAAGAGTATTTCGGAATATTTTTCTGAGTTTCTACTTTTAGGGCTTGCTTTTCCGTAATGGAGCTCGGGAAAGCCCGAAATGGAAAATTTTTCGAAATCAAAACTTTTTAAGGTTTAAAATACACTTTAAAACAATAATCCACATTAAATTATTCTATAGACGTTCTTTTAAATTGAAATCGAAGAAAAGCCGGATCTAAGGTTCCTAGGTTGCTCATACTAATTCTATTTAGGGTTTTGGTTTTCGATTTCCGAAGTTTACTCGGTTACTAAGAAAACCGAGATTTACAATCTACCCACCTTAAACAAAGTTTTGTCCTCAAAACTTGAATGACTTACCTGATTCTTTAAACAGGTTTGGATACTTTTGCCGCATCTCACTTTTTGCTTCCCAAGTGGCTTCCTCGTGTGTATGATTCCTCCAGAGGACCTTTACATGCTTAATTTCCTTATTCCTTAACTTTTGCACCTTTTTATCAAAGATCTGCACCGGGTGCTCCTCATAAGTGAGGTTTTCCTTTAGTAACACCGGTTCCAATTCTATGACCTGACCGGGTCGGCTACATGCTTGCAAAGAACCGAGACGTGAAAAACATTGTGCACTCCCGAAAGATTTGGTGGCAAGGCAAGGAGATATGCTAACTCTCCCACCTGTTCCAATACTTCAAAGGGACCAATATATTGGGGATTTAACTTTTCTTGTGAGCGAACTCGTTGAATACTTTTGATAGGGTTTATCTTCAAATACACATGATCTCCCACTTGAAGCTCAAGAATCCTTCTTTTTAAATCTGCCTAACTCTTTTGTCTATCGTAGGCTTCCTTCATCCATTGTTGGATTATCCGAACATTGTTGGCCGCATCTTGCACAAGGTCGGGTCCAAGAATCATCTTTTCTACATCGTCCCAAAACAACAGGGATCTACACTTACGTTCGTATAAAGCCTCATAGGGCGGCATTTTGATGGTCAAGTGATAGCTATTGTTGTAAGCAAACTCAACCAAGGGTAAGTGCGCTTCCCAACTTCCCTTGAGCTCCATCACGCATGCCTGAAGCATATCTTCTAAAGTCTGAATTGTTCTTTCGGACTGTCCATCAATTTGCGGATGATAAGTTGTGCTAAAATGCAACTTGGTTCCCAAAAACTTTTACAAACTCACCCAGAACTTAGACACAAACCTTGGGTCTCGATCCGATACAATCCCAGCCAGTACTCCGTGTAGGCAAACAATTTCCTTCATGTAAAGTCTCGCCAATTTATCGATGGAGAAAGTCATACTTATTGGCAAGAAGTAAGCAGACTTAGTTTACCGATCCACCACGACCCATATGGCATCGTGTCTCGATGGTGTTCTTGGTAATCCACAAACAAAATCCATGGAAATCTGGTCCTACTTCCATTCTGGTATAGGCAAAGGTTTTAACAATCCACCTGACCCTTGATGTTCTACCTTCACTTGTTGGCATGTTGGGCACTTAACACAAATCTGCCACATCACGTTTCATTCCATTCCACCAATAATGTCCTTTAAGGTCTTGATACATCTTGGTTCCTCCTGGGTGTATCGTATATCCAGAATTGTGTGCTTCGCTCATAATTTCCTTCCTCATCTCTTCATCATCGGGCACACATCGTCCTTTCATCCTTATCACATCATCTTCATCTATTGTAAAATCAGTATCCCCTCTGAACTTCCTTCTTTATCCTTTGAATCACTTCATCATACGTTGGGCCTCTTTAATCCTTTCACTAAAGTTGGTTCCAACACCAAACTTGCTATTTCCATTTCCAAGTCTTGCCCAACAAATTCAATGCTTAACTTCTCAAATTCTTTTATCAATTCTTTCTGGTCTGTCAAAAGAGTTGCAACTTCACCATGATTCTTACGACTTAAGGCACAACCGCGTTTACCTTCCTCGGCATAATTAATTCCCAAATCGTAATCCTTAATTAACTCAGCCATCTTCGCTGCCTCATGTTCAATTCTTTTTGGGTGAACAAATACTTAAGACTTTATGATCGGTGTAGATCTCACACCTTTGTCCATAAAGGTAATGTCTCCATATTTTCAAGGCAAAGACAACCGCAGCTAGTTTCAAGTCATGCGTGGGATAATTTTGTTCATGTGGCCTTAGCTGCCTTGAAGCATAGGCAATCACCTTCCCTCTTGCATGAGAAAGCATCCGAGACCATTTCGAAGCATCATTGTGTACGTGTAGGGTTTTTCGAGGTTTGGCAAACCAAGATCGGAGCAGAAACAAGTCTTTGTTTCAATTCTTGAAAGCTTTGATCCCGCTTTTCTATCAAACAAACTTTTCATTCTTTTGAGTCAACTGGGTTATGGCTTGGCTATCTTGGAAAAGTCTTGGACAAATTTTGTAATATCCAGCTAGACCCAAAAAGCTTCTTACTTCAGTTACGGTCTTAGGTGGTTTCCATTCCACCACAGATTTAATCTTCTCGGGGTCTACAGATATGCCCTTAGGGTTTTTAATGCCATGTGAAGGTGCTCTTCGTGTTGCTCCCTCATCTTTGAGTAAATCAAAATATCATCAATAAACACAATCACATACTTATCCAACAAGGATTTATATACCCGATTCATCAAGTCCATAAAAGCAGCAGGAGCATTTGTTAATCTGAAAGACATCACTAGGAACTCATAATGTCCATAATGAGTCCGAAAAGCAGTCTTTGGCACATCCTCGGGTCTGACTCCTAACTGATGATACCCTGATCATAGATCAATCCGTGAGAATACACTTGCTCCTTGTAACTAATCAAAAAGGTCATCAATTCTTGGAAGTAGATACTTATTCTTGATGATAACTTTATTCAATTCCCGATAATCAACACATAACCTCATTGACCCATCCTTTTTCTTAACAAATAGCACAAGTGCACCCCATGGTGACACACTCAGTCTTATGAATCCTTGGTCCAAGAGTTTTGCAATTGCTTTTGTAATTCTTTTAACTCAATAGGGGCCATACAGTAAGGCACTTTTGATATCGGCTCAGTGTTCGGCACCAAGTCAATCTCAAAATCAATTTCACTCTTAGGAGGCAAACCTTGTAACTCGTCGGGAAAGACATCGGAAAATTCCTTGACAACCGTTATATCCTTAATCTTAGGTAATCCTTCCTCTTTTCCTGTTGCATTAAGAAAACTTTCACTTTCAATCTTAACCTCTCCATCCATGATCAATTCAAAGGAGCCTAGGTCTGTTCCTCTTGAAGATACAGTCTCACATGTGAACTCAACATCCAATCCATTAACATCCTTAAAACTCACTTTCTTCTTTTGACAGTCCACAACAGCTTTAGCAACTGCTAACCAACTCATTCCCAAAATCACTTCATTTACTCATTCCAACACTATTAAATCACACCTCGTACATGTCCGTGAATCTCCATTGGACAATCCTTTAACATCTCATTTGTTGTCAATGCTTCCAGTAGGGGTTTTAACACGAAAGCTAGAGGCAACTGTGACTATTGGTAAACCAACTTGTCTAGCCAACTGTGGTGATAAACGATGTGTGGCTCCCGTGTCAAACAAAGCATAGGCAGTCGCCTTAGCTACCCATATGTGTCCTCGTCCAACACTTACTAATCACTAACTTCATACCATCCTAACTTACTTCCTAACTTCTTAACTTAACTGAGCTTGTTTTTCTTTCCTTAAACTTGGATCTTAACAACTTAAAAACAACAGAAAACAAGAGTAAAAAGTAGGAGATGTACCTGTAACAAGGCCGAAGTCTGGACCACTATCCTCCTCGAGAGCAGCCAATCCGCAATCTTCATCTCCCATCTCCTCACATACCCATCGTCCTTCGAGGTTATAGATCCTCATCCTATGCATCGCTGACCCAGAGTGACTACCATTATTTCCACCAATCCCATTTCCGGGTCTTGCCACTGTTGATCCTCTAAAAGATCTAGTTGGGGCATCTTTCCTCTATGGGCACTCATAGGCAAAGTGACCCCTTTGCTTGTAGACAAAACATATGATGGTGGCCTTCCTTGGGCAATCAGTAATCTTGTGAGATGGTTCGCCATAGAAATAACACTTATCCTTTAACTGTGGGCTTCTCTTGGGGTAGTGATCCCCCTTTCATTTCCAGCAACTAACACCTTTAGGGGTTAGCTATCCCCTACTAGTATTACTCTTAAAGCCATAAGACGGCTTGAACTTCTTTTAAGAGAATCCAGATCCTGGTCCCCCATAAAACTTTCTTCTAAATACCGAAGGTGTCCTTTCTTCACTCTTTCCCTTTCTCTTCTTAGCCCTTCCACTATCCGGGCTCTTTCCACTAATTCTCTGAATGATCTAATATCAAACTCTCCCCTCATCCTCAACTCCTCATCCAATCATTCAAGAAAACTTGTCTTTTTAGCTCCTCGCTATACTTGTAAGAATCTGGAGCATATTGCAGCAACCTACTAAATTCAGTTTCATATTGCTCCACATTCGGCCTTTTCTGAGCAATGTGCAGGAAATCCGCACTAAACTACACCCAGAGACTACCGGGGAAGTAGTTTTCCAAAAACTCATGGCGAAACCTTTCCTAAGTGATTGGGGGCATGAGTTCTCTTTGCTTGGAGTCCCACCAAACTCGTGCATTGAGCCTAAGCATATAAGTATCGTAGTCAATTCTAGGTGGTGCGGCACCTCAAATGCATTGAAGATCGCTCTATCTGAGTTAACCAATACTCAGCCTCATCCGGTTTTCCAAAAACTCCTTTAAAGTACCTGTTACTCTTAATCAACTCAAGTAGGGAGCTCTTATATGGCCTCATTGGGGGTGGAGGAGGTAAGGGCATAGTATGAGAATGCGCACTTTCTTATGCCGGCATCCCTACAGAAGCTTATGGTGCCGGTGGTGACGGAGCTGGAGCTGGTGCCTGTGCCGGTAGAGTCTGCCGAAGTGCTTCAAGCACTTGAGTCATTTGTGCCATTTGTCCAAGCATGGCTTGCAAGGCTACCTGAGTAGCATCTGCGGGAGGGTTTGGAGGTGGGGCAGCTTGTTGCCTTTCTTCCATATTGGGTTGATTGGAGGCGCTTTCCTCCTGACATCTCCTTCTCCTACCACGACTGTTTCAAATTTTATTTTGTCTAGATAAGTAATCTTCTCAATATTTTATTAATGTTTTCAAATGAGAGAGCGGAAATAAAGAAAACTGTAGTAGAAATGGAAAATAAAAGTACAAAAAGGAAATTAGGGATTTAAATAATAAAATCTTGAAATCACAAAACATAATCATAACTTTATAGAGATTTAAACAGCACACGCAAAAATCCTCACATACGACATTCAAGTAAAATCTTGTGTTTTATGCAAAAACGAAACAACCAACATTTAATAATAACAACACAATTCTAAAAACAATCAAGACCACCTAAGCAATATCTTATGAGAGTCTCATTGGGTCGCCCATAGATGTTTCGCAATGCTAAGCCGATTGCTTCCTAGTGGTTACTATCTACAAGAGTTAGGAAATAGGACTCTAAGACTCGTACCCTGGTCATTATCCTTTCTAAGTCTTCTCTTTTTAATTCTATTCTAGCTTTCCCTCTTTAAGGCTATTTAGTTATGGTTACGATTGTAAACTCTTAACCATGCTCTGATACCAACTTAAACTGTCACGTCCTAAAGGATACCCAAAACGCGATAGTCCACCACACTCGATACTTAAACTTAAGTATGACAACCTTAGTCATCCCATAAGTTTACATACAGGTGTAAGGTGTACTTGCACAACTTTTAGGATCACACTTTGAATCGAATAGTTTAAGAAGGCGTACAATAGCATTAAGAATAGAAATCACAACAAGTAAAAAATTAAGTCTTTACAAAAGTCAAAGGGGCATACCCCTGCCAAAATAATAAATAGAATTCTATCGAGTCTAAAACCATATTACACACATCAGGGTTTGTGTTAAAGAGATTTTTCTAGAAGTCTACGCCTCTAGCTAGGTTTCGACTTCTTCAAAAGCTCCTTCATCCAAAAGATAACCCTGTGAAAAGCGTTCTCTCGAAAACCAAAAATAGGAACACCACAACAAAACTATCGGGGTGTAAGCTAACATGCTTAGTGAGATTCATTTCCAAATATTTACTACTCAACAATAGTACATAACAGACAAGTTATTAGCAATCATATGAAGGCACAAGCACATGAGCATACAATACATAAGACCACCTGGAAATCTTATGTTGAATGGATTTACGCCCTCCATTCAGGGTTAGGTGTTTTAGGCCCATACGACCACCTTTAAATTCTTTTCACTTCTCATTATGGTTGATACAGGTGCTCATCCACCACTTTTAAATTTTTATTATGGTTGATACAGGTGCCCACCCACACATATTTTCAATTCCAGCCATATGCCAACAATCGAGTTTACAGGCCCTTGTTGTCCAAATTATTATGCCTTCTCCCCACAAAGGTATAATAACTTATGCAATATGACTCGCTACGTGATATGCATGTACAGTTTATTCATATAATCATGGCATATTAATTAAGTAGATTAAGTGCGATCATAGAAAATTTCAGACAATCCAAATCTATACTAGCTCATAAAATGATTTATCAACAAGTCTCATCTCGATATACTTATCATTCATTCAACCAATGTAAACCTCTGAAAATTCATAATTCTTAGAAAATAATCCTAAGAGTCAAACACCGGAAACAAAACCCTAAAATCGAACCAAGTTAAAACTTAATTCTAAATAAGATCAAAAACAAGATTTCTTAATCTGAGAAAAAGAGAACCCTTAAAGACAAAATAGAAAAATCCAACTATCGGTTGAATCAACATCCGTACATCAATCGAATCACCTAACCGTTTTCTAAACACGCAAATAAAGACAATATATCCTAATGACGCTCGACAATGAAATGCTAAGATCTTAAATCATTCGATGAATTTTAGAATCGGAAATTTCAATTTTCACCAAAATTCAAACTAAGTTAACTCATAACCTTAGACTCGGTTAAACGATCCCGAGAACTGAAAACTATTAAATAATCACAAATATAATGAGATAAACCTTAGATATTGAACTAAAAATATAATACGGTCAAAACTCCAAAATTATACGATCTTACGAATAACTCGACAAAACCGGAAGTCAAACCGGAATCTTAAAAGTCAACAAAGCTTACAACAAACCCTAGTGTTTAAGATCCGGTAATCTTGTGCTCTTAAACCCTTGATAATGAAATGAAAATAATTGTTGATAATAGTTTGTAATAATATAGGGAAGCTTAAAAATATCACATTCGAAAAATTCTAGTGTCATTCGGATCTAAACGGGATCAGTTTTCAAAAATCAAGCCCCGGTACACCAGATGGCAAAAATATTCCGTTAATACCAATAGACTTGTAAAAATATAAGGTTTTCAAAAATAACAGTTTTAGAATTTTTTTGTAGCTAAAAATTATAGATATCGCATTTACACGCGTATTTTTATTACTATCGGTATTTTAATTGTCTGTTTACTATTCATAGTACTTTTCTACTATTCATTACTATTCCTCTATCTCTACTTTTCTTACTACCTATTCTTACACCTACATACCTATTTCTTACAATTTTCTTTTCCCATAAAAATTCTATACCACATATTACTAAACTTCTCTCACACTTTTCTTCTAAAATTAATTTTTAATCAAATTTCTCTCTCCTTTCATGTCTTTGCCGTCCACCCTCTCTCTCCTCACTCCTCATTTATTTTCTTTTTCAATTAATTACATCTAATTTTCACTCCAAAATTCTATAAATACCCCATTCCTCTTTCATTCTTTCACATAATTCATTCTACTACCAAAACTCTCTCAAATTCACTACACAAACTCTCTCCACAAAATTTTCCTCTACCAAAATTCTCTTTCACCAAATACACACAAAATTTCTCTCTACAACTACCATTCTCAATAACCACATAACCATACATTCACTACCATCTTCAAACCACATAAACACTTTAGGTAAAGATTTCTTCTAACCATTTATTTATTCATGTCATGTAACTTAACATAAATATGGTGTTGTTTTGAAACTCACTTGAGTAGTAAAAGCAACAACATGTTCATGTTTTGTTCTTGTACATGAACTTCCTATTTTGTTATGTTATGTTGATTTTATCGTTGTTATAATGCTAATTCCTTATTCATATCTAACTAAATATATTTATGTATTTATATGTAATCTTTAGAGCATATAAGCTCACTTGTTATTTATTTAATTTCATGCTTTGTAATTTATTTATTTCATACTATTTTCTTAAGACTAGTCTTTCTAGTCTTAGACTTGTCCATATCAAGTCAAAACAACCTTTTATTTATTTTCTTTAATCTTTTGGGACTAGTCCATTCTTGGTCCCGAGATGCCTTGATGAAGCTAAGACTCCCAATACTTGACCGGGATACCTTGATGAAGCTAAGGTTCCCAATACTTGATATTTTTGTTTTGCTTATTATTATTTGTTTCTAGTATTTTCTTATGTTCTTATTATATTACATGTTCATGATACTTGCATCTACATAATGATATTGTCTAAACTAATAGAATTTTATTTCATTAAAGGAACTTAAAACTAAATTTTCTATTATGTGACTTGTCACAAAATAATGAAGTTATTATCAAACAATATAGAAATAGAGTAATACAAGTTTTCTCAAAGTTTTCTTAAATAACAAAGATAGTTTTACCAAGGAAACATAAGAAAGAAATACTTTCATTTTATATTATGGGAACCTAAGTTTTAGTAGAAAAATTTGTTAGTTTTCAAAGTTCTTACAAAAAGCTTAAAGATTAAACTCTTTTAAACTCAATGACAAAACTAAGAAACCAAATAGTTTTCAAAGTTAAGATAAATTCAACTCATAAAGTTATAAACCCACTTAGGAAAATAATGATTTTCAAATTTCTAAAGAAAGAACTTATTTTCAAATAATATAAACGAGATAAGATTAAAAACAAAGGATTTTATCAATAAAGAGGATTCTTTTCAAAAGAAATAAAAGAACAAGTTTTAGAAAATAAAAACTTATATTTTAAATAATAAATATAAAAAGACAAGACTCAATTTCTAAAACCATTCTAAATACAAATTTATAAAAAGGTTTTCAACAACTTAATACACTTTTAATAAATTTGATCTTTAATCACTAGAAGTAAAATTTATGCAAGACTACGGTTAAAGGAAAATTTACTTGTTTTTGGAAAAAGAATAAAGAAAATAAAATAAGAATATACTCATTTATAATAACCTACGAAAATATAAAGTTTCTTCAAGAGACTTGAAAAAAAATTGTTAAAGTTAAAGTTTTAACAACTCAAAATGAATTGTTGTATAAAATAAATTATTGAGACACTACCATTAGAAATTTTGTATATAAAGTGAGCTTATCTATATACTCAAAGGATTTATCAATTATATATACATATATATCTATATATTTTTTTTTACTAAAGGATTTTTGAATGAAGAAAATGGATTTGCAAAAGTTTAGAAATATTCGTACCCAATGTTTTCGAAACCCAAAAGACCTTTGATGATAAAGATAACCTTAGAAATGGATAGATCTTTTCGAATAGGTAGAAGACGGTATATTATATGCAAAATTCCGAGTTAAAATAAGCAAGTTATGGCCATTTTAAATTGGAATTTCATTATATACGAATTTGACGAACATAGTGAAATAAAATTAGAAAGTTCAAGTAGAATTTCTATGAAATACTTATCCCGGGTATTTCTTTTATCTAGGTAACGAAAGACATGAGATTACCCTTCTTGAGGATTACTACAACTAAGAAGATCGCGAAATGGATGAATGAGTTGTTCCTCTTAATTTCGTTACCATGCTTGTGCTTGTAAAGTCGTAGCACTAGTATACTAAGAAAAAACAAAAATGGATATATATTTGGGGAATTCAGGGTTATGTATATATATGTGATTCTATGTTTAGGCATGAAATGAAAATTAAGAATATCGCAACTTCAAACTGTCTGTTTAAGTATTTTTGTTTACCTACTTGTATGACTGCTTATTATTTGCTAAATTGATTGATCGCCCTTTAATAAACCTTAATAAGGTTTGGCTTAAGAAAAATAAGACGTTCACGCATAGTATCCATCGAGTCACATTTCTTTCGGAAGGCTGCTACTCCTACGCGTAGAGTTGGATTGGCTGTTATCGTGCTGTGACACGGGCCATGTTCCTTCCTAGAGAATCCAAATCGCCCGGGGAATGCAACTCTAAGTTTAGAGCCGAGCCAACCGAACGCTTTGGATGGGGACTTGGGGACTAGCAGTAGAAGATCGAGGATCTTCATCACCGATTCCCTAACCTTCGATACAAAGGGGTAAATCTGTTCTATATATGGTTTCCTAATTACTATATTATATTTGCGTAATCAAGTGATTGTTGCATTATACGCATAGCATATGTGTGAAAATCTAAATGAACTTGTTTGAAAACATTGTGCGAATGAAAAGGAATATCTCACTAAGCTAGTTGTAGCTTATACTGTAAGCTCTGGAAAATTTTAGTAAATAATTCCAAGATGAACTTCGAAAATAAACTCTAAAAATCACTCCAAATTAAAACTTAATTTCGACAAGTCCTAAATCATGAACGAATCCAGAAATTTCTTAATCTTGAGAGAATGAAAATCCTTAAAAATAAAATAAAAACTCAACAGTCTTCAAATACAATGACGTAAAAAAAATTCCATATTTAACTCCAACTTATAAAATCGGGTAATATAAAGCCTGTAAACCCCGAAAACTTCCACCATACGATACGACCCTAGTTTAGAAATTATAAGTTGACTAGTAACCTTAGAAGTTAATTAGAAACTCTAGTTAGATAGATACTTTAATTTTGATCGGTTTAGGACTCATAGACTTTATAAAAGGACTTCTTTGACCCCAATTGACTCCAAAAACAAGATTTCGTATTTCGAGTTAATAATTCAGGTTGTGATCAAGGGAAACTTCAAATCCAAAACCCGAATCCTTGTCAAACAGACAGATTCTATAGGAAAACCTAAATATGGGTATTAAGTGATTACCTTAGTATTCAATAGAGACCGGGAATTAAAACAAGGTATAGTAGTGAACCTATATTTGGATTGGAACCCTAAAATTTGAGAGTTTAGTTAGTAAGAAACTACATTGATAAGATTTCATAGTGAGTATCCAAATCTAATATATATATATAACTAGTATAGCCTATATATTAGTAGTAATATTACATAAATGATTCAATGGGCTTTAGTTAGGAAATTGTGATATCTAGGTAAACTGTTAGGATTATAAATACTTAATCAAAACATAAACTAATGTATATCTTGAGATCTAGACCTCAAATACATAATTGAATCATACCAATAATCAAATTAGGGTTTTCTAAAGCCCTTGGAGCCGAAACGAAAATTGACCCGAAAAGCTTATAAAACCTAAATCGCGTAGGATAAATTTTTCTTAAACAATTAGATACGTACTATTAAAACTTAAATCTGTACTTTTGTTAAACTAAACACTTTGTAGGATTCATTTACGACCTTTGTACATATACATTTACATATATAAGCTAAAATATACCCTATTTGTGTAATAAACTACCCGAAAACTTAACTAAATATTATCTAATTCTTATATTATATATATATATATATATATATGTTTGCAACTTGCTGGAGACGTTTCCACTTGGAGTGAAGGGCTGGGATCTTCTTAATTTTGGTGAGCCGAAAATCCTTCAACAAAGCAATGTTAAAGTCAATATAAATCTAAATTCAACCAATGCAAATCGGCCAAATCATCCCCTATATTTATGATAATCAAACAAGGAATGAAATGAGCACAAACAAGAGCAATTTGTATCGGATTTGAGGAAGAAACGCGGCCGAAAATTGCATTACATTATTTATATATGTATAAGCAAACGAACTCGGATGGCTAAGCAAACGAACTCCAAACTCTTCCAAACCTTCCAGAATTCATCTACATCTCATTAGGAGTAGAACCAACCCAAGAACCGATTTTTAAACGCTCAAACAAACCCAGTTCAAGAATTAGAACAAAAATCTGGAAAAACGTTCAAAAACGAGCTTGAGGTAAGTGATTCTCATTCCGCGAGTTTTCTTTCAATTTTAAAGATCGAGACTGACTCTTAGACATCTTAGGAAGCTAACCAAGGCCACTAGGAGCTTCGAATATTATCGAGAGGTCACAACGAAGGTAATCTTCCTAAACCCTAACCGAGCTTGATGATTCGAAATCATGGATAACATGTTGTTTTTAAGTTATGATTCTTGGATATTTAAGCTAATGAGGTCCCTAGGAGTCTTTTAGATCCAAAATCCCGGCGTTTTAACGTCGGGATTTGCCGGAAACGGCCGCGGCTCATCGGGGAAGACGATGAATAGTGCTTCTCGATGAGCACAGGCTAGGTGTACGAGGCGTACTTAACCCGTATACCCCTCAGCCAGCACGTTGTACGGGCGTACTTAACCTGTATACCCCTCAGCCAACACGTTATATGGGCGTACTTAACACGTGTAACCCTTGGCCAGAAACTGTGTACCGGCGTACTTAATTTAAATGATTTTAGAATGTTTATTATTTTTTCCGCATTTAATTATTTTTCTGGAATAGTAATAGTAATATTATAATATAATAATATTAAATCCGAAAGTTATTTATTTAAATTTAAAAATAAAATTATTTTTCTGACTTTATTAAATATAGGATGTTTAAATATTTAATCTATTATTATTAATCTAAAAAGAATTTTTCTTAGAAATATAAATTACTTTGTTAAGTAATTTCCACATAATAAATTTCTAATTATTAATATCCTTAATATTATTAAAAGAATTTTTAAAATTTCAAAATATTATTTTTGAAATAATAATAAATAGGATATAAAACTAAAATTACTTTAGTAATAATATTAATTAAAATATATAAGACAATTAGTATAATTCTTAATGTGATGGAATATAATCTATTTCGGAAATTTATTATTATTATTATTATTATTATTATTATTATTATTATTATTATTATTATTATTATTATTATTATTATTATTATTATTATTGTTATCATTATTGTTATTAGTATTATTGATATTATAATTATTTTTGGTGCTATTATTGATGATAATTATTAATGCTTATGAGAAAGAAAAATAATTTTGAAAATAGTTATAATTAAGTTAATAAATTCTTTTATTAGTAAATATTTTTCATAGTAAAATATATATATATATATGTATAAATTATGAGTTAGTGAATACTAAGTATACTAGAATATTTATATATAAATAGATAACAATGGAAACTTAAATACTCCAAATTTGTGAGTATAGAAACATCTATACTCTATAAGAAAAATTTATTAAGTAATTTAAAGAAAACTGAGAGTACAAAATTTAGAACTTAGAGCTATTTCGGAAGAATTAGCTAAGAATAAAACAGAGACCCAACCAACCAATAGGACACTTAAATATTCATAAAAACTAATTTGTATAGTCTGAAATTTTAATATTTATATATTTATCTCAATAGGTGACTCGGGTATTGGGAGGACCTACCTGAAGATTACTACGATTAAATAGGATGGGCAGGTGAGTGACTCAGTCTTATTACATTGGTTGTGCTTGTACTAATAGTGAACCTTAAATAAAAAGATAATGAAAATTGGTGATCTGTTTGAAAGTTGTGTATTGCATTCCATTGATTGCCATGTCACTCTAAAATAAGTGATAACACAATTGTGTGTATCTTGATAATGTATGTAGTATCTAATTGAGTGTCTGTATTGTTTGATCACCCCCAAATTGATTAAAAACTACTGGTACCATAATGGAAAATAATCATGCATTACATACTATGCATAAAAAGCATTGAGTAAGTGGTAGCCTACTACGTGTTAGTTTCTCGGATCTCTGGTAAGGCTTGAATTATCTAGGCTAGATGGCTAGTAGTTAATTGCAAGATTACTTTTGTTCTGTTAATACCATAGGAACTACATGGTAAACGAAGGACGCCGCCTATGGTATTACATGGGAATAACTAACACTTAGTGGAGTTTCTAAAGCTAAAACAGGAAATGAATAAAGAAACATGATAAACTGAAAGAGATAATTAAATTAAATCTTATTATTTCCTGAAAGCTTAAGTCTCTCCTGGTAGGTGGACCATAGATTGTGATCCTTCAACCCCGATGGAGGGCGTAAATCTTCATCCTGTTTGGATTCCGGTTATCTAAGCTTGTAATGTTCATTTGTGTGATTGCTGCATTTCATATGATTGTTAAATAACTTGTATGTTATGTGTAATAAGTTCTGGTTATTCACTGAGCTTGTGTTTTAGCTCACACTCCCACAGTCCTTTCAGGTTCACTCTGCGACCGTGGCTCATTACTAGTAGGAGCATGGTCCCGGTAAGAGATTAGAAGCCAGAAGTTTAAAGTATAGTATAGGGCTAGAATATCTATATCTGTAATAGATTTGTGATGCATTTACAGTGCATTAGAATCAGCAGCTATAGTTGTAAGGATTTATAAAGCATATGATCTGTAATAATGTAGTTCGTAATAGTTGTTTACTAATTTACATCTTGTATATGTTTGTTTATTCTATCCAAGCAACTAAAAGATCCTGTTTTTGGAAATCATGTCATTCCTAGAAGGTAACCTAATAATGATAATCGAGTGGTTTCTTGGTTGTTATTATTAGAATACCCTCGAGGCGTGACAAAGCCCAAAAACAAATTATTAAAAAGTAAATAATGATTAACCTTCGAAAATAAAACTCAATTCAAAAATTCCGAAAACATTAAAAGATATTAAATACTTACAAAAATAAAATTTAAGATAAATTTTTTCAAATCAAATTTGTTGTATAAACGTAAAATATCAATTTCCAAATTGGCAAAGATCTAAACAGGAAAATCACCCGAAAACCCTAAGAGAATATAATAGTTTAAGTCTGGCAATCTAGCGCCCCTAACCTTAGAGGCCGAGATGTAGTTTAAATATGTACAATAGCTCATGGTAATATAAGTTTGTTTAAAATATCAGATTTGTAAATTTTGACCTATTTCGAACCCTTCGGATAAAGACTTCGAAAAGCGTGTCTCGGGGCTCGAGATATAAAAAATATACCATTAGTACCGTTAGACTCGTAATTTCATAAGATTTCCAAATATATCAGTTATATAATTTTTCGGGTTGTAAGAGTTACAGTTATAACCTTTTTATCGTATTTTCATTACTACCGGTAATTAATTAGTCTTTTATACTATTCATTTTTATTTCATTACACAATTTTATTATTCTTATAAAGCCTTATATTTTTAGATAAATATTTTATATATTATAGAAAATTTTGTTTTTCTAAAATTTAGTTCGTTTTGGGTTTTTACGGGATCATATTCTATTTAAGACCCGATACTAAAAATAAAATAAATTAATTTAATAATTAAAAAATATTTTTAAAATATTTTTATTTTCATAAAATATTTTTTTTGAATTTTCGGGTTATAAAAATATCATTTATAGCCCATATTATCGTATTTTGATCATAACGGTAACTTATTTGATAATTCACTAAAATAAATTAATTAATTATGTTATTTTATTATGAAAAATCTGCTACAAATATTTGGAATGAATTTCATATTTTTTATTTTATTTTATTAAGAAAGTACTCTTACAACCCATACTTTCAAGTACACATTTCACATATCACTTCCTTTTCACTTCAATCTTTCTACATTTTGTCCCACACTTCATGGTAGATTTTTCCTTTTTTATGGCTGCCATTGTCCTTTAATTACTCCTATTTTGACTAAAATAAATATATTCTACTCATTCTTAAAGAAGCTACATTACATATTAATTATACAATTCAATTTCAAGTCAAATGTCAAATATTTTCCTCTCTCTCTCTCTTCTCTCTTTCACGTGAACTCCCCCCCTCCCTCCCCCCCGCAAAATCTGCCTTGTTTTATTTTTTTTCTTCTTTCATTCATTAATACACTCATTTTCTCTCTCTCTCTTTCATTTACTCCTTCTTCCCTTTTTCATTCCTTAACTTTTTCTTTCTCTTTTTCCTCTCTTTTCTTCTTCATTTTTGCTCTTGTTCTTACAAGAACCAAGCTGCCCCTAATTCTTTTATTAGCTCCCACCCATATTTCTTGAAGATTTTTAAGCAAATTTTCTTCTCAAAGCTTCCATAGGTGATATAGGTAAAGTATAATGAGAGTTTCATGCATCAAATGACATTCCATAAGCTTAAAAGCTAAGGATGATAATGCCAAAATGAAACACTCCTCTTCTCTATGATTATTATCTTGTATCATTATTATTTTCTTGTTTAAAGTAGTTATATTTTATAGATCTAACTTTTTATAGCTTTGATTTTCGTTTATGCCATAGATCTTGTTATTTGAGTTATTATTTTTGTTATTGCTTAGGATTTATGCATATATTCACCATTCACATAACTATTGTAGTGATTCATGCATTTATAACTAGATCTAGTTGTTTTTAGGTTCATACATGCATTAGACTTTTGTTTTATGTTCATGATAACTTGTAGTAGCATGATGATTGTAGGAATGTTTTAGAAAACTCAAGATCTATTTTATTTTCAACAAAAATCATTTTTGAAAATTCGGATGAAAATGAACCATATTTAGAAAAGTTATTTTTCAACTTCAAAATGTGTATTTTTCATTTAAAATGAAGGGCTTAGGGTATAGATAACATAAATGAAAGATTTTGATGAGTAAAGTTTAGATCTATGAGTTTATAGTGCACTACCATGGGTTTCATTTAGATGTATGTTCATATTAAGTGTAGATCTTGGTTTTGAGCTCAAACAAAAATTGTGAAATTCGTATTTTGGCAAGACCCCTATTTAAAAACCACTTTCCAAATGTCAAAATGAAGTTTTTACTTAAGAAAATGAAGGCTTAATGTATGTATATTATCAAGACTTCTTTTTACAAGAATCAAATGTGATTTTCAAAGATTAATTTTCAAAACAAAGTTCTATTTTCGGATTTTGGCCAAGGCCTAGTTTAAAAACATGTTTTCCAACTCAAAAATGAAGTTTTTATTCAAGATATGAAAGGCTCTTAAGATATGATATGTAAGGAATGGATTTTCATAAGTTTAGATAGATTTTATCAAAAGATATGTCCAAAAATAAATTTGGTAAATTCGGATCTCAACCAAGACCAATTTTGAAAACCCATTTATCAACTTCAAAACTTGTGTTTTATATGAAAAATGAAGAGTTTAGGTCATAGATATCATTAAGTAGTGATTTTTATAAGTTGAAATGAGTTTTGATGAGATTAATGTATAAAACAAGAAATAGAATCAAGATGGGAAATTTTGAGTTAGTAGTCAATTTGTGAAATTCGTAATTTTGAATGAAGGCCATAAGAACACCTATTATCCAAGCTCAAAATGAAAGTTTTATGTAATGAATGGAGTCCTTAAGTAATAGGTACCATAAAGTCTTAAATTTTAATGCATTAAACAAGTTTTTCCCAAAGGAATCATTCAAAAAGTGGATATTCTAAAATTCGATTTTTGAGTAAATCCTATTTGAAAACATATTTGCAAAGTGTAAAATGCAAATCTTTATGTAAAAATGAAGTCCTTAGTGGCTAGGCATGGTTGGGCTTTAATTTTCTAAGTGTCAAATGATTTTTACTTAAAGGAATCACTCAAAAACTAATTTTACAAAAATTCGGATTTTGGAATCAACTCTACTTGAAGACATGTTTACAAAGTGTAAAATGGAAATTTTTATGTAGAAATGAAGGTCATAAGTAATAGATATAATGAAGACTCAATTTTAACAAAAATAATTATATTTTCTTAAGTAATAAATCCAAAACAAATGGAAATGATCAAAGTTAGAAAACTAGATTTTTCATAAGTACTTGTTATTATGGTCTTGCAAAATAAAAAGTTATAAAATTTTCTTTTAGCAAAAATCATCAAGATCATGCATACATTAAACTCATCTCATGTCATTCATGTTAGGAAATCATCAATATTGCATGTATAGCTAATCTATATAGTAGGAACATTACAAACATTTACAAAACTATTTTTCGGAATTGAAATTTGCTACTCCTAATCTGATCCGACCTTTTCGAAGCTTCAAAGTTTTCAAAACTTAAATATAATATTAGAAATAGATAGATCTTTCGAAGTAGATAGAAATCGATATATAATTTGCGAAATTCCGAGTTAAAATGACCAAGTTATGGCCGTTTTAAGTTGGAATTTCCGCTTAGGACGAGAATTACGAATTTGATAGTTTGTATAAGCTCGTTTGGATTAGTTTGAGTTGAAATACTTATTAGAGTATTTCTTCCTTTTTAGGTGACCCGAATTCGACGATTCCCTACCACCGGATTACTTTTACTAAAAGACCGGTGATCCAATGGCCGAGTGAGTTTTCTCCTTATTTTGTTACCTTGTTTGTGCTTGTAGCTAGTTGCATTAGAATTATAGGAACAAGATAAAAATCAATATGAATGGGGATGGGATATATGATGAGACTGTGATGAATGTATGCCAAAGAATACTAAAGCATATCGAAACCACGATTCGATTGGATAACTGCACTGTTCATATTATTACTGTTATGTGTATGATATTGGTTGGTCATTCTAAAGAATATATGAATATTTTGACCTAAGCAAAAATTTAAATTGGTCATGCATCGCATCGGACATATTGCATTTGGTAGCGTGCTACTCCTACGCAGGTCGATCGGTATGGTCCGATGATGACTCGTTTGGATAACGAGACCGGTGCCAGAGCTCATTCATGGGAACTAAGGCGCATGGGATGCATTCCATGGGTGAGCCTAGCCGAGTCGAGTGCTATGAGCCGAGGGCTTGGGGACTAGCAGCGGTCGTGTAGACTTCAATACCATTCCTAACCCAAGATACGGAGGGTAAATCCGTTCTGTGTGTGGGTTCCGATACCCATACATAATTGTTTGCTCATGTGTTTGTTCATGCATAGCATATGGTTGATTATAACTTGCTTGTTATGGTACGAATTAAGGGAATTCTCACTAAGCTAGTGTAGCTTATACCCCAATAGTTGTTTAAATGAACAAGTTATCTCAAGAATGCAAAGTGGGGACCGAAATGGTTGGAGCCGAGAATGACTTCGGGATTTCGGCAAAGAATAAGAATATTTGAAGTTATCAGCTAGGTTTTATGATTTGCCTTGTAATAGTTTATGTAGGGAAGTCTTTGGATGAATGTAATTGAAGTTTAATGATTTGTATTTTGAAGTATAGTGATTCGTATATGAAGTATAGTGTTTGTATTGAAGTATAGTGAATTGTATTCCTTTACATTGTTACTCAAGTGTATCAATATAAAATGTATCTCTCCAATGTGTCTCCTCTATGTGTTAGACGCCTTGTACATAGTATGGAAGCCTTCGCATGACTAAGGCGGTCATTCCTAGGCTTTAATATTATGTAAGGTGGACTGCCACATTTAGGATACCCTTCGGGGCGTGACATATACCCCTATAGATTTTGTTGAAACAGGTATACCCGTGGCTTAAATTGAGGATCATGACATTAAGGAAGTCATGGAAGGATGTTAAGCTTCTATGATGGAAATGGAAACATAAGATGAAGTAATTTTGTAAGGTTCTTTATATGTAATGAATTTTATGTTAGTATTTTGGAGATTCTAAGATGTATATTTATTTGAAGACAATAGAGGGACATGCCCCTAAGAATTGTAATTTAATATGTTTATGTTTTATGATAAGTATTCTCTTTACCTTGTTACTTATTTATTATCAATATAAATTACGTTACTCCAATGCATTCCCTTGGTTGTGATGTACGCCTTGTACATGATATGGAAGCCTTTGCGTGACTGAGGTAGTCATTCCTAGGCTTTAATATTGTGCACGGCAGACTGCCACATTTAGGGTACCCCTCGGGACGTGACAACTGGCCAATGTAAACTTTTCGGCTCCTACTAGCCAACACTACTACTTCCTCGTTTCCCCACATGAAGAATAGTAGTGAAACAAATGTGACTCATAAATATGATATGCATGAATTATTTTCAATATAAGGTTATTTCATCCTCGTTAAATTCTAGTTTAAAGGTGATCAAATCAATATTCATTATATCAATGTAAGAATCATAATTTAATTATCAATTTCTCTTTCGATATTCTTAACTTATATTCAGCCAATCATAAATTCAAATCACATAATAATTTTATCTTTTCCTTATCTTCTAGTGCTTCTACTAAGCACACATAAGGAAATGTAACTTAGTAAAGGATTAACTCACTCCATGTCAGTAGCTCCTAATCGAAGTACTCTTTCAAGAAAGTGATCCCGGTTCCTCCTTCACCTAAGCAAGAAAAATACCCACAATGAGTTTTTCATAGAATTTCTATTCTTGAAAACTCCAATTCTATCTTAAAATCGTGGTAAAATCGGATTGGAGAAAATTTCAACTTAAAATGGCCATAATTTGCTCATTTTAACTCGGAATTTCGCATATTATATACCATTTTCTACCTATTTGAAAAGATCTATCTATTTCTAAAAAAAATTTCATCAAACTAAGTCGTTTGGGTTCCGAAAAAGTAGTGACCAGATTCACCACGAATTTTCACCAACTTGAATTCCTTCTTTCAACAAAAGTTCATTTTGAAGAGATAGATATTATAATAGCTTATGAAACCTTTGAAATGCATATACATATATTTATTGACTCATATCAAATGTATGAAGTTAATGAAGTTGTCTCAAACCATGAATTTTTGTAAAAGTAAAGTCTTCTAAAGAAAAGTGGAATTTTTGAAAATTTCTTTTTTTTTTAATAGAGAATATTTCAAGTTATGAGTAAATTCCTTTTCCTCTAAATTTTCAAAGAATGCTTGTATTTCCTTAGTTCCTAATACTTTTGAAAATAACAATTATATCTTCATAGAAATAATTTCCTTATTTCTTAAAATTATTTTATTTTCATGAAAGGAATTTTTTGTTATTTGATGAAAAGTGAAGTTTTAGTAAAACTTTTTTTACTCAAAAAGTTCCTTCTATGTATGTTTATGAACTCTTTTAAATTTCTTAGAAAAGTTTGTTTAAGAAAATTACTTCCTACTTTTATTTCGAGAAAAGAATCTTTATTTTAAGAAAACCTTTCCTTATTTATTTTGTTGAGACAAGAATCATTATGTTCATGTATGAATATGAATCATAAAGTTATGAAAACATAAAGAAACATAATAACTTAAAAAAATAAGCTAGTAAAGAAATAAATCAAGTATTGGAACCTTAACTTCATCAAGGTATCCAAGGTCTAAGAATAGACTAGTCCCAAAAAGATAAAGAAAATTTTTTGACTTGATGAGAACAAGTCTAAGACTAAAAAGACTAGTCTTAAAAATAACATGAAAGTAAATAAATTGCAAAACAAATGAGCTTATATGCTCTAAAAGATATATATATATATATAGCTACATAGATATATTTAGTAACATATATATAAAAGAAACATAAAGAAATTAGATCATGAACAAAAATAAAGTATGAACCTATTGTTGCTTTCTTTAACCTTCATGGTTTAGAAAATACACACTAAGCTCATACTAAGTAAATGAACATAAAAAGACTTGAAGAATTTTTACTTAAGAGAACTAAACTTGAGAGAGCTTTAGGAGAGAATTCTTGGAGAGAATTTTAGAGAGTAACTTTGTGTATGGAAGGTGTGAAAGAAGTGGAAGGAAGAGGGGGCATTTATAGGAAAATGTGGGAGGTTAATTGTGTTAATTAAATAAATGAAAATAAAACAAATTGGAGAGGAAGAGAGAGGGGGCCGCGCAACTTGAGTGTGTGTGAGGGAGTGAATTTTATTTTTTTGTATTTTTGTTAATAAAAAGTAAGATATGAAAGATGTGAAGTGGTATTGGAAATGAAAATTTGTAAGAAATAGAGGTATGAGTTGTAAGAGTAGGTTGTAAGAAAACGTAGAGATAAGTGAATAGTGTAGAATAGTAGAAAATAGTGTAATGTAAAGTAGACATGACAATTTAAGTACCGGTAGTAAGAAAATAAGCGTATAATCGCGATATCTAATATTTTAGTTACCAAAAAATTATGAAATTGATATTTTTGAAAATCTTATAATTTTACGAGTTTAACAGTATATTCAGAATATTTTTACTAATCCGAGCTCTGGGACACGCTTTTCGAGAACTGTGTCCAGTTGTGCTCAAAACAAATCGCGGTTTGACTAATCTGATATTTTTAAGCTTTCTCATGTTATTATGAACTATTCTACATACTAAACGCTTACTAACTTTCCTAGGGTTGCTTAAACAGGAAAGCCGGACTTGAACGGTTGCAAAAGACTAGGGTTTTGTTGACTTTAGGATTCCGGTTGTCTTTCTAATTAGGTTTTAAGCTTAAATTAATCTCAAAACTTTAGGGGTTTACAAATATGACTGAAAATGTTTAGGTCATGAAAACATAAAATAATCTCAGTAATGTAGAAAGAATGTGAAAAATGCTTACTTGGAGTATCTTTTCCTCAAGTTGCGCTCTCTTTGCTGATCTGACACCTTCATCAAATATATGTAGCTTCTGTATCATATCTGTATATTCAAATAGGAAATGAATAAAAGTACTTAAACCACAATTCTCAGCTGGAGGAATCACAATTAGACTTGCTCAAACAATAAAAATTATATAAATTATCAAGACTCCACTTTTGTTATCCATTATGTGGCAAAGAAAAGCGAGGTGAATTTTTATTAATTTTATTTCTTTGCCCAAAAGACCAGTTTTGCATGTATAGACATACATATATGAATACATGTATATTATATATAAGCATTACAAAGAATTCATATTACCTCCTACCATAAGCTTTTGTTATTTAACATAGCTAAATAGCTGTCATAAAACACATTGAAAATAAAAAATTAAAAATTAAACAACTAAAAATAAAATACAAGATCGGTTCCTTGAACCAAAGAACTAGTCAATTTATTAGTCACAAGACTTAGAATGGTGTATTATCAATGCTACTCCTTACTTTTATAAATCAAGCATTCATGTAGCTGGGTAAATATCAATCCTTTGCCAACGTTTAAGCAACAAATGCAATCTTTTCCTATATCTAACATCCTAGTCCTTAGAGCCACAATCTTACACATGCCAAATGTGCAATTTTATCAAGAATTTGAAAACTGACTAACAATCCAAGAAAGCATTAAATGGTGTGCAATGGTTCCATTAAGCTCTAATGATTTTAGTTGATCTATCTCTTAAGGCACATTTTTACGAATATCACACACTTTGTGACTCGAACAACTTTCCCAAAAAAATGGAACTTCTTTACTTATGCCATGTAGTGCATTTAGACCACTTAGATATAAACAAGATTACATCAAAACATCCCATAACTAAATCATATTACTAACATTACATATCACATCACCATGCAAATAAAATAATGACAAGCATTTATAAATTTTATTACTGTGATAAACAAACATCAAGCATTGAGCTTAGTTTCCTTCTGAAACCAGGAGCTACTCCAGACTGGACATTTTCTTCCAATAGTAGCCACTCCTACAAACATTAGGTAGATTATTTTCTATAAAATACAATAGTATATACATATATATCTACCACACAAAAATTTATATACATTAGGAAACATCTAATATAGCGACACTGACCTCATTCCCACCAAAAGTAGAATACTTTTCCTTTGCAATTTCTTTACAGCGAATAGTAGCCACCATGACCTACAGATTATTTGGACAAGAAAAATCAGTATGAGGATCAACACATATGAAGGAAACTCTTGCTTCAAGTTGATCTCACCTTACTATTCTCCTTAATTAGTTTCCATATTTGATGTGCACGGAAGAAAATCTAGAAGCGGGAACCATACCAGTTCCATCCCAACAAGTCCACTAGGTGCAATGGAATGGAAAAATATTTGTCTTAAGTTGGATACCTTTTCATTATGCAAGTACAAACCTTTCTGGAAAAAAAGGCCCTAGTACAAACACAAGCAAAAGGCATCATTCAACCCCCAGCAACAAGCATCATTGGAATAAAATAAACAAGACCTAAATGGTACGTGAGAGTGAGAGAGACAGAGAGAGAGAGAGAGAGAGAGGGGGGGGGGAAGGGGGGGGGGGGGGGGTGGTGAACAGAGACTGTGTAAAAGGATGGAATTTCAAGATTTGGGGTAATTTATAGCTTAGTTAAGTTTAACTCTTTAGGAAATAAAATTGCTAAAATAGAATGTGATACAAATTAGCTACTAAAATAATCTAATAAAATCCAATATTCAAGATGTGATTTCTATTTATGAAAGTCAAATCTTGAACATGCCATTTTTATTTTTTATTTCTTTTTTTTTTAATTTCTGGAATGGCATCGTATACATGTCATAATTAATTTTTATTTAAACCTATTTTTAAGTAACTAACATAAATCGATACTATTTCAAAAAATATTTTGGAAAGTAATTTCGAGATGCACTTTTTATTAGATTGGGTTTGATACTTTTTGAATTTTGATGATGATGGTAAATAAAGTTTAAGTTTCAATAAGAAAGAAAAAATTGATAAAATATGTGGACATATAAATTAAATAAAAAAAGAGTTAATAATAAAATGTGAAAACGGAAATTTTTAAAGTTCCTTTTATGTTTTTTAATGGGTGATAATTGATTACAAACTTACAACCCATTTACTTTTTGGAATGGAATAGAAGGGGGATAGAAAAATTATGACTTAGGAATGGTATTACCATTAATAGACTAGGAATGATGTCTTACAATGTTTACAACACGATTACTTAGTGGAATGGGTGGAATAGAATAGAGGGGGAATAGAAAAGTTATGACTTGAAAATAGTACTACCAGTAATAGATTAGAAATTATGTATTTCAATATTTACATCCTCTAGTGTTTTATTATTAGGAATACATATTGTAACGTTTACTTTAATTTATTAATTACAATATTAAACTAGGGATAAAATTAAAATTACCATTTTACCCTATTTGGCTATTATAAAAAAGTAAGAACTCGTATAAATATACCCATATACCTATACCTATACCCATGCCCATACTCATACACATACACATATAATGCTATTCCTAACAAATACATTATATATAAATATATATAAACATAAAATTTATATATGATATATATAATACACACACATATACAAATATATATAGATTATGTGTTAGTCCATATGTCACGCGCACACACACACACACACAACATATATATAACCTATATATATAATTTATAAAATATAACATATATGTATATACAACTTATATATACAATTCATTATTTTATCAATGTCCTATTTATTGGCCATTTATACAAAATTTATAATCTCCAAATTATGTACTTATTTTTTTAGACATATATACAACTTAAATATTTTATCCATGCCCTATTTACTTGTTGTATAGATATATATATTTATAACATATATAATACATAGAATTTATGTTTAAAATATCTAGGCTATCTATTTATATATTTTTTATAACTTATATATTAATTGGTATATTATATAATTTATATACATATATATATATCATATGTATTAACTATTACTTATAACTTATGAAATATAGTGCGCGCGCGCACACACACACACACACACATATATATATTTGTAACTTGTAAAACATAAAACATATATAATTACAAGTTATAACTTATATATAATCTAATTAAAAATATAACTTACATGTATAACTTTTAACTTATATATACAAGCAATTTATTTTATCAATACACTATTTATTTGATATATATATATATAACATATATAATATATAGTTGATTATTCATAATCTCCAGATTATGTATTTATATTTTTACACTAAGTTATATATATAGCTCACCACTTATATACATAATTAATATATACTCATAAGTTATATATTTATATTATATATATAATATTACATATAACTTATCTATATAAAATATAGCTGAATAAATATAACTTACAAATTATATATACAAATTATAACTTATATATAATATAGCTTATAAAATATAACTTATATGTGTAATTTATAACTTATATATTTTATCGATGCACTTTATTTTTTTCATATATATATATATATATAATTCTATAATTCATATATAGATTATATATAACATATAATCAATATATATATTTTATATACAAGCTATAACTTATATGTGACTTATGGTTCGTTTACTTAGAGGTAACAGAGAGGGAATATAATAACCATTCCTAAGAATCAATCTGTTAACCCCGTTTATTTGCACAAATGAACTAGACATAATTATTACTAGTAATCTTTTTATTCTCTATGCAGGGGAATGAAAAAAAGAAACCAATTACTAGATGGTTCTTTTTTATTACATATCTATTCCCTCTCCAATAGGAAGAAAAATTCAAAAGATATTGCTATTTTATCCCTAGTAAATTTATTCATTGACAAAGATACTATAACAGTACACAAAACCCTCTTTTTTTTTTTTTTTAATAAAACTTTCATTCTTTATTTACTTTCTTAT
Organism: Combretum micranthum; assembly: GCA_024138025.1. Classification (NCBI taxonomy): domain Eukaryota; kingdom Viridiplantae; phylum Streptophyta; class Magnoliopsida; order Myrtales; family Combretaceae; genus Combretum; species Combretum micranthum. The sequence goes on from JAMXBD010000365.1 coordinate 948,366, forward strand.
TAAGATGTAGCAAATCATGTACAAATCTACTATGCAGATTATATATAACAAACGCATATAACGTAGGTAATTTATATTATATTAAATAAAATGCTGGAATATGTATTCTTGGTAATAAAACTCTAGAGGAAGTAAACATCAGAATATATCATTTCTAGTCTATTAATGGGAATACTATTCCCAAGGCATAACTTTTCGATTTTATTCCACCAAGTAAATGGGCTATAAATGAAATAAATACTGTAATACATCATTTCTAAATAGTAATACCATTCCCAAGGTATAATTTTTATTCCCCTTCCATTCCATTCCTTCAAGTAAAGCGATTGTAAGTTCATAATCAATAATAACGCATTAAAAAGCATAAAAGGAACTTAAAAAAGATTCCTTTTCCATTTTTTTATTATTAACTATTTTTTATTTAATTTATATGTACACATATTTTATCAATTTTTACTTTCTTATTGAAACTTAAACTTTCTTTGTCATCATCATTGAAATTCAAAATGTACCAAACCCAATCTAATAAAAAGTGCATTTCGAAAATACTTTCTAAAATATTTTTTGAAATAGCCTCAATTTAAGTGAGTTATTAAAAATAGGTTACAAGAAAAATTAATTATGACATGCATAAGATGCCATTTTCAGAAATAAAAGAATTTTCAAAAATAAAAATGGCACATTTAAGATTTGATTTTCATAAATAGAAATCACATCTTGAATATTGGATTTTAGTAGATTATTTTAGTAACTAATTGGCATCATATTCTATTTTAGCAATTTTGTTTCCTAAAGAGTTAAACCTAACTCAGCTATAAATTACCCATTAAAATCTTAAAATTTTATCATGTCATGCCACAAAAGGGGGTTTAGTAGGATTGTTCTAAAGTTATCATACCACTTGTGCACCCATAATATGAGAACTGTCTGGCAGGTCAGAGATTACTAGGCTCTAATTATTTATTATCAATCACACATATACATATATTACTATTGTTGAAACTCAACTATGGAATTCGATTTTTCCACATCCCACCAAGATTGCAGAGAATTAGTATTCCCTACCAAATAGTAAAATTAGGTTTCAATCCTACAAAATACGAAGTCTCAGCTGTTTGTATAGTTTATCTAAATTGTATTCTACGTTCACTGAAACCTTTCTAACTTCAAGAAGTCTGATGGAGGATTACTCTTCACACATTCCTATCCCATTCCCAGCAAACATAATTCTTGAACAAAAACTGTTGGAGGGTGACCGAAACCATAATTCAGTGAGATAACCCGATCAGACCACAGATCAAGCAATAATAGGCAAGTATAATTAGCAAACATATGCAATGCGACAATCAACCATATGCACAAGTACAAGCTTGGATAACCTAGAATCCAAATAGGATGGAGATTTATGCCCTCTCATTAAGGTTGAAGGGAATCCAAGACTAAGCGACCTACCTGACTAGGAGAAACTAAGCATACTGGAACATCAATAGAACTCACATTAATTTTCACTTTATCTTAATTGTATCTTAACATCCATTTCCTGTTTCATGCCTTGGAAACTCCACTAATTGTTTTCCTTTCGTATTGATACCATAGGCAGTGTCCTTCATTTTTCGGTAGTTCTTATGGAGTCGAAGGAAAAAATGTTACCTTGCATAGACTAGGAAAATTTCATCTAGAAATACCAAGCATTACCAGAGAACCGAAATACTAACACGTAGTAGGTTGTCATGCTTAAATTATGCATTTTATGCAAAACTTATGCAATGCATGACCATTTCATTTGAAGGTCATATAATATTATGTCAGTTTATTATGTGACCATATAATTTATAAACAAGCTTCAACATGCTTCATACATTAATTATCATACAAATAATGCTTGCTTTCAATATAGTATTTTGGCAACCCAACAAACACCAAGCAACACATCATATACCCAACGCCACATGCATAATACTTTTTATATATTATTACATATGCAACTATAATACAAGCACAAATAATATGATAAGGTCAAAGTTACTCACCTATCCATTTTAGCTCCCTAATCGTAGTAATCCTTGGGAAGGTCTAACAACTGATTTGTTTCTCCTAAAAAATGAGATAACAAATATTTATTATTATACTTATCATTCATATAATGATTCTGGTTGTGCTTCTTTATGTCTGAACTCAAATTTCATTAATCCTAATTTATATTATGTGTTTATTAGGATCTTTAAACTTGTAATCCCCCTAATTTTACGTAACCTAATTTTAACAAATACTAAAATTGTAATATAGAATTATATTGAATAGTTGGAACAAGTAGTAAAAATCACTTTAAATTTTTCTCGATTTAAAAATGTTAGGTGTGAATGAATTTAATTATAATTAGAAAGATTAGAATCTCTACCAATAAATTCCTGAGTTCTTTTTACTTAAGCTCAATACTTAGGAAAAAAATCATACGCTTGTTTAAATAATGAAATAATAGTATTCAAAATCTAATAATAATATTAAGTAGAACTAGACAAAAATGTGATTAACAAGTTAGAATAAGTAATTCATATACAGTAAAACCTAATATTTGGTAGAATGATCAATAGTCCAACAAGAAATCATAGTTAACCTTAATTTTAAATCACACTAATAGACGATTAATTTTTAGAACCTACAAGTTATGAAATATAAACTAAAGATAAATTACTAGAATTACAAAGGATACGACAAGATCAAAAATAGATTGATATCTAAAAATATAAATATTAAATAAATATTTAAATTACAAACTATATTCTAATTAAAAGATTTAGAGATTTCGAAATTAAAATCATGTATTGCTAAAGTAACCTTTAATAATTTTCATAACTAGAAAATGAACAAATTAGCAAATGTAAAACTAATACCAAATATATGATTCAACAAAATTTTAAAATAGACCTATGAGATATAATAAACTCACTCATAGTTTGAAAAACTTAAATAAAAATTTTCTCGACCTTAATAGATACCAAAAATGAGAATTCGTATCCTGAATTGATAATTCAAGATATAAATAGAAGTAGCTCTAAATTTCAAAACCGATAAGATACAGTTTATTAATAGAGTTTATCAGTATAAAACAATAATTTAAAAAGGAAATACTAAGATTATAAATACATAATAGATACTAATACCGAACAGTAATTAATAATCTAGATCTAAAATAAAAATTTCAAACCCGCTGTTATACTTGTTAGGAAATTCTGAATTTATTAGGACTTGGTTCCTAATTTAATTTATTGAACTTAAAAAGTTGAATCGCATAAGTTAAAATACTAAAAATAATTAATCATGTAAACTTTAAACTAAAATTTTGAAAATATAAATAATTTAGAGTTTTTTTAGTAACTTAGATAATTTTATCTAGATAAAACTTATTCGTAACGGTTATAAATATACGTTTATAATTTAATATTAGTAAAAATAATTTAATTAATTTCTATTAATCAACTAATAAAAAAAATGAAAACCGAATTTTGAAAGCAAATCACAAACTGAAATCTGGAAATCACGGAAGGCCTCACGTTGTATTTCTCCACGCATCTCACGACAGCAACTCCCAGCCGAAGTCCATGCATAACACTGGAATAGAAGAGCAGAGGACGCACTGCAACAGGAGGAATCGGTTGCAATTTCTCCATGCTGAATAGGGCCTCCAGAAATTAACAAGCACGTTACAGAATTCACGTGGAAACAGAGGAATTATGTAGAAAATTCTAGCACGCAAGCAGCAAAGGAATCAGCTGCAATTCCTTTCCCACGCATGGAACCGAGCAAATTGAACAGAAGAAGCAGCAAATGACGTCTCTGGCTGCTGTAGGGGAAGAGTTCACGGCTATGTTGAATCCAAATTGAGCTCCAAAAATCAAAATGAAAATTGACCCATCAACCAACCATGAAATCCCAGCTTAGATACACATTAAATGCCAAAGTATTCCAACTCAAACAAATAACAAATAAACTCTCAAAATGGCCTTGTTATCCATCAAAAAGTGTAGCTGCAGCAGGGGGAGGGGGGGAGGGAATCCTAAAAAAAAAAACTGCAGCACTCATGTTCAGACTTTGCACCCAATATTGAGCTCCCAAATTCAGTTTGAAAATAACACACAACCCAATCTAAATACTCCACATGTGAACAACATTTAATGTTAAGAATTTCAACTCCAATATACAACCAAAACAGCTCCAATTGGCTTTGAAAAATTCGCCAAACAGTAGTTGGAAACAGAGGAGAATTCAAAAAAGTACAGCAGCACAAAGACCCTATTTTAGCTCCGATTTTGATGAAATGATAGGCCTTGTTTGAGCTAATATTTTTGACTAAGTAAAGAACAATAATAAGCCTTCAAATGTCCACTTCAAACACCATCTATTAGCTAGAAAACAACAAGAAAAATCTGATGAAAAATCCATGCAAATCAAGGTAGAAAACAATAAATAAAAGCTGTAGCAAAAAAATTAGAAATTTGCTTCTGTTTTCACACAAATTCTAGCCCGATTTTTATCCGATTTTTTTTTTGCAAGTTGAGCCCCTAATCTACACACATGACCTTAAATAACTAGCAAACAAACACAATAAATGCCCCTTGAAATCAGCTACAAATTTCATACAAATTCAACCAAAATCGTCCTCAAATTCGCATCAGATTTCCATCCGATAAACATCAACAAAAACTTGTATTTTTCAAGCCTAAAACATCCTCTTTAGCCTCCTAACTTTAGCCTAACCTTGGTACATATATAAAGCCTTAAGTTTGACATAAAAGTAGCTCAAAATCTCTCCAAAACAAGTTGAAATTGTAGCTGGAAAAGGAGTTGCGACCAGCCCTCTTCTTCTTGGATATTCCTCCATTTAAACAGCCTTTAAGGAGCTTTAAAGCAAATGTAAACCTTGTCTTATTTCCTATATCCTATCCAAGCATCAACCACATCCAAAAACATCAAATTCCTTTTTTCAAACAACATGAAAAACCAAGTTGAAATAGCGTTGGTTCATCATAGATTCAAGTTGGAATCTAACACAACAAGGTAAGAAAATAAAATAGATATATAGGTTAGTTTAGCTAGATAAATTTCCTTAGTTACTCATCTTCCTACCTTCCTCTTTAGATCATTATTTTTATTAAGAAGGAGGAGCTAAACCCCATCTATTACCCAATCAAGATAAGAATTACAATAAGTTCAAATATTTGTTATGTTGATTTATAGAAATTTATCTTATAAATTTATCAAGATTAATCTAATAGTATTTTTATGTTATTTAGACTATTTAGAATATACATACATCAACTTAAAGATTTTCAAGTATAGAAATTCAAATCCTAGAAAGAAAAAACCAAAACTATATCTAAACCACAACAAGCTAGATTGAACTTTAAATAATTCATGTAAATCGTTGGAAAGAATGAATAAACTGTATTGATATGTTTGTTATAAGCCAAAAACGACCCCACCAATGGAAAGAACACGAAAAATACTATGAAAAAGACTATATATTAGTCAAAAATGGACTAGAAATGAGTTAAATATGATCAAAACAAGTTTTGACTACAGTTATTAGGATGCACTTGAAACCTATGCATGTGTTTCGTAAATTTAAAAAAATTGTACAAGTCACTTTTCTTGAAAATAATTCCATTGCTAGAAAGTACTCTTCGAGTACTATTAAATCGACTATTTATACAGCGAAATCGGATTTAAAACGAATAAGAAATCACAAATAGAACTCGGTTTTCACTTTTAAACCAATATTAATGTTACTGTTATTTCTATTAATATAGTTATGATTATTATCATTATTATTACTACTGTTTATAGTATCTGTATTATTGATATTTGCATTAGAATTATCAATATTGTTATTATTTACATTAATGGCACTATATTTATACTATCATCAATACTATTACTATTTTTGTCACTAATATTATTATTTACTAATAGTATGAAAATTGTTGTTATTATTATACTCGTATTTATTACTAATATTGATATTAACATTTCAAACTAATATACTGATAATATTATATTACTAAACTTAGCTTGTTTTGCAATAAAAATAAAATTGATGTATAATAAAAATTATATATCTAAACTCCATAGACATACGATTTTATAATTTTTGAAAGATTTAAATACTAGAACATACCCTTAAATAAATAAAAATATCAACTTGAGAGACAGATAAGGTTGATGGGCAAAGAATTAATAAATAAAAATCTTCTACTAAATGTAGTAGAACTTAAGGAAAAAGCAAACCCCTTAAATAAAAATATAGATAGAAATTAATAAAAAATGTGTCAAATACCGATACGGAATAGTTAGGTACCTGTAAGAATTCGATTAAATCATTAAACGACGCAATAATTAATATAATGGGCTTAGTCTACTATTAGAAGATATAGATCAACGTCTTTAATTCTAAGAAGACTTCTCTTACAGAAAATAGTCCAATAATGAATCTCTATTATTTCCTTTCATAGGAAAATAGATCAATTTCCGGATTATCAATAGCTTATACAACAATTTAGCGAGGACCACAAGTGAGTTACTTGACTTTATCACAATGTTTATGCTTGTAGTATAGTTGCATTGGAATAATATATATATATATATATATATATATATATATTCAATTGATATGCATGCGGGATTGGGAATAATGCATGATGAGTGGTGTATGATTGAATGACAAAGCACCATAATATAAGTGATAATACTATTGTATGATAAAAGTTCTATGAAATATGTTGATGATTGTCTGTAAATCGTATGATTGCCTTAAACTGGATTAACAACTTTTTATACTATAATGAAATGGACATACATTGCATGATTTGCATAAACTGCATTTGGAGATGTGGCAACCTACTACGTGTTAGTATTTTAGTTCTCTGGTAATGCTTGGTTTTTCTAGGCAAGAGACTATTAGTTCAACACAAGATTATCTTTGTTCCGTCGGTTCCATAGGAACTAACTGGTAATGAAGGAAACCGCCTATGGTATCGCTGTGAAATGACTAACACTTAGTGGAGTTTCTAAGGCTTAAAACAAGAATTGATTGCCTAAAAGTGTAAAGAGATAGCTACAATGAGGATCATGGCATTCCTATATGCTTAGTTTCTCCTGGGTAGGTAGGCCATAGTATCGAGTTCCTTCAACCTCGATGAGAGGGCATAAATCTTCATCCTGCTTTGGATTATAGGTCATCCAAGCTTGTAATGTGCATATGATTGATTGTCGCATTGCATTGATTGATAATTATACTTGTTTGTTATTGGTTGATGTGTGGTTTAGTCAAGTTATCTCACTGAGCCCGTGGTTCGCTCACCCCCCAACAGTTTTTGTGCAGGACTAACACTAGCTAGGATTGGGCTAGGAATGTGTGAAGAGAGCATCTCCAACAAACTCTATTAAAGATAGAGATATAGGATATGGAAACTTAGAATGTAAATTAGATAAATTTTGAATTTTCTAAGTTGTAGTTTGAAACCCACTTTCACCATTTGGTAGGGGATACTGACTCTCCGCGATCTTGGTAGAAATTAGAAAATTGGGTTCCATAGTGGAAATCCTGTAATATATTATATCATTTATATGATAAACAATTATAAATAAGTAGAGTCTTGTACACTCTGACTTACAAGATGGCTCTTATATGACGGGTACACACGTGATATAATAGCTTTAGATAAATCCTACTAGGCCACTATTTGGAGTTGTGACAAAACTTTATAAAGGTTATATTCTTCCGGTAAAGTCATGAAATTTGTAGTAATGCATTTTATGTAAGAGAAGTCTTTCTATAATTCTTAGAAGTTAGTTTTGGCTGTGTAGACTAGGCCTATTATATTCCTTTTAGCTTTGTTTTTAGTGTATGAATAGGTATTAAAAGGCTTATTGAGCATAGTTTTCAATTATTTGTTTTATATATTTTCACCCATGTCATTTCAATTATTTGTTTTATATATTTTCACCCATGTCATACTAAGGATTCAAAAGGTGTCTTTACAATGCCTATTATTTCAGTTCTGTATTATTAATCCTCATTTCAAGTTTATTGATTTTAAATCTAAGTGATTAAATTCATTTTAGATTCTTTGATTAATACTTGGCCCAAATCTATGTTATAATTTACTTTCATTTTTGCTTCTCTTGATCTTAATCTAGGTATCTATATTTTTAAGTAACTTGATCATATTAACCAAGATTTCTATAGCTTATATTAATTTAGACTTTGTAATTTAATATTCTATAATTCTAAGATCCATATTTATATTTATGTGTGGTTCTTGGGCTTATTCTTTTAATTCTAAACTATCTCATTATATTATCCAACATACACTCAAATTATATCAAGTTTGTTCTAAAAACCCTAATTATATACACTGGCTACAACATATATATGTTTATATGAGCGTACTCCTTAACTTAATCTATGAATAGTAAATTTGAAGCTCATAAATTTTTTTTTTCTAATTTTAATATAAAATTTGTATTAATGAATAAAGTGGTTTAAATAGTCTCTAATGTTACTTTTTATCTTATAATCTTCAACTAAGTTTATATTATTCATTTTAACTTGGATTTTTTACATATGAATAGGTGTTGGAAAACTTTTTTCAGGTATTATATGATAGTTAACTTTATTTATTCTATTTGTAGATTTTACTTACCCTATGAATGCTGATAGGTATTATAGGGCATTTCTAAATCTAGTTTGAAGCTACTAACATGAGTCTTATAAATGAATTTGTTGAGTCCATGAAGAAAGAATTTGAAATGAACACGATGGAAGAACTCAATTATTTTCTAGGTCTCCAAGTGAAGCAATTTCAAAATGGAACTTTTATAAATCAATCTAAATATACCAAAGAACCCTTGAAAAGATTCAAAATGTATAATTGTAAAATTAAATTTACACCTATAAGGACAAGTGTAAAACTTGACAAAGATGATAATGGCAAAAATGTTTGTGAAAGTTGTATAGAGATATGATAGATAGTTTATTATATCTAACAGCTTCAAGACTTGATATCATGTTCTCAATATGCATATGTGCACGATTTCAATCTTGCCCAAAAGAATTACACTTGAATACAATAAAATGCATATTCAAGTATCTTGTAGGCACTATTAAAATTGGCTTGTGGTATCTAAAGTTTACTTTTTTTTATCTCGTTGGATACCCCGATACTAACTTTACTGGGTGTAAAGTTGATCAGAAAAGCACAAGCGACACATGCTACTTTTTTGGAAACTCCCTAATGTCTTGGCACTCAAAAAAGCAAAATTCAGTTGCACTTTCAATGGCTAAAGCCAAATATGTCGTTGTCAATAGTTGTTGTGCACAAGTTTTATAGATGAAACAAACTTTGCAAAATTATGTACTAAAATATGAAAATGTCCCAATTCGATATGATAACAGTAGTGATATCAATTTAACAAAAAATATAATCTAACACTTAAGGAAGAAAGATATCAAAATTAGACATCATTTCATTAACGATCATATTCTAAATAATGATATTAGCTTGGAATTTGTTGATACAAATAATCAAATTGCTGATATTTTTAGAAAATCCTTAAGTGAGGATCGTTTTTGGACTCTGCATAGAGAATTGGGTAGGATCAAGCAAGATGAGTTGTAAATATCATGGAGATAAGTTGATCTAAAACTTGATCTTGGCATAAAACAAGCCATTAGGTGTTAAAATATGTTTTGTAATGCTTGTGAAATGTTCTGTCTACTAAAAATCTGTGATATGTTGATTTTATGCATGTATTAAACTAAAATTGGACCTTGAATACATGAAAGTGGTTTTTTATGCTTTTAATGCATAAAAAATGTTTAAACATGCTTAATGATGATTTTTAGACTTATTTGGTTGATTGAAAATATTTGAAGAAGCTTTTTAGATAAATTTGTGCACTTTTGAGAAATATATCCTGCAATTTTTTATAGAAACTTGCACAAATTTCTGATGTGTGGATTTTCAAACATGTCTAAAACATCATTTAGAACTTGCATGTTGCTTATGGATCTCCCTTCGACATATTTTGAGTTTGCCCTTTTTTTTCAATGAGTCCAAAGGGGGAGAGAAATATTGAATACACAATTAACATGCATGAATTTTGTATATTGTGTTTGTTTGACCATTAAGTGTAATTTGCATTTCCCTAGAGTTAAGCATGAACTTTTTTAATCTAATTCAAAAAATTCGTTTGAAACCCAGATACTTAATTGAGGAGGTGTTAATTGTGCATGATTATTTTCATAAAAAAGGGGGAGATTGCTAAACCCATGTCCTTAACATAGATTTTGATGAGGAAATTAGTTGCACAATTAACTACTCATTTGTACCACACTTAATTGATAAAAGAACCTGGATGGACAGCATGCTAGAATATGTGTGTGTGTGTGTGTGTGTGTGTGTGTGGTGTGTGTGTGTGTGTGCAGGTGTAAAATAAACCAGCAAACAGGTACAAATCATTGAGCACAAGCTTGATCGCAGCTTTCATCGAGGGCATAATTGGTCTAATTGAGGCATAAATCCAAGGCGTGACAAGCTTAAGGTGCAACAAGTTCAAATTAAGGCTCAACAAATTCAAATAGCACAGACTTGATCGAGGGTTAAATTCAAGGCATGACAAGTTTAAGGCGCGATAAATTTAAGGGACAACAATCTTAAAGGGTACTAAGAACCAAGGCGCAACATGATCCAAAGCATGACAAGAACCAAGGAGCGAAGAGTTCAAAATACGAGCCAATGTGGCATAAAAGAGTCCTTATGCATATTTAATGCTTGACGATTTTAAGATGTTATCTCTAATGGACATTTAAACGTTCGAAATCTATAAATATTTTTCTTTAAGAGATTCAAACAGGTTTTACAAGAGATTTTATTGGCAAACAAACATATAAGAAATTCTTTCATTATTCTTGTTCATTATTTTACAAAATATGCAAAGAGAGAAAATTCATTGCTCTTTTCTTGTATTTGTTATCTATAAGAGAGCACTATAAAAGAGAAGGAAAGTTTCCATTTCCAAAGTGTTGTAAATTTGTGTATTGTTCTATTTGAGTTGGTATGGTTGAAATTAATAAAGTGTGTGAAGTCCTCCATTGGAGGCGATTTGGGTGATCATGGAGATTAGAAAGCAGGTTGAACTCTATGTTATATCTGGATTTGAATCTTCTTTCTCTATCTCCTTTATGACGCGATAACGTGAACCCTAGGTATACAAAAACCTAAGACCCAGCAATCATTGATCGAAATTCGAACCCTAAGATCGTCTTGAAATGAGTAAATAGCAACTCGACCCCAATTGAACCTATAAATTGAAAGTGAAGTTATCAAAGAAGCAATCGGAACTTAACCCAACCAAACCTGTCGATTGGAACCACAATTATCACAAACGAAACTTGACCTTAATCAATCGTGTTGATTAGAACCAAATTATTACATATACTTCTTATCACAAGAACCAAATCGAAAGCTCTCAAATGAGAAAACTCTTAAAGGAATTTCTATTCATTCAACTAATATGTCAAATATGATCTTTGCAAAAAAAGACAAAGACCTATAAATAATAATACCTGGGAAAAACTAAAAGACACAAAATAAAATATGCCTATCATCAAAAGGGAGGTTGGTGGCCTTTAATTATAAGTTAACGACTTATATCATGAAAGCTAGCAGCATTGAAGGCGGCTTTAAGAAAAATGAATCTGGAAACATTAAAAGTCGGTAGAAGGTCGGCGGTGTAAGTTGGAAGGCCAACGGCATAGATAAAGTAGGTCGGCGATGTGAAGCCGGTGTACAGCAAAATTCCCAAGGCTGGCTTTTTCTCCAAGCAAAGATGGCAGTATACAACTCCATGTGCTGCAATTTTGATCCTTTAATACTTTATTTGTTTGAATTATTTTGATCTTTATCGTTGATGTGTTTCTTGAAGCTTCAACACTCTTTAAAAAATCTTATTTTTCTTTGTTGTCGCCATTTGATCCTCTTCATTCCCTCATTCTTCGAAATGATTGGTCCTTAAATCTTCACCATCCTTGCAATCAATGGGAATGGGTCATCTCCTCTTAGATGTAAATTAGAATGCCATTGTTTAGAAATCTCGCCTTATGCACATGCAATCAATCTCCTGGTTCAAATGCAATTTTCTTTATAATCGTGAAGGTACGCCTTACACTCGATATTGAAGGTTTTAGGATGACTAAGGTTGTCATACTTAAGATTTAGTATTGAGTGTGGCGGACTGTCGTGCTTAGGGTACCCTTTGGGATGTGATAGTTTAAGTTGGTATTAGGGTATGGTTAAAAATTTAAGATCATAACAATAGAAATGGACTTAAGAAGAAATTAGTAGAATGGAAATAAGAAAGACTTAGATAGTTTAGCATGGGTGGAATAAGTTTGTTGACTTCCTTTCTTTTTGTGAATAGATGTCCTTAGGAGAAACCAATTTTGAAGCGCAGAGATTCTGTAAGAGGCCAAATGAAACCCTCGTCAATTACCACCTGTAAGAGGCCAAATGAAACCCTTGTCAATTACCACCTGAGACTTAGGTATGTGAGGAATTTGCTTTAGCTGGAAGGCCAAAATCGTTAAAGGAAATGTTCATTTTCTGGAAGAAGGGCTTAAGGAATACTGAATGGGAAAGAGCCATGAATAATATCTAGTATTGTCCTCTGAGGAAAAGGTATTGGTTGGAGTTGGAAGTAATCTATGCCATTGAGAACATCGCCTTGTTTGCCTACAACGAGTCCATGTTAGAAGAAGCTAATTTTATGCTACGAAATGAAGGAACACCCAATTTTCCCGATTTCCAAACTTAGAGAGAAGTTGGGCCATTGTTCATCAATGCTCATGATGAACTTAAGAACTACAGTGATTGGTGTATAGCAGACTATGAAGGAGCCTTCTATTGGCAAGGTATATATTAGAACCTCCTCAAGCCAACAGGTGAAGTGTCGACCCAACCGCCAACCTTGACCGGAATTCAGCTTGAAGAAGATGAAGTTTTAGTGGATGTTAAATCGGGAGAAGCTGTAAGCCGCTAGATTTTTTGATAATATAAGCAAACCTTAAGAACTGGAAGTCAAACTGGAACCCTAAAGTTAACCTAGTTCTATGTTTAGTCTAATGAATCTAGATCCGGCAATCTCGTGTTCTTAAACCCTAAACAACGAAATTAAGATAATTGTGGAATATGGTTTGTAATAATATAGGAAAGCTTAAAAATATTAGATTCATAACTTTTTAGTGTCTTTCGGATCTGAACGATATTAGTTTTCAAAAACTGTGCCTTGGTGCACCGGATAGTAAAAATATTCCGACAACACCAATAGACTCGTAAAAATATAAGGATTTCAAAAATATCAGTTTTAGAATTTTTCAGTAACTAAAAATATCAGATATAGGCCGTTTACACGTATTTTCTTTACTATCGATATTTTAATTGTCTAGTCTACTATTCATATTACTTTTCTACTATTCATTACTATTCATCTATCTCTACTTTTTCTTAACCTATTCTTACACACTACCATACATACCATACCTTCCTTATACAACTTTAATCATACACTTATACATACTTCTTTTATTACAAAACAAACAAAAAAATAAATTCCTCCCTCCTACACAAAGCAAACCGGCGCCCCCTCCCTCTCCATCAATCTCAATTTATTTTCTTTTTCAATTTATTTAATTATATCAATTTCCACTCCCAAAACTCTATAAATACCCCATTCCTTCTTCATTCTTTCACACAATTCATTTCCTACTAAAACTCTACCAAAATCACTCCATAAAATCCCTCTCAAATTCTCTTCTAGGTTCTTTTTTCTCCCTAAAAACCCTTTCCCACATATTACTACAACTCATTCTATTCCTCTTCAACAAACACATAAACCTTAGGTAAAAATTTCTCTTATTCACTCATCTATGTTCATTTAATTTAACATGAGCTTAGTGTATGTTTCTTAAAGAAACAACAATATGTTCATGTTTTGTTTTTGTTCATGTCTTCTACTATGTTGTTATTATGTTGTTGTGATTATTGTTATTACTATATTTATAATCTAACTTCTATATAGTATTATGTATATTATGTATATATTTCTTTAGAGCATATAAGCTCTTTGTTATTTATTTAACTTCATGCTTTGTAATTTATTTATTTATTTCATGCTATTATTAAGACTAGTTTTTCTAGTCTTAGACTTATCTATATCAAGTCAAAACAATTTTCTTTCTTTCTTTTCCTTTCTTTTTTGGGACTAGTCTATTCTTAGTCCTGGGATACCTTGATGAAGCTAAAGTTCCCAATACTTGACTTTACTTTTATGCTCTTATTACATTTATCATATTATGTTGTTTTTATTATATTTCACATAGTTACATATTCTCATTCATGCATGAAATGTTGATATTGTCTTAACCATAATGAAAAGGAGTTTTCTTAAGTAATAAGTACATGAACTCTCTTTAAAAATAAATTTTGTCACATAAGAAATTATTTTTTCATAAAAACTTAAAGTTTTATCTTAACAAATATTTTCTAAAGTTAGATAAGTTTAGCTCAAGTTTTAATAATAATATTATATGGGATTTTATCAATGAATACATAAAATAAAGTTATCACAAACTCTTTTTTCAAACCAATGAAATAAGAAAGTTTCTTTAAACTTAATTCTTTATTTAAACAAAAGTTTTCTTAAACTCATATGTAAAGCTTTCATCAACATACTAAGGTTTAGATAAGTTTTACAAAATTATCAAAGAATAACCTTTCTAAGAATGAGCTTTACTTAGGAAATAAAAATAATAAAGATCATTGTTTAAAGTGGATATAACTTGAGAAAAACTTTATAACACATAATCAAGAAATGTTTAGAAAAACTACATTTTTCCGAACATTTTTCCGAACCACTAGAAATAAAGTTATGGGAATCTTAAAAGATTAAGATTACTTTTTGAAAATTTAATTATTCTCAAAATTAAGAAATGGAGTTAAAAGAAAGAAATACTTACTTAATAAATTTTCCAAACAAAACTAAAAAATAATTTGTCAACTCTCAACATTTTCTCACTTTTAAGACACATTGTTTTACAAAAAAATCATTGTTGAGACAACACCACTAAATTCATGCATATACTTTGAGTCTATATGTATATATTCAAAAGATTTTTCAATCATACAATTATCTATATTTTTGTACAGGAATTCTTGAATGAAGAAAAGTTTAAAAACTTGAGTTATGAAATTTGGAATTTTCGTAACAATTATGTACGTCACTATTCTGAGATCCAAATAACTTATTTTGATAAAAATAACCTTAGAAATGGTTAAATCTTTTCGATTAGGTAGAAATCGATATATAATATGCGAAATTCCGAGTTAAAATGAGCAAGTTATGGCCATTTTAAGTTGGGATTTCCATTCATACGAATTTTGACTAATTCAATAAGATAGAAATTATAGAGTTTGAATAGATCTTGGATGAAATAATCATTTCGGGTATTTCTTTTATTTAGGTGTCGAGGACCAAGATCTTCTCTTCCCCAAGGATTACTTCGACTCATAAAAGATCGCTATGGACAAGTGAGTTTCCTTTCGTTTATGTGTGCACATGTGCTTGTAGAATAGAGCACTAGATGTTAAGAAAATATAGAATTGATCTGCATGTGGGATATCATGAGAATTATGTATGTGAAGTGTTATGTGCGATCAATGAACGATAAGTATATCGAAACCCGATCTGTGATTGATATAATTGTTTCTATGTATGTATTGTTATGTGTGCAATTATTGCTTGATCACTTTAAATGATTTAATGTCATATTGGAATACCCATATAATAAATTGCTCATGTATATCACTTAGAATATCATTTCGAAATTTTGCTACTACTCCTCAGCATGGGATCGAAAAGGTAAGCTGTCTAGCTATATCTTGAGGATTTAAGACGTTCGGGGAATATGGCCTCAAGTTGTAGCTGAGCCGGATCGATCGCTTTAGGCAAAGAAAGCCCGGGGACTAGTAGTATGATTCGTTGGAACCTCAAAACGTGCACAAACTTTTAAGGAGGTCGTTTGGGGCCCATTTCAAATCATTCCCTAATTAACAATGGAGGGGTAAATCTATCACACATATGAAACCGAATAGTCATATGTACTGTTTGATCATATGGTTGTTGCATTTCATATGCTTGTTTAATGAACTTGGTTGGATACTTGTTATGAGTACTCTTGTGTAAGGATTATCTCACTAAGCTAGTTATGCTTATAGCCCTATAGACTTTTGATGTTGCGGGATCGTTATTTTGCACCCGAGACCATCTTGATCATCCGGATAGAATCTTTATTTTGGGAAGCTTTTAGAGGAACTCTGTTTTGAAATCTTAGAGTAGATTTCTTCTAAAATCTTCTAGCTTTAGTTATTTATCTTAGTAAGATCATATTGTTATGGAAATTATCAGGGGAATGCCTCTTAGAAGTTGTAAGACTTTATATTTCAGTGAATATATGAAGTGTTGTTTTGTATGTTCCGCTACCAACATCTTAAAATGCATTACTCCACCGGTCTCCTTTTGATGTGAATGTACGACTTATACCGATATAGAAGCTTTCAAGTGACTAAGGTAGTCATTCTTAAGTTTTAATATTATATACGGCAGGCTATCACATTTAGAGCACTCGTTGGGGCGTGATAGAAGCCGTAGGGGAAGAACCCAAAGAGGAGGAAGAAGAAGAAGAAGGGACCCAAAAGAAGATCCAGAGGAAGACCCAGAAGAAGCACCTATTGAGCATGATCCCACTGTGCCATCGGAAGATCAGATGTGGAAGGAAGAGGAAAGTGACCTTCACGGAAATATATGACAGTATGAAGAGCGACAGGTTCAATTGGTAGCGAGGAACTGTGGGGTTACTCCGACGATGGATGTTGATGTTGCACCTACAAATCCCCCAGTCATAAATGTCAAGTCTAAAGATGATACTTTAGATCCCTGCTTATAGAGGAATGTGTATGAGCATAGTGAGTACTCCACTGGTCACAAAAGTGTGTCCCGGGAATCAACACTGCAACTTACCGTGGAAGAAGAGTCTCTACTCAACCAAGTGTTGTTCTTCGAAAACAATGGAATGTATGGAGAGGATGAAATTGCCGACCTACCTGAAAGAGTAAAAGAAGTGGTGAGGAAGAGAAGGATGATGGTAAACCAACACCTACAACAATTTTTTAGCAAGAGGCAAAAGGGCTCATCAAGCCGAAACCCGGTGATGCACCATCCCCATAAAATTGGCAAAAGGAAGGAAGAAGGAAAGAAGGAAGGAAAGAAGGAAGATGAGTAGAAAGTTAGACTTAAGCATATCCACATAGTCCAATAGAAATTTTGTAAAAGACCTAGAATGTTAGGTCGGGTAGTCTAAATTTCATGTTTTGTGGATAAGGTGTTGTTCGTGTTTTTCTTTGTAATGTTGTTGTTGTAGACACCCAATTTTTGCCCAATTAAAAAATTAGGCTCAAGTTTAGATTAAATTAATGTCATGTTGAGTTCATAAGATATAATAATAAAAATAATAAATAATAGTATAATAAAAAAGAGAAAATAGAAAAAATAAAAATATAGAGGAATAAAATATGTATAATAAAATAATTAAATGAATAATAGTAATATAAATAAAATATATGTAAGAAAAATTAAAATAAATAATTATTTAAGCTTAATATAATATATATTTTATTAGTCTTAAGCATTAGTGGGTTAGCTATATGACCAAGGCACAGGCCAACGGCTTAACGGTTCAGACCATAGACACAGAGCAAAGGGACCCAAGTTCGAATCTAGCCTAAGGCAGATTTTGCCTCTTTTTTGTTCATTTTTTTTTCCCAAAAGACACTTCGGTTCATCCACTTTGAGACCTTATTTGAGCAACGAATCTTTGTGTTTTTCGAAATTGATTGTACAGACACAAACTAGGCATGGGATACATCACATCTGTACATAATTCACATATTTTTCATTCCAAAAGACATCTTAATCAAAGCATGAAAATTGGGAAAAAATTCGAATAGACATGATTTTTCAAATTTTAAAATTGGCCGAATTGTGTTCTTTGATCAAATTAAACACACTTAATCGAAGAGTTATGATGTATAAACATAATATTCGTGATCAATTTGAACCAACAATCACGAATCGAGTCCCAATTTTGAATCGTTCTTATGTGAAAAAATATAACGATTCGTGATTCAAAAATTGAACAAGTACGAAGCTTCGAAATGACAAATTGTTTCGAAATCTATAAATAGGATCACCCCACAAGCAGAAACCCAATTCAATTTCACGAAACATACACACACGATCGAGATCTGAAAATAGAGTAGAAAGTGCTCGAATTGCAAAATTTGCAAATTCGAAGTGATTGAGAGGATTTCGATCCAATTAAAGAGTGTTAGGATCATCTAGGAAGTGTTCTTGATTGATTATAGTGTTTAGATTTGCTCGAATTTGCATTTGGAAGTTCTGCAAATTTTTTTGATTTTTTTCAAACCCTCGCCGCCGAGCACCACCACACGAACCGCCACTTCTGGTGGTTCTGGGAGTGAACCACCACCACCAGCCGCTGCAGCACCCCAATCCACGTCGGGCCGACAAAGTTGGAGGCTTCGAAAACCACCAGGAACGGCCGAAGAACGCTCGAAAACCACCGTGATCGTCTTCTTCACCCGACGGAGCACCGAAATCCGACCCGAAATCCGAATCCAACCGGTCGGTCGTCGGTCAACGGTGATCGGTCAACGGTCAACGGTCGTCGGTCAAAAGTCAGTAGATCCTATGGTCCAGATTTGATCAGAAGATCTTGTGGTCCAGATTTAATCAGAGGATCCTACGGTTCAGATTTGATCAGAGGATCAGACGGTCCAGATTTGATCAAAACAATCAACGCTCCAGATCGAAAGCCATCAGATCCTACGGTCCAGATTTAGTCTACAGATCAGACGCTCCAATCTGATCCGAGAAGATCCAACGGTTCAGGTTAGTCTGTATTATTAAATTATTTATTATTATATATTTAATTTCGGAAAATAAGAAAAAATAGTAAAAAATCAATAAAAATTCGTAAAAAATCCAGAAAAATTCAGAAAAATCCAAAAAATTAGAATAATTATTTTTAATATAAATTTACATGTTTTAGTAATTTTTGATATTTTTTGATATTTTGAATATGTATTTGCATATAGATTGATCTTTAAATATATTTGATGCATGAGATGTTTTTTTTGTATTTTAATTTTGTTATGATATATTTTGAATATGTTCTGAACATATGTGATGATTATTGAATTTTGAAGAATAATAAATTGTTAATAGATTTTTTAAACCAAAATTGTTGTTGAATAATAAAGATAAAAATTGTTTTTTTAAAAATCATGATATTAATTAAGTTTTTATCAAAATTATCTTTATAATTTGCTATAAGATAACACTCAAAGTTTTCAAAATTGATTTTCATGTAGCATTAAATTAGCCATGAATTATCATAAATTAATGATTTTTGAACTTAGAAAAATATTTTTCTTTTTATGAAATAAAATTCAATTGATTAGATCATAGGATCATCAAAATTGTTTTTCATAAAAATTCAAAATTTAATAAACTTAAAGTGAGAATAGTTTAAAAATATAAAATTGATCAACAAACTAAGTTCTTTATAAAAGAACTACGTTTTGTCTGATCTCGATTAGCGAGTACGTAGGCACCTACGGGGCGACAATAAAATAACAAAAAAATATATTTTGTTTTGATAGTTTGAAATAATCATTTTGTACATATTTTAAGTTTTTTTTTTTAAAGGAAAAATACAAATGTTTGTTGATATTTAAATTCTAAGAAAAATACATAAAAATAAAAATGAATGATTAAACTTGTAGATATTTGTTTTATAAATGTTTTGTTTGAATTTTTTAGTATAGAAAAGGATAAATTCTAAATTTTAAATTTAAAGTGGTAACCGCTTAGGTTTTAATAGGTTAGCCCCCGAACTCAGATATCTGGTATTTTTAAAAATTTGATTTTTAAATCAAACTTTTCGCAGACTAGTGGCTAAGTTAGGATTAACCGACCCATTAATCCTGGCTTTCATTTTTTCCCGATTTATCGGGTGGCGACTCTAAAAAGCTTTCAAAAATTAAAATTTCTTTTAACCCCTAGTCGAGGATTCATGTTTTAAATGGTTAGGGTTTAATATGAATCGGTTAGGAAAATGAACCGGATGATTTTCAAAATCCAGCTCAACAGCATGCGACTCCACTGGGGAATCGCTTATTTTTTAAAGGCTAGCCCTTAAGTTTAAAAATTTAAAATTTATCCTTTATTTGTATATTGTATAATTATATGTTTGTATTGTTTTTGTTTATATGTCTTGATTTAGATTTAAATTAGTTCATTCACTTGCATATGCATTTGCATATATGCACACAATTGTGCTAGAACGTCGAACCCAGGCCGTCTTAAGAGCCTAAGCGAGGAGTTCGAAGTAAGGTCCGGGGACTTGTTTCCACCCTCTAGATCAAGAAAAGACTCCCACTCCGGTTTAGCCTTATGATTTGCTAGACCGGGAACTATAGAACCTTACCAAATCATGCATTCATTCATGGGATTTGACCAATTTTTTCAAAAAAATGGAGTTGTAAAATTTTTTTAAAAAAAATTTTAAAATTTAGGATTTGTCTCCTAATAGGGTCTTTATAAATCCTCAGGAAATGATTTCCTCGAGTTCGGACAGTAGCGATAGCCTATGGGCTCGTCTCATCAAGGAACCCCGAGTAGAGACTTTCAAGGATCCAATGCTGTTACTGGACCGATGGTTGGTCAGTTTTGACCCCGATCAACAATCATTCATTAAGGATAGGTTGGGCCCGATCCTCAATTTACCTAAAGTCCAAGTTCCATTTACCATGTTTCGAGCCCTTGTTCATCTGGGAACCCAATGAAGTGGCATTCCGTCTAGGTCAACACGTGCTAAGTCCTACCATTGAAGAATATGCTAGGTTGCTTCAAGCCCCACCCACTTCCGAAGGGATCTATGTACCAAGCCTTACTCAAAGTCCGATCCGCATCATTTCAGAATTTTTGGGATTAAAAAGAGAAGCAGTAATTGAAGCCATGAAGGGTTGCAATGAATTCTCCATCCGATTAACTACTTTGATGGATTGGTTTGGAAACTTTGATAATTACATAAGCAACCGAGATTCCTTTACGTATCAGTTGTGACCTGGAATGAAAATCGGGTTAATGCTTTCATAGTGGCTGCTTTTGCTACCATACTCTTTCCACATGGGAACCTGTTCATTCACTTCCGAGTCATCGAGCTTGTAGCACAATATCTAACTGGCAAGTCATATGTTCCCGCCCTTCTAGCAGAACAAATCAGAAGTTGAATCACATCAAGTCTAAGGGCAGGGGCAGTTTCAAGGCAAGCATGCATCTGTTGATGGTTTGGTTTGCTAGTCACACCAAGTACTACGGAAAAGATCTAGCTAATGGGTCCCTTATCCCCCGAATTATGATCTCATCCAGTCTTTTGCTGAACGGGTCCATATGGAAGACAATGAGCCTTTCTGGTCTATACTTGCAATATTTGAAGACATGAGACCTGAAGACTTTATGTGGCAAGCCCGTTGGTTTAAGTGTCCCGTTGCTATCTTAAGTTGCAAGAAATACCTAACTGTGCCTCTCATTGGAATCACTGGCTGTACGGGCTATTACCCCTCAAGTGTTATCCGACAATATGGCATGCTACAAGACATTACTGTCAAGCCAGAGTTGGGACGAGTTATTCTCGACTATATGGATCCAACCATGACTCAGATAGCAAAGCAGTCCAAGGTAAACCAAATAAAAGCCATCTGGGATGATAGAGAAATCAAGCCAGTTTTCGAAGTCGAGCCAGAAAATAAAGCTCGGGATTATAGAGCAACCAGGTGGTACATAGCCAATCAAATGAAGAAGAATAAGGACATCCAATATGAAGCTCCTAACATTCTTGAACCAGCACCACCTGAACCTGATCCTGAAATGATTGCTTACATGGAAATGGTTTCAGCTCGGCTTGAAGTCTGTCATCGGGATTACTTGCAAAGAGATAGAGAGATGATTGACCGCTTGGAAAAAGCTCACAATAGGATTGCACTGTTAGAGGATGAATTGAAGAAAGCTCGAAAAAGGACTCAACTACTTGAGGATCAAATCATCTGCCCTGCCAAGACTAGAAGACTAGTTTAGAAGTCCTGAGTTTAGTTTTAGCAATTAAGGTTCTTGAACTTTTAGTATAGTAATTTAACTTTGTATGAAATATTGTTTTTGAATTATTACAACTCCAATAAATGTGTTTATCAAAATTTGATGGTCATTATCCCCATTTGCATTCATATTTGCATCCTTGTGTTTGTATGTTAGTATTCTTATCTTCTTACTTCTTCGGTCCAGTTACGAATCAAGTCTAGCGAATCCAAAATCCTGAAAGATAGCTTCCAAACCAGTTAGAAGTCCCATTTATACTAGATCACGAGCAAAGATGGCTAGTACCGGGAACACTACCCCTGATCAGACCACTGAACAGAGACTCAATGCCATGGAACAAACCCTGCTTAGAATTACCGAACAAATGCAGACCCTTACTCAGAATGTTACCCAGTCCAAGACCCCTATAGCATCTGAAGAATCTTCCGGGGAACAGAAAGGAAAAGAAGTCATGCAGCAACCAGTCAACGTTGATGATTCCCACACTGAGTTCAATATGTCCGAGCTAAAGAAAGAACTTGAAGCCCAAGCCAGAGACATGGAGAAGAAACTGTTTGAAAAGATGAAGGCATTTGACGGCTTTGATCAGACTGCGATTTTAAGCCTGCCACAATTTGAGGAAGGTGCTTTTCCTGAAAAATTTAAGGCACCCGAGTTCGAAAAATATGATGGAACTGGCTGTCCTAACATGCACACAAGATTATATGTACGACGTATGGGGCAGTATGCCAAATTTGATAAACTATGGTACAGACCTTTCAAGATAGCCTTACTGGTCCAGCATTAGCCTGGTATGCCCAATTGGACTCACAAGAAATTGATACTTGGGATAAATTAGCCAGGGCATTTTTCAACCAATACAAGTTCAATATCGAAATGGCACCCTCGGTCTGGGATTGAGTACTATGAAGAAGAAGAAAGACGAAGCTTTCAAGGAATATGCTCAGCGATGGAGAGCTTTAGCTGCAAGAATCACCAATCCAATGCCTGAAAAGGATCTCACTTTTACTTTCATCAACACACTAGAAGAGCCATTCTTTTCTCATCTCATAGGGCATGCGTCAGCAAGTTTTTCAGAAGTGGTAGTAGCCGGATGCAGAATTGAGAATGCTATCTCAGCCGGAAAGCTACAAGTAGAAAAGAAATATACAGCACCTAAAAATGTCACGTACAAAGGAAAGGATTCGACTGTCGGTATGGTCAATATCTCAAGTCCAGCAAACCCTACTAAATCCATAGTCCTGCCGACCAATCAAGGTCAAAGTCAACAAAGGGTTGTTTCGAATCAACAATCAAGGCCTAACCGACGCAATTTTACTCCAATACCGGTTCCACTCAGCCAAGTGTGGGCTAAATTGAGAGCCGATAATCTGATTGGCTTTGAAGTACCCAGAGATGATTATAAGCCCAAGAACTACAACCCTGATTTAAAATGTGAATATCACATGGGGCAAATCGGGCACTCCACTGATTATTGTTGGAGACTCAAACATAAGATTCAAGATCTTATTGATGCAAAGACCATCCAATTAGACTTTGTGCAGCCTCCAAATGTTTCTACTAATCCATTGCCAAATCATGGGTCGGTTATTAATATGATCACTGCCGAAGCGCCGGACCCAGAAGTCAACTTGGATGAATTGCCTATCACCATAGAACAAGTGGCATGGAATCTCCGCCAAATGGGGCATTTACCCTATATCAATCTGAGAGATCGCACAAAAACCAGACCAGCCATTTACAACTTGTTGCAAAATGGAATCATAAAGAAAGAAGATATCATGGAAATGCTGGTCCCAAAGCCAAGAAAGTCAAGCACACAGGCAGAATTATGGGCAAGATACCAAGCTGGAGACCCAACTGTCGGAACTCTAGGAGATGATGGAAAGTACCAATATCTGGTTGACTATTGGTTTGAACCACGCGTATATGCCGATGCTCCTCCCACTGGATGGGGATCAGAGTCTGAAGATGAAGAAAAGCCTGTACCTGAAGATGAAGAAAAGCCTGTACCTGAAGATGAAGAAAAGCCTGTACCAGAGAAAGAAGAAAAATTTGTTGGCATGATCACATGTGAACCGAAGTTAATCAAATTTGAGATGAACAACCATAAAGAAGAGGCAACTGTCTCGAAGCCTAGAAGTTATACTTTTCAAATCCCAATTGCTGTAAAGGATTACAAAGCTGCCCCATTTGATTACCAGACAGTTAATCACGCTTCTATGATTGGCGGGCTTACACGTTCGGGAAGACTTTATGAACCAACTGCAAAGAAGGTGACCATGGATTCATCGCCGCCGCCGAATGATGAAGAAAAGAAGGAAGATGAGAAAGCAATATTGGCTAAACTCATGAAGGCAAGTGAATTCAAAGTAGTTGAACAACTAGTCAAGACACCAGCCCAAATATCACTCATGGGTTTGTTAATTAGCTCTGATATTCACCGTTCTGAGGCTTGTTCAAAGGTTCTCAAAGAAGTAAAAGTTCCAGAGAATGTGACAGAAAAAACCTTGGAACATATCATTAATTCTGTCTTTGCAAATGAGCAAATTAGCTTCTCATCTGAAGAATTAGAAGAGGAAGGTGGCCAACATAATAAAGCTCTTTTTATTGTTGTCAAAAGCAATGGTAGAATCGTCTCCCGAGTGCTTATTGACAATGGATCTTCTCTGAATGTATGCCCCTGGCTACTCTGAATTTGTTGGAAGTAGACCCGTCAAATATCAAGCCAAGTCCTACTGTAGTACGAGCATTTGATGGATCAAAGAAGGAAATAATTGGAGAAGTGGAATTAGAGGTCACTATTGGGCCTCAAACTTTCCTAATTCCTTTTCAAGTGATAGATATCCCAAGAACATTTAATTTGTTGCTTGGAAGGCCATGGATTCATGCAGCAAGAGCAATACCCTCAAGCTTGCACCAGAGGGTTAAATTTGTAGCAAATGGCCAACTTGTTACCGTTATGGGAGAACAAGATTATGCCATCTATCAAGAAACGGCTATTCCATATATTGGAAAAGGGAAGAAGAAGACTTCGGGCTCCAAATTTTTGAAGAAGTCTGTGTAATAAATGAAGAGAAAGAAGCTCAGATAGGAACTTTTGGCCTAGGATATTCTCCTACTCAAACAGAGGTAGCAGACATGAAGAATAAGATGAGAACAAGGAAACTTAATAAAGAATATGATCCAGACATCGAGATTCCCCATCAGAAGCTCCTTTCCAAAGCCTCATCATGTCCAGAGACAGATGACTCCAAGGAAGATGATCCACCCAAGAAGATAGCTTTGAAGAATTGGTTTTCCATACCTTGTGCTAGTTTTAATTTTCTTAAGTAAGGACCGATATTAGATTGTTTTGTATTTTTCTGCTTTATGTGTTGCTCAAATAAGTGTACTTAAACACCATTTCAAATTTAATAAAATTCTTTTGTTTTTTCCATATTCTTATTCTTTCCCCATTCATATTCTACCAGATCTGACTTTTGTAATGAGATTCCGGGATATCTCGCGTCTGTAAATACTGAAAATATCGATATCACCTCCAACCCTACTGGGTTAGTCGTTGAAGATGATATCGATTATCAATTGAAAAACAAGAAAATTGGCAAAACTTTGATCATGAAAGGATTGAAACCCCTGAACCCACTAAATTGGTTAATTTGGGAACAAGTGAAGATCCTAGGAATTTGAGAATTGGGGGTAAATTGCCAGAAGACACAACAGGGTTGATTAAGTTACTAGCAGAGTATTTGGATGTTTTTGCATGGTCATATAGTGATATGCCCGGTTTAGATCCGTCAATTGTGGTCCATAAATTGCCAACCAAAGAAGGCATTAAGCCTAAGAAGCAAAAACTAAGGCGATTTAGACCCGATTTGCTACTTAAAATTAAAGATGAGGTCAAGAATTACTCGAAGTTGGATTCATTGAAGTTTCGGATTACTCAGATTGGGTATCAAACATAGTACCAGTACTTAAGAAAAATGGGAAACTTAGAATCTGTGTGGACTTTAGAGACTTGAATCAAGCGACCCCAAAAGATAATTTCCCGTTGCCACATATTGATGTCTTGGTAGACAATACAGCTGGAAACCATCTATTCTCATTTATGGATGGATTTTCGGGATACAATCAAATATTGATGGCCGAAGAGGACAAAGTCAAAACCACATTTGTCACAGCCTGGGGAACTTTTTGCTATAAGGTCATGCCATTTGGTCTCAAGAATGCCGGAGCAACTTATCAGCGAGCAATGCAGACCATATTGCATGACATGATGCATAGAGAGGTGGAAGTATATGTTGATGACATGATTGCCAAATCAAAAGAAGGAGAAGATCATGTAGAAGTATTAAGGAAACTTTTTGAAAGATTGAGAAAGTTTCAATTAAAATTAAACCCAGAAAAATGCATTTTTGGAGTAACTTCTGGGAAACTATTGGGATTTGTGATCAGTCAAAGAGGAATAGAAATTGATCCTGATAAGGTCAAAGCAATTCAAGAATTACCTCCCCCAACAACTTTGAAAGAAATTAGAGGTCTTTTGGGGAGACTAAATTACATTGCTCGATTCATTTCCCAGTTGACGGATAAATGTCAACCACTATTTAAATTATTGAGAAAAAATGCCCAAATTGAATGGAATGAAGAATGTGAAGAAGCCTTTAACCGAATTAAACAGTATCTGACAAATCCCCCAGTTTTGATCACTCCAGTACCCGAAAAGCCTTTGTTCTTATACTTGACAATTTTTTCGGAATCCATGGGTTGTGTACTCGGGCAAAAAGATGAAATGGAAAAGAAAGAGCTATTTATTACTTGAGCAAAAAATTCTCAAATGGAGAGCAAAAGTACTCAGAGATAGAAAGAACTTGCTGTGCATTAGTATGGACTATGCATAGACTCAGGCAATACACGCTCTTTACTCAATCGAGTTAATTACAAAGCATGATCCTTTGAGGTATCTGGCAAATAAGCCCGCCTTGGTCGGTCGAATTTCAAAATGGCAAATGTTGCTCTGAGTTTGATATTACCTATGTTAGACAAAATTCAATTAAAGGACAAGCCTTGGCTGATCAACTCGCTGAAAGCCCGGTTGATGAGGAATAAAGGAACAAGATCAATTCCCCGATGAAGGGATTCGGGTAACACAAACGGAAGATGAAAGAATGCCGAATTGGAAATTGTATTTTGACGGAGCAGCTAATGTATGGATGTGGAATAGGGGCAGTCCTAATTTCACCTGAAGGAAACAATACCCAACAGCGGCCAGATTAATGTTCCCTTATACAAATAATATAGCAGAATATGAAGCATGCATTTTGGGTTTAGAGATGGCAATCCAAATGGAAATTCAAGAGCTCGAAGTTTTTGGAGATTCATCACTTATTATTTTTCAAACTCGAGGAGATTTTAAAACAAAGGATCCCAAGTTGATTCCTTATCATAATCACTTGGCAGAATTGATAGAAAGATTCAGGGAAATCTCCTTTGTATATGTGCCAAGAACTCAAAATCAGTTTGCTGATGCTCTGGCTACTTTGGCCTCATTAATTCAGTTTACTGAAGGAGCAAGAATCCAACCTTTGCAAGTCCGGGTGAGAAGTGAACCCGCATTCTGCACCATGATTGAATCAGATGAACCCTGGTTCCAAGATATTAAAGTTCTTTTGCAAACGGGTAATTATCCTGAAGGTGCTACCAAGAAAGATCAGAAGTCACTGAGGCGTTTGGCCAGTCATTTTTTGCTAAGTGGAAATACGTTATACAGAAGATCATTCGACACGACTTTGTTAAGATGTGTAGATGAAAAAGAGGCCCAGAAGCTCATGGAAGAAGTTCACGAAGGAATTTGTGGTCCTCATATGAGTGGTTACATGTTAGCCAAAAAGATTATGAGATTAGGATACTTTTGGTTAACTATGGAATCAGACTGTATCAAACATGTGAGATCTTGTCATTTATGCCAGATCTATGCAAACAAGATAAGTGCCCCTCCAAAAGAATTACAGTTAATGTCAACCCCATGGCCTTTCTCAACATGGGGGATAGATGTTATTGGGCCAATTTCACCTAAAGCTTCAAACGGTCATCGGTTCATATTGGTTGCAATCGATTACTTCACTAAATGGGTAGAAGCCGCTTCCTATGCAAGTGTAACGAAGTCCGTGGTTGTGCGGTTTATCAAAAGAGACATCATCACTAGATATGGAACTCCGGAAAGTATCATCACTGATAATGGTACGAATTTGAACAACAAAGAAGTAACAAATTTGTGTCAGCAATTCAAGATCAAGCATCGGAATTCTACTCCGTATCGGCCACAGATGAATGGGGCAGTTGAAGCCGCCAATAAGAACATCAAGAGAATTATTGAGAAGATGACCATTGTCTATAAAGATTGGCATGAAATGTTACCGCTCGCATTAATGGCGTATCGAACATCTGTAAGAACATCAACCGGGGCAACACCATATTCCTTGGTATACGGAACTGAAGCTGTTTTACCTGTAGAAGTTGAAATTCCATCACTTCGTATATTAGTAGAAACCAAACTCGATGAAGCTGAGTGGATAAAACAAAGATTTGAACAGTTGAATCTGTTAGATGAAAAGAGGCTGACTGCAATGTGTCACGGCCAGTTATATCAGCAAAGAATGGCTAAAGCATTCAACAAGAAGGTCAAGCCAAGAAGCTTCCAAGAAGGTGATTTGGTTTTGAGAAAGATGCTGCCAAATGTACAAGACTCCAGAGGAAAGTTCACACCAAATTACGAAGGACCATATGTAGTTAGAAAAGTATTGTCGGGAGGAGCATTGATTCTTTCCCAAATGGATGGACCTGATTTAAAGGATCCTGTAAACTCAGATGCTGTAAAGATGTATTATGAATGATCAATAAAATTTGTCATTTTCTGTGTTCAGATTGATTTCATTTTTAGTTTTTACAAGCAAAGTTGATATTCCAAAAACTTTGAACTGAAGTCAAATCTCAACCCGTTAATTAAATCATTCACCAAATAACAAAATTCTCAAATCAGACCAAATCTCATCCCATTCATCAAATAACCATAAATTCTCAAATCAGACCAAATCTCATCCCATTCATCACCAAATAACTATAAATTCTCAAACTAGATCAAATCTCAACCTATCACTTAAACAAATTCCCAAACCCAAACTAAAACTGTTAGAAAGTAATTTGAGCATCTCATATGGCCTTAAAATGCATATATGTAATTTTATCTGGTGATTATTTTGCACAAGGTAACTAGTTTTTGAACACAGTTATGTGAACAATAGAAAAACACTAAACACATTAACTAACGAAAGATCAATTTTCCTAAAGTGGATCAAAAAGATCAAATTTCCTCAAGTGAATTAAGTTTCCTAAAGTGGATCAAAAAGATCAAATTTCCTCAAGTGAATTAAGTTTCCTCAAGTGGATCAAAAAGATCAAATTTCCTCAAGTGAATTAAGTTTCCTCAAGTGGATCAAAAGATCAAATTTCCTCAAGTGAATTAAGTTTCCTCAAAAGAATCAAAAAGATCAAGTTTCCTCAAGAAGATCAGAAAGTTAAGTTTCCGAGAAAATCAAAAATCCCCAAGTGGATCAGAAGATCAAGTATCCTAGAAGATCAAGTTTCCCGGAAGATCAAGAATTCCCAAATGGATCAAGAAACCAGATCTTTAGAGTTTCAAAAATCCCCAGTAAACCAAAGCCCATAGGTCCGGCAAATGACCAAACCAAAGCCCATAGGTCCGGAAAATGACCAAACTTAGGTCCGATAGATGACCTAGCAGTTTTCTAAAATTTAGACCCGACAGACGGTCTATCAGTTTTTTAGTCTAGGCCCGACAGATGGCCTATCATTTTCTAAATCTAGACCCGACAGACGGTCTATCAGTTTTTATAGTTTAGGCCCGACAGATGGCCTATCATTATTCTAAAATCTAGGCCCGACAGATGGCCTATCATTTTCTAAATCTAAGCACGACAGATGGCCTATCATTTTCTAAATCTAGGCCCGACAGATGGCCTATCATTTTTCCAAAGCCTAGGCCCGACAGTTGACCTAGCAAATTTTAATGTACTCGACAGATAGTTTAGCACAAGATAAAAATCTCTTTGTTTGACAGGAGAAATTAAGCAAAAATTGGCTATCCTTTTGTCTTTGTGGCAAAAGTTTTGTTCAAACTTTACCACAAAGATTAAAACAAATAATTATTTAAGCTTAATATAATATATATTTTATTAGTCTTAAGCATTAGTGGGTTAGCTATATGACCAAGGCACAGGCCAACGGCCTAACGGTTCAGACCATAGACACAGAGCAAAGGGACCCAAGTTCGAATCTAGCCTAAGGCAGATTTTGCCTCTATTTTGTTCATTTTTTTTTCCCAAAAGACACTTCGGTTCATCCACTTTGAGACCTTTTGAGCAACGAATCTTTGTGTTTTTTCGAAATTGATTGTACAGACACAAACTAGGCATGGGATACATCACATCTGTACATAATTCACATATTTTTTCATTCCAAAAGACATCTTAATCAAAGCATGAAAATTGGGAAAAAATTCGAATAGACATGATTTTTCAAATTTTAAAATTGGCCGAATTGTGTTCTTTGATCAAATTAAACACACTTAATCGAAGAGTTATGATGTATAAACATAATATTCGTGATCAATTTGAACCAACAATCACGAATCGAGTCCCAATTTTGAATCGTTCTTATGTGAAAAAATATAACGATTCGTGATTCAAAAATTGAACAAGTACGAAGCTTCGAAATGACAAATTGTTTCGAAATCTATAAATAGGATCACCCCACAAGCAGAAACCACAATTCAATTTCACGAAACATACACTACACGATCGAGATCTGAAAATAGAGTAGAAAGTGCTCGAATTGCAAAATTTGCAAATTCGAAGTGATTGAGAGGATTTCGATCCAATTAAAGAGTGTTAGGATCATCTAGGAAGTGTTCTTGATTGATTATAGTGTTTAGATTTGCTCGAATTTGCATTTGGAAGTTCTGCAAATTTTTTTGATTTTTTTCAAACCCTCGCCGCCGAGCACCACCACACGAACCGCCACTTCTGGTGGTCCTGGGTGAACCACCACCACCAGCCGCTGCAGCACCCCAATCCACGTCGGGCCGACAAAGTTGGAGGCTTCGAAAACCACCAGGAACGGCTGAGGAATGCTCGAAAACCACCGTGATCGTCTTCTTCACCCGATGGAGCACCGAAATCCGACCCGAAATCCGAATCCAACCTCGGTCGTCGTCAACGGTGATCGGTCAACGATCAACGGTCGTCGGTCAAAAGTCAGTAGATCCTGTGGTCCAGATTTGATTAAAAGATCCTGTGGTCCAGATTTAATCAGAGGATCCTACGGTTCAGATTTGATCAGAGGATCAAACGGTCCAGATTTGATCAAAACAATCAACGCTCCAGATCGAAAGCCATCAGATCCTACGGTCCAGATTAGTCTACAGATCAGACGCTCCAGATCTGATCCGAGAAGATCCAACGGTCCAGGTTAGTCTGTATTATTAAATTATTTATTATTATATATTTAATTTCGGAAAATAAGAAAAAATAGTAAAAAATCAATAAAAATTCGTAAAAAATCCAGAAAAATTCAGAAAAATCCAGAAAAATTAGAATAATTATTTTTAATATAAATTTACATGTTTTAGTAATTTTTGATATTTTTTGATATTTTTGAATATGTATTTGCATATAGATTGATCTTTAAATATATATTTGATGCATGAGATGTTTTGTTTTTGTATTTTAATTTTGTTATGATATATTTTGAATATGTTCTGAACATATGTGATGATTATTGAATTTTGAAGAATAATAAATTGTTAATAGATTTTTTAAACCAAAATTGTTGTTGAATAATAAAGATAAAAATTGTTTTTTTAAAAATCATGATATTAATTAATTTTTTATCAAAATTATCTTTATAAATTTGCTATAAAGATAATACTCAAAGTTTTCAAAATTGATTTTCATGTAGCATTAAATTAGCCATGAATTATCATAAATTAATGATTTTTGAACTTAGAAAAATATTTTTCTTTTTATGAAATAAAATTCAATTGATTAGATCATAGGATCATCAAAATTGTTTTTCATAAAAATTCAAAATTTAATAAACTTAAAGTGAGAATAGTTTAAAAATATAAAATTGATCAACAAACTAAGTTCTTTATAAAAGAACTACGTTTTGTCTGATCTCGATTAGCGAGTACGTAGGCACCTACGGGGCGACAATAAAATAACAAAAAAAAATTTTTTTTTTTGATAGTTTGAAATAATCATTTTGTACATATTTTAAGTTTTTTTTTTAAAGGAAAAATACAAATGTTTGTTGATATTAAATTCTAAGAAAAATACATAATAAATAAAAATGAATGATTAAACTTGTAGATATTTGTTTTATAAATGTTTGTTTGAATTTTTAGTATAGAAAAGGATAAATTCTAAATTTTAAATTTAAAGTGGTAACCGCTTAGGTTTTAATAGGTTAGCCCCCGAACTCAGATATCTGGTATTTTTAAAAATTTGATTTTTAAATCAAACTTTTCGCAGACTAGTGGCTAAGTTAGGATTAACCGACCCATTAATCCTGGCTTTCATTTTTTCCCGATTTATATCGGGTGGCGACTCTAAAAAGCTTTCAAAAATTAAAATTTCTTTTACCCCTAGTCGAGGATTCATGTTAAATGGGTTAGGGTTTAATATGAATCGGTTAGTTGAGAAATGAACCGGATGATTTTCAAAATCTAGGCTCGACAGTTGTATGTTGTTATGTGTTATCTTTTGATTTTTGTTTTGTAAGGATCTCATGCTCATTATCAATTTACTATTTCAATGAAGATGTTTTATGTGAATCTCGATCTTGTTCAGAATTTCCTTACCTATTTCGTGATTTCTTATTTCAAAATTTTGATGATTATATGTGATAATTTTTTTTTTTATTTCTGCTATATCCATTTAAAGACTTAATAATCCATTATAAAATATTACAAGCTTACATAAATAAAATCTAAACAGTCGAGGTAGAAGAAGAAGGCGCTAGAAACAAAGTGCCTCAAATCATCCTGTGGAAGAAGCAAATCAACCTACCGCTAGATGAGGATGATGTGGTGAGAATGAAAGAAGATTATGTGTACCGAATGATGAGGAGATGAGAAAAGAAATTATGAGTAAAGCTCATAACTCAGGATATACAGTGCACCCTGGAGGGACTAAGATGTACCAGGATCTTAAGAAACACTTTTGGTGGAATGGGATGAAACGAGATGTAGATGACTATGTGATGAAATGATCGATATGTTAATGGATGAAGGTAGGAACCTCGCTATGGCTATGAATCTCGCCCCGCCAAAATACGAACAGTTCTCATTTCTCTGTGAAAGTATTTCTTTCCACTTTATTTATGATATCTTATTACAACAACATCATCAAAACATACATTTTCTAAACAAACACATATTTGAAACAACATATTCCCTATATTACACTAAGGTTTATTCTAATTCATTAACTAATGCCAATTATTAACTATTAAGCCTATTTGACCTAACTTAGCCAAATTGATTAGAGTTCGTCATTTAATTCAATTACTAAGCCAAGGTAATTAAACTTAATCAATCTAATTCATTTTAATCAATTATAGCTTATTTAGTCAGGTTGAACTTAAGTTAATCAATTAAGTTCATTTTATATATAATTCCTATAGTTAGTCTAATTATTTATTAAATCTATAAATTAACTAAACTCATGTTTAATTATATCATTTAACTAATACATCACATTAACTATCATTTATCTATTTCATTTTCTTTTTCTTTCTTCTTTCTTTTTATTTTTCTTTTCCTTTTCTTTCTTCTATATGAACAGTACTAGGGGACAGCTCACGCCGTGATGGGAGTCGTGATCACTGTCACCATCCTCATCATGCCATAATGGGGTCTTTGATCTCCATCATTTGTCTCATGATGGCCATTTTGGGGGTCGTGATGCTCGATAGGATCCTTATCATGCCCGTGATCAAGGAGAAAAATATGATCAAAGGAGATCACGCTCCTTGTCACAGCCGTGATCAGGCCGTTGCCTTAAAAAATAATTTGCTTTGAGGAGATCATAGGCCATGTAACGGTCGTGATGAATAGGCGAATCCACATGCTTTTTCCTTTGTGTTTTACACAAAACTTTAACTACTTCATCCATCATTATGTATGAACAACAACATTGTTATAAGCATCAACATGCATAATCTTGTCTCCTACACACTACTATATACATATTTACATCTTATCACCACAAATCATTTCATCAAACCCTTAGTCTACCTAATTATGCATATATTTAGGTTTTTAACATACATGATCATATATTACTAACTAAATGTTCTATCATAAGATTTATATCTATCTAGCTCTATATAACATTTATAGAAAAATCAACAACTAAAACAAAGAAAACAAGAAAACTTATCTTTTAGGCAAACCCAACATCTTAATCTTTTCCTACCACTTCTTCTAGTTTAAATCATCCACTTCAATCTTGTTCTTTCATCTTAAATCTTGATTTGTACCTCTGATTTATTTGATGATCTTATTTGAATTGAGATTTAGGTTTGGATTTGAGAAAGAAAAAAGGAAAATTGAAAGAAGAGAGAAGAAAAAAAAAAGTGCCAGTGAAGAAAGGAAGAGAAAAGGATTAGAGCAGCCAAAAAAATCTAAAAGGGGAAAAGATATTTAAAGGCAAAATTTTGAGATATTTATTAATAAGGGTTTAAGGCTATAATCTTTCAAATAATTATATTAAGTATCAAAACTAATTTAAAAATAATTTGAGAATATATATTATAAAAATTACTAACTTTATTTAGAAACATACTTTAGAAGTTTAGTTTACAAGAAACTGATATTTAAATTGGGTTTTGGTCTAAAAATGATATTTTTTTAAGCAAGTAATTGATTTCAAAAATTAATAAGATATTATAAAATGAAAGATAACTAAAGTTTAAGGGTTTAGAAGCTTTTAAAACGTTTAAAATATTTGTTTTAGGATTTAGGAATTTGAATTTGGAATAAAAGGAGTTTAAGAATTGAGTTAAAATTAAATAGTTCGATTTATTAAGAAAAGTTATTAAGGGAAATAAATGATCTTGCGAAATATTTCAAATATCAATTTCAATTCAAATCTATTTACTAATTTATTTACATCAAATTGTTTATTTATTTCTCTATTGTCTACTTATTTTTATTTATTTGATTTATCTATGTAAACCCCTAATTTTTTTAGGGTAATTTCAAGCTTAAACACTAAGTCGGAAAGTCAACCGGAAACCCTAAGTCAACAAATCATCAGGAAACCCTAGCAGTTTAGATCAGCCAATCCCGTGTTCTTAAACCAAGAAGTTGAAATATGACTGGAAAGTCTAGATTGGTTTGTAATAATATTAGGATGCTTAAAAAAATCAGATGGGTAAATTTTTTACTTATTTCAAACTCGATCAGATACAAACTTAGAAAAACGTGTCCCGGGGCTCGAGATACCAAGAATATATTATTAGTACCGTTAGATTCGTAATTTCATAAGATTTCTAAATATATCAGCTATATAATTTTTTGGTTTATAAAAATTACAGTTATAACATTTTTATCGTATTTTCATTACTACCGGTAATTTCATTGTCTAATCAACTTTTTGATTTCTATCACACTAGTCACCAAATCAATTACCCATACCCTATTCTTACAACTTTACATCATATCCCTTACAATTTACCTCTCCAATACCTTTTTATTACTTAAATTACTCATTTAAATTTGAAATTTATACAAACAAAGCAAAACATCTCTTTCTTTGCCCCCTTAACCCCAAAACCGGTGCCCCCCCTTCTTACACACTCTCTCTCATTTTGTTTTATTTTTTTCTCATTTATTTAATCAAAACAAACCTTAATTTCATTTCTATAAATACTCGTTTATGCCTATCACCTTTTCACTTTCTCTCTTTCTCACATAATCAAAGTTTTGGAAAAAGTTTTCTCTCCCTTTCCTCTCTTGTGTTGCCATGAGCTTCCTCTCCTACACACAAAAAAAAAAAAAAAAAAATTCAAGTTTTTCTTACTCCATACACTAAATAGGTAATAGATCCATACCCTACCACAATAAAACATGTCATGGAAAGATCATACGTGTGTGGTTCCACCAAAAATGCCCATGAGCTTTATGCTAGGGATGTGGAAACACTAAAGCATGATATTCTTACCATCACAATGTGTGGATCTTGTTATTTAAGTTGTTTTCCAAGTATTTTGCTATATTATTGTTATATATTTCTCTTATGGATATTTTGTACATATACTCTTTCATTAAACTCATCTACATATTGTTTATATTGCATTTACATCCATGAGATGAGTAATATAGTAGATCTATTTGTTTAGAGTGCATAAATGCCATAGATATTTGCCTTATATACATAAAAGATTTGCAATATGGTAGTCTTAATGAAGGTGTTACCAATGCTTAAGATCTATTTTGTTTCTATCAAAAAAATGATTTTTGAAATTCGGATCTTAAGAAATAACCATTTAGAAAACCTATTTTCCAACTCCAAAACGAAGCTCTTACATGTAAAATGAAGGGCTTAGGGAGTAGGTTTGGTTAGGACTTAATTTTAAAAAGATTAAATGAGTTTTTCACAAGAAATAATCTCAAAAACAAGTTTCAAAATTCGCATCTAAAAATGACTCCCATTTAAACACATATTTCCAAATGCCAAAATGAGGATTTTAATAGAAAAATAGAAGCCTTAGGGAATAGATGTAATAAAGACTTGATTTTGATAAGAGTAAATGGATTTTATCAAAGTATAAATCTAAAACAAAGGAAAGGTTTCCAAACATGGATCAAACAATTTTTCATTTTCCTAAAATTATGTAAAATTTGTCACTAAGCAAAACCTATATTAAAACATCTATTTTCCAACTCTTAATTGAATATTTTATTAAGATAATGAAGGTATTAAGTATATAGGTCATCAAGGCTTTATCTTAATAAAAATATGGATGATTTTCAAAGAGATAAAGCTAGTTTTTCTCAACCAAGTGTTTCTTGAAATTGTTACAACATAAATTTTTTCCCAAAATTTTTTTTTAACCAAAAACCATTAAGGATATACATGTAGATAGCTCATATAATTTCATTCATGATAATAACTTGTAGATATGCATGCACATGTAATATACTTAGTAGAAACTATGCAAATTTCACAAAACAATTTCGGAAATGCAATTTTTAGCTATTGATCAGATCTAATCCGATCTTTCCAAGACCTAAAAGTTTTCAAAACTTAAGAATAACATCATAAATAGATAGATCTTTTGAAGTAGATAGAAATCGATAGCTTATTTGTGAAATTCCTAGTTAAAATGACCAAGTTATGGTTGTTTTAAGTTGGAATTTTCATCTACCATAAAAATTACGAACTTAAGAGTTTTTATTTAATAGGTTGGAATTAGTTATGATTTGAAATACTCATTTGGGTGTTTCTTTCGTTTAGGTGACTTTGAATCGGGGGAATTCTTGTTTCTAAATTGCTACTATTAGAGACCGATGTGCATGGCCGAGTGAGTTCACTTTCCTTAAATTTCATGCTTATGATTATGCTTGTAATAATAGTGGCATTAGAACTAGGACAAGATAAAATTGGAATGTGCATGTGAATCTTGCTTGGTTGAATCGATGATAAGAATATCGAAATGGGAATTGTTATAAATATATGTATGATTTAGTATAGAATTAAAGTGTTTGAAATCTCTATGATCACCTATAAACTCACTTAAATGATACACCATGACCATATAACTAAATGTCCATGAATAAAATATGTGCATCACATGTCATTTTTCATTATACCTTTGTGGGAAGAAGGCATAATAGCTGGGCAACGGGTGGGCCTGAAAACTCGGATAGTGGCGCGGGCTCGCCTAAATTAAAATAGAAGTGGAGTAGGCACTTAAATCAACTACATAAACAGTGAGTGGGTGGCCGCCTGAATCAACCACTATATAAATGAGAAACATTGAAATCTATGGTTGTATGGGCCTGAAACACCTAAACCTGAATAGAGGGCATAAATCCATTTAACATAGGACTCCCAAAAAGTCTTATGTATTGTATGTTTACGTGTTGTGCATTTCATATGATTGTCTAATATATTGTTTTCCCTATTAATGATGGAGTATGTAATATTGGAAGTGAAACTCACTAAGCTAGCGTAGCTTATACCCCTATAGCTTCTTTTTTATTCAGTTCTCTTATATATGGTTGCGTCTCCGAACTTGGCCAAATCAAATAATTGCGAAGTTAGGAGTCTTCCCTATCAGTTTATGATTAGCTTTATATAGGTTTTCATAGGAAACCTTAGATGCTCGGGTTATTATTAAAAGCTAATACCCAGACTTTTTGTTTAGCAAAGGAATACCCTTAGTATCTTGTAACTGATCCTGAGATATCTATGGTTTATGTTTTTATGCTTACTCTATCAAGTTTGAACTATCTATCTCCAACTGCATATGTATTATATTATCGTAAGGGAACGCCTTGCATCTAATACAAGACTTTTGGTAAATATGGTAGTGATTCTTAAGTCTCTTCAGCATGCGGTGGACTGTTACGTTTAGGATATCCTTTGGGGCGTGACAATCTAACTATGTTCAAAACTAACTATCTATTATATTATTTAATTAAATCATTTCTAATTTAACTAGGTGAGGGTTTGGTATTTCGGTTGTTGAGAAAATTTGAGAGAGTTTGTTATGTGTTTAAGTGAATGTGTAAAGAATGAAGTATGAGGGGGTATTTATAGAGTTTTGATGAGGGATTTTTAGATTTAATTAAATAAATAAAAAAGAAAAAGAATTAGAGGCTAGAGAGAGGGGGGCACCAGTTACAATGAGAGAGGGAGAGAGGAAATGATTAAAATTTATTTTTAGAAGAGAAAAGTAAGTAATATATAAGATAAGTTATGTATAAAGTAGTATTGAAAAAGAAAATGTAAGAATAGGTGTGTAAGAAATGTAAGAATAGGTAGTAAAGAAAAGTAGAGATAGAAAAATAATAACAAATAGTAGTGAATAGTAATTGAATGGTAAACAAGACAATTTAATTATCGGTAGTAATAAAAAGACATTTAATTATGCTCTATTTAATGTTTTTAAGAGTCGTAAAAAGTGTATATGATATTTTAACGAATTCTTGCTACATTACGAGTAATATTGTTTGTCGTAATATTTCCTCATTTTGCATGTTAGTTCCTTGATTTTGGAAACTGATCCCCATCGGGCGTCCGAATTAGATGAATTTTTGGCGAATCCAATCTTTTAGGTTTTAGGGTTATCTCATTTTTATTTTTTTAGGTTTTTAAGTGTGGTCTTGCTTGATCTAGGGTCTCTAGAACTTTTTTTTACTTATGTTAGCTTTAAGGTTCCCATTTGACTTCTAGTTCTAAAGATTATTCATAAAACTATCATAAAATCTAGGATTTTAAAGGACTTTCTATGAAATGAAGGTAGTTTTGGAAGTGTTTTGAGCTTTTAGAATCCCTTTTGCAGCTGTAACAACAACAAAATAAGGCCTAAACTAACTCTTAGTGTTACAAAGACGTGATAATAAGAGATAAGATAATCTAATGATGCAAAATGTAGATGAACATGTTTCAAGATGATGTGGTAGTTATAGGTGCCTAGACCTCCATGGAGTGTGCGATAAAGACAAGCGGGTAGTTGATAGGGATATTCCAAAATAAAACAACCAATTAGGAGCTAGTGCGAAGTTGCAGTAGAGTTATGTATGGGTATGGGCACTTGCATAAAATGTCGCAATGGACTGTGCTCATTGGTTGCTTGTGTGGAATTGATCTATACAAGACTACTTCTTTCTTTTCTTTTCTGGTAAGTTATGGGGACTTATCGAACCTTCCTTTTCGATATGCAATCCATTGAGAGAACCCTACCCCTTTTGTTTAGTGGGAGTCTTGAGTACTCTTGTGCGTGTTTATATTTATGGGATACAGGGAATACTTATTTGCTAGCCTAAAAACTTAATTAAACTTAATTTATGCTTGTTGCATTAGCCTAGATGTCAATGAATGCGTGTACTTATTTGATTACTGTGTACTAGGCTTCACCACTCACTTTTCATTATTTTAGGTATCGAAGATGATCACTTTGTGGACTATCACTATGATTCCATGGGTTTCAGGACCTATGAGTTTGGGGAGTTACTTAGACGAGTAGAGGGCCATGTCGACTTTGAGGAAAACTATTTGAATGTTTATGTTTCTTTATGGATGATCGTATACCTTAAGTTATTTTACTACTTTTGGGCCAAGTGCCAAACTTTATAACCGGGTTGAGCCTAGTTCCCCATTATAGTTGCTATCTTAAGTTATTTTAGACATTAAATTTCTCTTTTTCTCTCTCTTAAAGTGCTTTTCTACATGTTGGCAGAATAGTTTCAAGCAGTTGGCAAATTGTCACTCGATGTGTTATGGTTTTAGTAAAGAATCTAATTATGATTTCACAATTAAAACTTAATTAGAAACTTACCTAGTTAATGGAAGCCTTGCATATGTTGCTTAGAGGCGATGTGTATAACGAAACAACCATGCCTTAAGTACCCTAAGGATTGGGTCATTTCACGTCTTCTATTTCCTTCTATCGTTGACATTCATGATTCAAAGTGTTATGTTCCTTTGTCTAACTCTGATCATCCAAATACTATCATCCTGTTACGTCCTAGAGGGTACTCTAAACGAGGTAGTCCGCCGCATATAATATTAAAGCTAATGAATGACAATCTTAGTCACGCAGGAGCTTCGATATCATATGCAAGGCGTGCTTCCAAGATAGTAGGAGACTCATAGGGATATTACATTTAAATAGATAGCAAAAGCAAGCATGAACTTAAATAGATAAACATAAGATCTTCATTTAATAACAAAGTCATACATCATCTTAGGGGCATTCCCCGCCTTAAAGTCTTTGTTCGACTATACTAATAACAAAATAAACATAACTACCACATAAGTCTACTATAGAGATTTTCCTAGAAGTCTATGTTCAAAACTAAAAATATAAACTTCTTCCAAAAACTCCTAGTAGCTTACACTCGTACCTGGCATACGGGCCTTCTTGGGGCCAACCATAGATAATCATACTGTAATAAAAAACTATAAGGGTATAAGCAAGACTAGCTTAGTGAGATAATTCCATCTATAAGACATTTCCATAATTCATACAAGTATTTTAATCAAAACATATGAAAAATGCACAAATCATATGAACAAGCAAGATATACATGATTAACCGAAAATCAAGTGTAGCATGGATTTAACGCCCTCCATGACAAGGGTTGGGAGGTTACAGGCCCATACGACCATCAATATCCGCAGATTTACCAGCTGCTGCTTGCCCTGTAAACTTTCTGGCTCCTACTTGCCACCATGTAGACTTTTCGGCTCCTACCAGCCACCACTACCATTTCCTCATTTCCCCACACGAAGATTAGTAGTGAACAAATGTGACTCATATGAATGATATGCATGAATTGATTTCAATATAATTTTCACCATAAATATTTAGTTTAAGTTAAAGGAGATCAACACAATTTTCATCATATCAAAACAAGAATCACAATTTATTTATCAAACCAACTTCTGATATTCTTAACTTGTATTCAATCATTCATAGTACCAAGTCACAAATAATTATCCATTTTTATCTTTTCTTAATTGCTAGTTCTACTAATTACAAGCATCAAAACAAGGAAATGTAACTTAGTAAAAGGAATAATCACTCTCTATAACGGTAGATCTAATCGAAATAGTCCTCCAGATAGACGACCTCGGGTCCCTTCATCACCTAAACCAAGATGAAAATACCTAAAATGAGTCTTTCATAAAACTTCTATTCTCGAAGATTCTAAACTTTTTTTAAAATTGCGGTAAAATCGTATAAGAGGAAATTTCAACTTAAAATGCATAACTTGCTCATTTTAACTTGGAATTTCGTAAATATATCGTTTTCTACCTACTCGAAAAGATCTACGCATTTCTAAGCTTATTTTCATAAAACCAAGTTGTTTGGGTTTCGAAAAAGCAGCGACCAGATTCCCCACGAATTTGTAAAAACTTGAGTTCCTCTTTTTTAAATAAAACTCAATTGAAGACATGAATGTTCCAAGTATTTTTATAAACTTTTTGGAAGATATATACATATATGTATTGACTCATAACAAATAGATGAAGTAAATGAAGTTGTCTCAATTTATGAAAAAATAAAGTTTTAAAAGATTTTGAACTTTGAGATTTTGTTGGAATATTCATTTTACTTTTGAAAAGGTCTTGAGTTATTTGAGATGAATATTCCTTTTTCTAAATTTAATCTCTTGTAATTACTTTAAATTCTTAAGGAGTTGTTTTTATTTTCTATACTTAGATTCCAATAACTTTTAGAAGTAATAACAA
Organism: Combretum micranthum; assembly: GCA_024138025.1. Taxonomy (NCBI): domain Eukaryota; kingdom Viridiplantae; phylum Streptophyta; class Magnoliopsida; order Myrtales; family Combretaceae; genus Combretum; species Combretum micranthum. The sequence continues at coordinate 991,286 of JAMXBD010000365.1, forward strand.
TTTCATAAAATGATGTTCTTGTTTCTTGTAATGATTCCAAAAGAATTTATAATACTCGATGAAAAATAAGTTTGTATAAAACCTTTTGTTTATTTAAGAAAAATCGTTTCTAAGCATGTTCATGAGTTTTTAAGAAATCTATTTTCTACATCTATTTCTTTATAAAGAATCTTTAATTTAAGAAAACACTTCCTCATTTATTTTTGTTGAGGCAAAAACATTATGTTCATGCATGAATATGAATCATAAAATTATGGAATATAAAGGAACATAATAACTTAAAAGAATAAGCAAATAACAAAATAAATCAAGTATTGGGACTTTAGCTTCATCAAGGTATCCCGGGACTAAGAAAAGACTAGTCCTGAAAAGGAAAGAAAATGTTTTGACTTGATGAGGACAAGTCTAAGACTAGAAAGACTAGTCTTAAGAACAACTTGAAATTAAATAAATTGCAATGAAGTAAATAAATTGCATGGAAGGTAAATAAATTTCAAGACAATGAGCTTATATGCTCTAAATAATATATATATATATATATATAGCTATATAGGTATTTAGATAGTTATGACATAAAGGAACATAAAGGAATTGATATTATGAACAAAAACAAAGTATGAACCTATTGTTGCTTTTTTAACCTTCATGGTTTTGGAAAACACACATTAAGTTCATACTAAGTAGATGAACATAGGAACTTCTTGAAGAATTTTTACCTAAAAGAGATGAACTAGAGAGAGCTTCTTGGAAGAACTTTCTTGGAGATATTTGAAGAGAAATTTAAGTATAGTAACTTTAGTATGGAAGAAGTGAGAAAGAAGTGAAAGTGTGAAGGGGTATTTATAGGAAAATGTGAGAGATAAATTGTGTTGATTAAATAAAGTAAAAATAAAACAAATTGGGCACAAATGAGGGGGTGGTCGGCGTGAAAGAGAGAGATGTGAGAGAGTGAAATTTATTTTTTTGTCTTTTGATAAATTAAAAGTAAGAAATGAGAGATGTGAAGTTGTATTGGAAATGAAAATGTGTAAGAAATAGGTGTATGGGTTGTAAGAGTAGGTTGTAAGAAAAAGTAGAGATAGATGAATAGTGTAGAATGTAGAAAATAGTGTATGTAAAAGTAGACATGACAATTAAATACTGGTAGTAAGAAAATAAGCGTATAAATGCGATATCTAATATTTTTAGCTACCGAAAAATTACGAAATTGATATTTTTGAAATCTTATATTTTTACGAGTCTAACAGTATATTAGGAATATTTTTTCTATTCCGAGCTCCGGGATACGTTTTTCGAGAACTGTGTCCGAGTGGGTTCTAAGGACACTCGAATTTTGCAAAACTGATATTTTTACGTAACCTATAGCTATTACGAACCATAATAACTAATTACTCAAACTTCGTTTTCTAGGGCTAGGGAAAACGGTAATATCGGACTTAAGCGGTTACGGTAAACTAGGGTTTTGTTGACTCTGGAAATCCGGTTGACTTCCAATTAGGGTTTAAACTTTAAATTCGAATCCAAAATTTCGGGGATTTACACATCTAAACTATGATTCCATCATATACTGATTCAACAAACAATGATCCTTAGTCTGTTCACATTTCCTCTCATGTTAAGAGACCACCTTCTTGGTTGCAAGATTTTGTTCATGAAGTTTGTTCTCAAACTTCAACTTTAGTTGCTATCCACTATTTTTTTGGTAACACAAAATCAGTTTCATACCCTTTCATAAATACATAAAACCTTTCTCAATTTCTTAAGGATTATGTGGCTTCATTAGCTAATGTATTAAATGTTCATGAACAACCATGAGGCAAAAGTAGATCCACGATGAATGTCACGCCCCGAGGGGTACCCTTAACATGACAGTTCACCGTACACAATACTAAAGCCTAAGAATGACTACCTTAGTTATGCAAAGGTATCCATATCATGTACAAAGCATACATCACAACCAAGGGAATGCATCAGAGTAGCACAATTTACATAGATAACGATTAAGTAACAAAGTAAGGAGAATACTTATCATAAACATGGTTGATTATAAATTTAAGGGCATACCCCCGCTATTGTCGTCAAGTTTGTATAAATACATCACTTTAGAAATCTCCAAAATACTAACATAACATACGTTGCATATAAGGAAATTACAAAATAACTTCATCATATATTCCCATTGCTTCCATAAGTAAAATCCATTAATTAATGTCATGATCTTCAAATAAAGCCATGGGTATACCTGTTTCAACAAAAATCTAGGGGGTATAAGCATACAACTAGCTTAGTGAGATATTCTCTTTCATTCATACCATGATAACAAACAAGTTCATTTAATTTTTCATGCATATGTTATGCATGCTATGCAATAATCACATGGTTACACAAATATATATAGTTATCTAGAAACTATACATAGAACAGATTTACTCCTCCGTGTCGAATGGTTAGGGAATTGTTCATGAAGATCCTCGACCTTCTACTACTAGTCCCCAGGCCCCCGCCCAAAGCATTCAATTGGCTCAGCTCCAAACCTAGAGTCGTATTTCTCAACCGATGTGGAATTTCTAGGAAGGAACATGGCCCATGTCACAGCACGATATCAGCTCATCTAACTCTACGCGTAGGAGTAGCAGCCTTCCAAAAAAAATATGATTCGTTGGATGTTATGCATGAACATTTCGTTTTCTTAAGCCAAACCTTATTAAGGTTTCTTAGGGGCGATCAAACAATTTAGCAAACAATAAGCAAGCATACATTAGGTAAACGAAACACTTAAACAAGCAATTCGAAGTTGCGATATTCTTAATTCTTGTTTCATCACATAAGCATAGAATCACATATATACATATCCCTTAATTCCCCATACATATCCATTTTTATCTTTTCTCAGTATACTAATGCCACTAATCTACAAGCATAAGCAAGTAATGAAATTAAGATAAATAACTTACTTGTCCATTTCGCAAACTTTTTAGTTGTAATAATCCTCAAAAAGGGAAATCTTGTATTCCTTGTCACCTAGACAAAAGAAATACCTGGGATGAGTATTCCGTAGAAATTTTACTTAAACTTTCTAATTCTATTTCACTATGTATGTCAAAATCGCGTAGAATGAAATTCCAACTTAAAATGGCCATAACTTACTCATTTAAACTCAAAATTTCGCATATTATATACTGTTTTCTACCTACTTGAAAGATCTATCTATTTCTAATGTTATTTTTGTCATAAAAATCTATATGAATTTGGAAACGATGAGGTACATAATCATTGCGAATTTACAATTCCTTAAAACACAAATTTTCAAACTTTTCCCTTATCCATAAATCCTTTGGCAAAAATATAGATATTTAGATGATTGAAAAATCCTTTGAATATATACATATATATATATATAGACTCATATTGTATGCATAATTCTAATGGTGTTGTCTCAATGATTATATTTTGTAAAATAATGTCTTACGGTGTTGAAGACTTGAATCTTAACAATTTTTTTCTTAAGTGTTTTGAAAGAATTTTATAATTTCTTGGGTTGTTATAAATAAATATATTCTTATTTTGTTTTTTAATTTCTTTTCTAAAATAAATAAAATTTCTCTTAGCTTTGGTCTTCCACGAATTTTTCTTCTAGGGATAAAAATGAAGTTTTCAAGATTCTTATTAAGTTGTTGATAACTTATAATGATTTGAGTTGTGTATAGTTAGGGATGCAACCGGGTCGGGTTTCGGGTGGATCATATGAACCCAAAACCCGACCCGCTACCCTATAGGGTCTACCAGACCCAACCCTATAACCCTACAGGGTTTTGATGCTATATCCAAACCCACCCTATAGGGTTTGATTTAGAACCCGAAACCCGACCCTATAACCCTATAACCCTTTTAAAAAAAAAAAACTTATTTTCAAATTTTAATAATAAATTTAAGAAAAGCCGGTACTTCTGGTATAAGTTTCCTATGCATTCAAAAAATGAAATAATGCATGTAGAATTGATAGAAAATGTTGTAGTTCACATTCATTGTATAACGTTTAAACACATTAATATATTACTTTTCTCATTGTATAATATTTTAAAAATATGGTTAAATAAATTTCATGTTCGGACTAAAATAAACGGACAACAAATAATATTAATTTCTATAGCAAACATGACTTGAGCAAAATTTAATAAAAAGTTCTAAATCCGTAACTAATCCATAAATATAAAAAGAAAAATCCTTGGAGACAAAAAAGATAGTAGTTCCTTCATGCCTTTTTTTCTCTCTTTGCTCCTTTGGTAATGTTTTTATTTATTTATTAATTATAATACCGGGTTATAGGGTATCCATCGGGTTTATTATATGATCCAAACTCGATCCTATAACCCTATAGGATTTTTACTATATATCTAAACCCAACCTTATAACCCTATAAGGTTTTTAACGGGTCGGGTGGGTCGGAAACCCTATAAGAGCCAACCCGGTTACATCCCTATATATAGTTTCCTTTTGAAAATGGCTTTGATAAACAAGTCTTTTTCTTCTTATATTCTCATTTTATGACTTTTTTAAAATTAAACTTCATTTCTAAAACTTGGTCTTTTAACTCTTTGACTAATTTTACTTGAAAGGAAATCATGTTTCAATATTTTCTTAAGTTTTTGATAATATCTATTGTTCTTTTGTAACTTTTCATGTTTATATTCCTTTTTATTTTTTTGGAAATGGTTTGTCATTTAGAAACTTGGCAACCTCTATTTTTTTCTAAGTGAGTTTATAATTTAGTGATTTATTTTTATTTTAACTTATAAAACTTAGTCTAGTTATTACTTTTTATTATGGAGTTGGTAAAATCCTACAAGTAAACTTTTGAGAAAAATTTACTTACCAAAGAATTATTAATACTAAGTTTTAATAAACTTTATATGACTTATCATAATAAAAGAAAATGTTTATTTTGTTAGTTAACTTCTTTGAGAAAATCATTTTCATTGTTATTTAAGAAAAATCTTGGTGAGTTTGAAAAAAAAGTTGTAGAAATAATTTTTCCTATGTGAGCGATAACAAAATCTTGATTTAGTAGTAAGAATATATATTTATTAAGAGAGTTTAGTTTTATTTTCCTTTATTAAAGAAAATTTCCACTTTAAATTTTTGTTGAGACAATATCATTATGATGATGCATGCATATGAGCATATAGTATGAAAATGATGAAAATATAGGAAAGATATAAAAAGCAAATAATAAGCAAGGTAATAATATCAAGTATTGGGAACCTTAGCTTCATCAAGGTAACCCGGTCAAGTATTGGGAGCCTTAGCTTCATTAAGGCATCCCGGGACTAAGAATAGACTAGTCCCGAAAAGAAAAGAAAAAGCAATAATAAGAGCATTAAGAATAATAAAAGGAAGTTAGTAAGAGTTATGAGCATTTAAGCTCTATAAAATATAATATATACATATAGATAATAATCTATATATGTTATTAAGTTAGAAGCATAATAACAATAGTAACAACATAAGATCATAATAACAAGATAATAAAATTGGAATTTCCTGGTATGTGCAAGAACAAAACATGAACATGTTGTTGCTTCTATAACTCATGTAAATTTTAAGAAACAATACTGGAGTCATGCTAAGTTACATGACATGGATAAATAGATAGTTAAAAGCTTTACCTAAGAGTATTTTTGTTGAAGGATGAAAATGATAGATGTAGATTATGTGGGTAGTAATATATGATAAATGGTTTATGTGTAGAGAAGGATTATATAGGAAAAGATTTTGGAAGAATTTGGTTGTAGAGAGTTTTGGTAGTGAGGATTTGTAGAGAATGGATTTGTGAAGTGAATTTGAGAGAGTTTTGTTATGAAAAATGAAGGTGTGAAAGAAGTGGAGGGAGAGAGGGTATTTATAGTTAAATATGGAGGAAAACTAAGTGTAATAAAATAAACTGAAAAAGAAAAATTGTAGGGAATAGTACCAGGGGATGGCGCTGGCCATTAAAAGAGAGGGAAGAGAGAGATATTAAATTTGTAATTTTTGTAAGAAAAATAATTAATATGTAAGATATGATTTGATATAAGATGTATTGGAAAGGTAAGAAGTAAGAAAATAGGTGTATAGGTAGTAAGAATAGGTAGCAAGAAAAAATAGAGATAGATAAGTAGTAATGAATAGTAAGATAGGATAATGAATAGTAAACAAGACAATAAGTTACCAGTAGTAAAGAAAATACACGTATAAATGCAATATCTGTAATTTTTAGTTACTGAAAAATTATGAATATGATATTTTTGGATTTCTTATATTATTACGAGTCTAATGGTATTAACGGAATATTTTTACTATCCAGTGTACCAAGGCACAGTTTTCGAAAATTGATCCCATTCGGATTCGAAAGACACTAGAAATTTGTGAATCTTATATTTTTAGCTTCCCTATATTATTACGAACTATTATCAATAATTCTTTCAGTTCTGTTGTTTAAGAGTGCGGGATTGTTGGATCTAAACACTATGGTTTGTTGTAGACTTTGTTGGCTTTCAAGATTCCGGTTTGACTTTCAGCTTGCTGATTTATTTGTAAGATAATAAATTTTAGGGTTTTGACCGTGTTATATTTTTGGTTTAGCATCTATGGTTTGTTTTATTTTATTTGTGGTTATTTAATATTTTTTAGTTCTTGAAATCATTTAACCGAGTTTAAGGTTATAGGTTGACTCCGTTTGACTTTTGGTGGTAATTGAAATTTTTTATTCTAAAATTCACCGAAAGATTTAAGGTTTTAGTATTTTGTTGTCAAGCGTTATTTTGATAAATCTTGATTTGCATGGTAGGGATCAAATAGATGATTTGATTGGTGTACGGATGTTGAATCAAACGATCATTGGATTCTCCATTTTATTTTGATGGTTCTCATTTCCTTAAAGTTAAGAATTTTCATATTTGATCTCATTTAGAATTCGATTTTAACTTTGGGTTGGTTTTTAGGGTCTCAGCTTTAATGTTTGACTTCTAGAATTATTTTTTAAGAATTATGAAAAATTCAGAGGTTTAAAATGGGTTAATGCCATGAATAAGGAATTGTTAGCACTAGAGACAAATAAAACTTGGGAAATAGTGTCATCACTACATGGCGAACAGGATATAAGATCCAAATGGGTATATAAGATTAAATACAAACCCGATGGGTCTATAAAGAGGTTTTAGGCATGATTGATTGCTAAGGGATATAATCAAGTAGAGGGTGTGGATTATTTTATACTTTTTCACCAGTAGCCAAGCTTGCATTTGTACGTTTATTGTTAGGAGTGGTAGCAATAAAGGATGACATGTTCATCAATTAGATGTGAACAATGCTTTCTTACATGGTTTTTCAGATGAGGAAATCTACATGAATCCTACCTGAAGTTTATGACCAGGTTCCATTAGGTGATGTTTGTAAGCTTGTTCGATCCCTTTATGGCTTAAAACAAGCATCAAGGCAATGGAATAAGAAATTTTCAAAGCTCATTCTATCTCTTGGGTTTCATCAGTCTAGGAATGATTATTCCTTATTTACTATGGACATTTTGTATGCATCTTAGTATATGTTGATGATGTGTTAATTGCTAGTGACTCTCTTACTAATATCTTTGAAGTAATGGTAGCATTAGCCAAGGCTTTTACCATCAAAGACGTGGATGATGTCCATTTCTTTCTAAGCATTGAATTTTGTTGTATTGCTGAAGGTTTTTTTATTGAATCAACATGAGTTTCTTTTGGATATTTTGCAAGATGTTAGGTTATCAGGTACTAAGTCATGTAAAGTTCCTTTTCCTATGGGATTGAGATTAGATAAAGTTTCTGGTGAGCTCTTATCGATCCCTCTTCTTATAAGTGGATTGTTGGTAGATTATTATATCTCACAATCACTCAACCAGATATAAGTTTTAGAGTCTAGCATTTGAGTCGGTTTGTTTCAAATTCATGTGTTTTCAGGCTACCTTACATATGTTAGAATAGTTGAAGGGGAGTTTTGATCTTGGGCTATATTATTCTTCTTTTACTTCTTTGAACTTACATGGCTGTGTGGATGCTGATTGGGGATCTTGTGTGGTTGATAGAAAATCCTTAAGTGGGTATTGCAATTTTCTTAGATCTTCCTTTCTTTCATCGAAGACCAAAAAAAAAAAAAGCCACGGTATCTACTTCTTCAATAGAAGTATAATACTGTAGTATTTCCGCTACTAGGAGTTGCTTCGGATCTTTTATTTGGTTTGTAACTTGATTGTTAATGTTCAATTGTCAGCTATTCTATTTTCTAATAGTCGCTCAGCTCAGCAAATTTCAGAGAATCCATGCTTACATGGTCGGACCATGATGTTGATATCCATTTTATTAGAGATCATGTTAATAGCAATTTTTGTAGATTTGTCACGTTTCATCTTCTTTGCAATTGGTTGATGCTCTTACTGAGCGGTAATTGAACCAAGGTTACATTTTTTTTTTTTTTGCTCCAAGGTAGGCATGGTAGAGATAATAGATTAGTCTTTGTTAGTTCTGTTGTTTTTTCTATTAGTTCTTTTTGTTGTTAGCCGCGGAGTTTAGACTTTTCCATATTTATTGTCATGTAACGTTACTCTACACGTGATACTTGGTCAAGTATATATACTCAGTTCAACAAGTTCTTAAATACACTTCCAAATTCAATCATATTGTTGTCTCTTTCTATTTTCTTCTTCATCAAGCTGTGATCCAAGAAGGTCAAGAATACTAAAATCTGCACTTTCTTATTAGCTAATAGAATTGAGCATACTCGTTTTTGGAAGTTTTAATCATACTTGTAAACTCGCTACACAATTAACCAAATCAGCCGCTCGCTCTCTAGTGTGAGGTTTAAGAGCTCAACATTGCTCACTAGGGTAACAAGAACTAAAACCTAATTCAGAAAACCCCAAGGCTCTAATACCATGTGAAATATAAGTATAGAAGAAATGTTGTTTTCTATGATGATATTTTTGTACATAAAAGAAGATATATATAAATGATGTGGTCTTAGTGGTTAGTGTACAAATACTTACCTACCATTGTATTAATTGAACTAATAAATACAATATTATAAATTTCCCATAACAAATTAGTAAGACAAAGGAAAAAGAAAAAGAATATTCAAAACACTAAATGCTAAAATCGAAAAAAATTATCTTATTTGTAGATACAAAACATAATACGATCATTTTAATTTCATTTTCATAAATAATACATATCTAAATAAAAAATTCTAAAAATAGTCAATTTTTTTATTAGAACAATTATAAGATAGAAAATACTATCTTTGAATTTTTTTTTTTTAAATATGTAAAACAGTTCAATTCTATTTGAACCATAAGGTTCAGTTCAAGGACCTGAACCGAACCACGAACTAATTACTCTTCATCAAATCAAATTATGAATTGAACCGTTTAAACAAAGAATCTCAATCTGGTATGGTTTGATTTACGATTTGATCAGTTTTTTTTTTTTTGCATTGCCTAATCACGGATAAGACCTACCTATGGAGGTGTCTCCAGCCCAAGGGAATAGAAGTAGACCATATGATCGCCAATTTTGAATTGCGCAAGAGAAGCTGTCACCATCATACAATGTTGAATTTTAAAAAATAACGTGGTCTTAGCTAGGAGTCCTAATTAGGCGTATGAAACGTCTTAAATTTTACTTGACTCTACTATCCTAGAATTCTCATTCTCATCCTACTTTTCCTTGTTTACCAGATTATCCTACTACTTTTGAAGTCACCAAGCGTATGATAATTTCAGATAGTGAATCTCCTATACTAGGTGTCTATAACACCGAAAATGCTTTGAACGATCCTCTTACTCTTCAAAGTAGGAATATACAGCCGAGTGCCTATTTTTAATTTTTTATAATTTAATATCTCATATTTAGATTTTGATAAATTAATATCCATACTTGCAAAATACATATAATTTAGTGTCTCTGTTAAATGATATTTGATAAAACGTTCATTTTGAAGACATGACAATGATAAATACTTAGCGAAAAATTACTAAAATCTAAAGATACGATACTAAACTGAAAAAAAAAAAAAAAAAAAGTCATAAATTAAAAGTACAGACGCTTGATCTACCATTATTTTGTTATCAAAATGAATAACCGTCGATTCTTATTTAATAAAAGTATTGAATTGTACGTTCTTTTGAAAATATAGGCATTACATCCTAATTATACGATTCATCATGTCCATAAATTGGTTGGGCCACTAATGAAAACAAATGACATTGCCAAGAACCCATAATTCTCAAGCGTGGTGTTAGAACATGATGGCCGGTCCAGCAGCCAAGAATGATTGCCCAGAAAGTAGCTTGAGCAGGCACAATGCAGAACTAAGACCTGACAAACGAATGTAACGATATGGCACTCCATAGAACCAACTGCCGATTCTTTCCGTCATCTCCACATATTTTAAAGTAACTTACTCAATTATTTCACTTTCCCACAAGTAGTGCAGCGAAACCCATCTCAAACCAACCTCACAAACCACACCATATCCATGCCACCATTTCAAAGTTTATTGCCACACTTAAATAGCAAAGCCAATAGCCTGATGCGAATCTGATAGCATCAATATTAGAGCTGATTAAGTTCAAGCTCACAATACTTTCTAAAGAATTGGAGGTTTGTTGATTGGAGTTCCAATAACAAAACAAGAATCAAGCAAGCCTATAAGTAGTTTGGGATACAAAAAATTAAATATTTCAAGTGTTGAAGATGATGAGAACGAAAGCTACCAACCTAGGAGGGAAAATAATTGGCCTTGCATGTGTACACCCACTCAAAGGCTGTTGGCCTTCATGCCAAAGCTGTCAGTGTAGACCCCTTAAGCCGCCGGCCTTTTGTGTTCATAAATTAATTATGTTTTCTTGTTTTGTGTTTAGGCCGCTCAAAATATGATGTAAGCTGCCGGCTTTCTTTTAGAGACAGTTTTATTTTTATATCTTTTCGTATTTTTTGTTTTAGTCTATGTATTTCATTGGGTTGTAAACATATCAGATAACTTGGATGAATGATAATTTGAGAGATCTTTCTTTTTGAATTCCTAAGTGAATTCGTTTTAAACTTATAGAGATTTCCATTTACCTCTCGACTTATTAATCAGTTTGCCATCACCGGTTGTTGCTTCATTATAAGCAATATGTCACATTTTTCCATCAGGTTTCTTAGATGGTGCAAGGATTTTATTTCCAGATTTTGATAACGAGTTTCCTCGCAGGTTGACATGGTTCGTTTATTGTGTCATTGTAAACCCCGGTTTTTCAAGTAGCCAAGATAACCCTAGAACCGGAAACCAAAACCCTAAACCGGAATAGCTCAAGTCTAGAGTGAGAACTAGGAACCCTAATTCCGGCTTTTCCTCGGTTTCCAATTAAGAAACTTTTCTAAGAAAATTTAATTTTGAATATAGTTCTTGATTATATTTCAAACTAAGAAAATATCAGATTTTCAGAAAATTTCAATTCCGGGTAATCCCGAGACCCAGTATAGAAAAACGTGCCCCAGAACTAGAATTTCAAAAATTTACTTACGAGTACTCATTTGAACCGAAATAAAATAAGGATTTCAAAAATATATTTTTCATAATTTTCCGGCTTATGAAAAATACAGTTATAGCCTTTTTATTCATATTTCATTACTACCGGAAATAAAATTATCATGTCTACTATTCCTCACTATTCACAAGTACACCTATTCTACCTATTAACACACTCTACAAATTCAACTCTTACCATCACTCAAATCAATCCCTTTTCTCCATGCTTTTTGTCCCTTAAACTTCATTACAAGTTATGACAATTACACATCAAGTTAAATCAATCAAATAAAGCAAAAATTTCAAACTTTTACCTTCCCCTTCAAGCTCCAAAACCGGCGTGAAATGGCCCCCCTCCATGCTCCATTTGCAAATTTTTTTTACTTCTTTTAACCTAATTCCACTTTATATATAAGCTATGTTTTCTCTCTCTTCCTCCATTCACTCATTTTACAAACTTCACAAAGTGAAAAAGCTCTCAAAACCTCTCCTTTTCCCCTCTTTGGCCGAAAGTTTCCAAGCTCCCCCCACACCCACCAACTTTCCATTTCCTCTTTTCATCTCTTAAATTAATTCAAGTAAGTAAACTTTTACCCCTTTCCACTCATAGATCTTTGTTATGGCTAAGTGATTCTTGGATATTTCCAACCGAAGGACCCCATGAACTTTTTGCTAGGGACAAGGAAATGTCAAAACAAGAATACCAAACCATTACAAAGTAGATCTAGCATTTAAAGGAGCTTTCATGCCAAAAGCTTTATGTTTATCCATCAAAAAGGATTTTAAACAAAAGATCTTTTATAAAAATATAGTTTTTATGTTTTCAAAACACATTTAAGCATATGAAATAATAGATCTATCATTTTACTACTCATAATCATGTAGGCATTTAAGGTTTCATTATTATTTTGTGTTTATGTGCATTAATAGTCTTTAATGCTTTTGTCTTTAGTAAATAACCTTCTTAGTATATAGATCTATGGTTAGATAAGTTAATAAAGTCAAAAAGGAAAACACTTTTCAAGAAATAAACTTGTGTAAATTCGGATGACTTTGGAAACCTAGGTTAAAAACACTTTTATCAACTTCTAAATATATCTTTTTCAAGAAAAATGAAGCCTATAGGTAATGGATAATGTTTGGTGATATATTTCATGAGTCTAAATGAGATTTTACTAAAGAAAATGTTGGAAACAAGAAGTGAAGTCCAATAGAAGTTTTGAGCTAAAAGTCATGTAGACAAAATTCGTAATAATGGATGTATGGTTAGAAAACACTATTTTTCCAACTTCAAAAATAGTATTTTCTTAAATAAATTAAGTCCTTAGGGTATAGGTATAATAAATACTTAAAGTTTTGAGAATAAAATATATTTTTCTCAAAGGAATCAACTTGAAAGTGGAATTTTCTAAATTCGGATTTTTGGAAACCCCCTAGTAGAAGACCCACTTAAAAGTTTATAAATGAGGATTTTATTAAAGAAATAAAGGCCTTAGGATATAACTAATATAAGGGTCAAAATTCCTTTAAATAAAGTAGAGTTTTCCTAAAGAAAATCCTTGTAATATGTAGGTGTGACCAAGTGTAGTAAACTCACTTGTTAAACAATAGCATGAAGTGGTTTTCTAAGAAAAAGTTTATTTACATTCTTTGAATCTAAAAAGTTATAAGAACTTAGGCTCATTAGATTCATATCATGACATTCATGATAGGGAAAATCATTACCATTGCATTTAGTTTCATTTTGTATTTAGGAATCTCAAGTGCATTCATGAAAACCACATTTTTGGAATCGGTATACCCGCTGTACAGATCTGATCTCTCAATTCCGAGGCTTAGATATTTTCAAAACTTAATTTAAACTTCATATTTAGAAAGCTCTTCCGAATTAGATAGAAATCGATATAAAATTTGCGAAATTTCAACTTAAAACGACCAAGTTATGGCCATTTTAAAATGGGACTTCGGAAATGACGCGAATTTCGATTTCACTAAGTTTTCTTAGAATTTTAGAATCCTAAAGTGGTAGAATACTCATTAGGGTATTTCTTATATGAATAGGTGAACCCGAGGACGTTGAATCTTTACCTCCGGATTATTATTACTAGAAGAAAGGCGAACCAATGGCGGAGTGAGTTTTTCTTCCCGATTCATTTATTGTATGCGCTTGTAAAGTAATGCACTAGAATGTAGGTCAAATAAATGGAATATGAATGATGGGGATTAATGGGAAATTTATATGATTGATGATGATGTGAGAACTCCAATTAAGAATATCGAAATCGGGTGATAAACTTTGGTTGTGTAGTTAGCTATGATGGATTGTCTGAAAAATTGTTTGAATGCCTAAATAAAATGGCTTAATCAACTACTTGGACTAATGCTAATTTGACATGTGCATCTCACAAGGGGAAGGAGCATTAGCATTTGTAGGTTAGTCGTGAACCATAAACGACATCGAATAATCGTAGGTTAGTCGTGAACCATAAACGACATCGAATAATCGTAAGTTAGTCGTAAACCATAAACGACATCGAATAATCGTAGGTTAACCATGAACCATAAACGGCATATTGTTAATACGACAGTAGTCGTTGATCTGCTAACCCGGGATGGAGGGCGCAATTCCATCCACATATGATTTCCGGTTGGTCATATGTATGTTGAACTCACGTGTTTGATGCATACACTTGCTCGATTAATAACTTGCTTGAATTGTTGTGACATGAATGTTATTGTGGAAGATTACACTCACTAAGCTAGTTAGCTTACGTCCCTACAGTCCATTCCTTTTGCAGCTATCCCATTTGTGGCTTAGGCGACGTGACCCGACTGAACAGGTACAGAAGCTAGGAGTTTCCCCTAGAAGTTGGAATTTATGTTTTAGACTTCCATAGGAAACTTCTAAGACTTGGATGACTGTATAAGACCGTTAATTATTCTTTTGCGGGGGAATGCCCCTTAGATTATGTAATATTTATTTATGTTTCATGAATTATATCATACTGCTAATGCATGCCAAATTAAGCTTTTATCTCCATTCGGACTTGTGCTCTATTGTTGTAAAGGTACGCCTTACATCTATATGAGGCTCTCGAAAGACTAAGGTGGTAATTCGGGAATCTTATATGGTATGTGGCGGACTGTTACGTTTAGGGTACCCTATGGGGCGTGATAGTTTAAGTTGGTATCAGAGCACTAAGTTATTAAGCATGACAATAGAGTTTAAAACCAAACCTAGAACTAAGTAACTAGGATAAAATTGGAGTTAAAGCTAGGCTAATTAATAGTTTCTTGTTGTAGGTTTCTTTGGGTGAAACCCGTGAAAGAGCTAGAAACTTCACAAAAAGCCTGAATGAGACTATGGTGGAATATCGGGTAAGATTAAGGGTGTTATGTGAAGACTTTGCATTAGTGCAATGACCTAAAACTATAAAAGAGATGTATAGATTGTGGAAAGAAGGTCTAAGGTATACAAGATGGATATCAGTTATAAATCAACTAAGATATGATCCGATTAGAAGAAGGAGATGGACTATAATGGAGACTATCTATACTTTGGAAAGAGTAATGGTGGAATATGCTGGCGAACCAATGCTAAGAGAAGCTACATTTATCTTAAAGAATGAAGGAAACCCCACCCACCCAGATTTTAGGATGTGGCATGGTATAGGACCTCTCTATGTGCATGCCCATGATGATCTTGATGACCATAGAGAATGGAATCTTGCGGATATCCGAAATCACATATTATGGCAAGCTAGATATCTTGATCTTATACCATTTTTAGGAGGAACTCCAGCCCCACAAGTAGGAAATGGAGGAGTGCATTTGATTAATGCCCCGGTTATGGAAGAAGATGATGCAAATGAAGGAAATAATGTGGAACAGAATAATAATATGGATGATTCTGAAGAAGAAGAGGATCCTGAGGAGGACCCGAATTGGCAGGAAGAGGAATACCTAGATCTCCTACCCCACCAGCCATAGCTCCAGAGCAACCAACCTACTACCAGAACCAGTTGTATGGGATTTTGATAGGGATCTTGACATACCCGATAGTGGGAGGATGAACCGAGTTGACCCCACCATGTGGAAGGACATATACCCGGTAGGCGAGCGTCCCCCTGAGGTTGATGCCATAGCCCCCGAGCCGGTAGTTCCAGACCTTGTAGGGAGAATAAATGAAGTTGGATATGATGGGTGAATTCAGAGATAGATGGAACAGGATTTGGGAGGAAGCTGGAAGAGAAGTGGATAGAAAATGGGAATAGGAGTGAATCCAATAATAGAGTTGATAGAGAAAACAAATCAAGAGGGAGATCAAGAGATGAGAGAGAAGAAGAAGAGGAAGAGGAAGAAGAAGAGGAGAACCGAGCCTCTAGACCCGCTAGGAGAAGGAGGTTGACTGTAAGGGCCTATCTGAGTCAGTTCATCCGAAAGGATGATGAAGGATCTTCTAGTCGAGGACGACTCCCTAGCCCCACACCAGATGATTCTGAGTGAACCATGAGGAATAGAGTCGAGTATCCCATAGAGTCCAATAGTATTTTTTTGATAGTAGGCAATGCGGGATGCCAATTTGCCTTAGGATCTCTTTATGGTTTAGTATGTTGTCTTTCCTTTCCTTGTCTTTTTCCTTTCCATGTCCTTAGATGTTGTTAGATAGACGTTATCGGCTAGTATCGGAAGATTTGATTTGTTGTCTAATTTTGTAAGCTTATTTGAAAAACAACTCTTGTACGGCACATCAAATCAATGAAGTATTATGTTGATTCCAAGAATGAAGTTTCACAAACATCATACTTTTGCATTAGTAGTAGACTACATTCATTATACTTAATTGCATAAACATATTCCCATTCATATCATCGCTTGATTCAGAAATTCTTTGTTATTATGATTTCTTGATTTGGAATTCCTTGATTGCTATGATTTCTTTGCTCTAAGAGCCTTTTTGTGAACGATTTGGAATTTTAATTTCTTTGAGCCTTTTGTAAATTCTATTTCTTAAATTATTCCTAAAATTTTCGCAAATTCCTTAATCAAAGTTTTAAAACCGCAAAACTTTGAAGAAGAAATAAAACTTATTAAGACATTATGTAACAGTCGAAACCGGAGAAACCGAAATAGGGAGCAAGAACCACTCCCAAGCGAGGCTAGTAGCGCGAACCAGCCAGATCACCCCAAGCTAACCCCTGAAGCTGCTCAGCTCGATCCCCAAGTAGCAATGATGAATGCAATTGGGAATTTAACAAACATGTTTGCTGCATTCATCCAAAACCAAAATCAAAACCAACCCCGAAATCCCGAACCAAGTACAAGGGATTCGGCACCTCTACCACTACCTCCACCACCCCCGCAGTATAGAGGAATGCAAGCGGAGATTCCCTTACCACCTGAGGAGCAATCTATAATGCTCGCTATCCACCCCCTCCACCACAAAGAGGATACCAAAGGAGTTCCCTCCCCGATTTTATAAAGAGCAATCGCTACTTTGAAGGGGCATTTGGAAAGCCCGACGAGGCAGAGGATTGGTTAGCTCAAATTGAGCGCTCCTTTGCAGCTTACGAGACTCCACCACATCTCCGATTGGAGTATGGCACCTACATGTTGAGGTATAACGCACGGGTATGGTGGGAATCGAAACGAAGGAGTTTGGCACCCCCGATTAGCTGGGAGACCTTTCGTAGAGAGTTCCTAGAGAACTACTTCCCTGCCAGCCTCCGAGTGAGGTATAGCGCAGATTTCTTGCATGTGAGACAAAGAGGCAGAACGATTGAGCAGTACGAGACGGAATTCAATCACCTGTTGCAGTATGCTCCTGAATACAAAAATAGTGAGGAACTGCAAAAACAAGTATTCTTGGAAGGTCTCGATGAAGACCTAAGGGTGAAGATACAGGAATCTGGGTTGCCGACCTATCTTGAGGTAATTGAGAAGGCCCGGTTGATTGAAGGGGCCAAGAAGAGGAAGTATGTTGAATCGGACAAAAGAGTGTTCGGAAAAAGGCACTTTGACGCCTCCAGCTCAAGCTATAAAGGGAAAAGATTCAAGCCTTACCATGGATTTAAGGATAACCCTGGTGGGAATTTCAATCAAACCAAGTCCAACATTTCTTGTTGGAAGTGCAAAGGAAGCCACTACCCAAGACAATGCCCACAGCTGAAGGGCAAGTGCTTTTTCTGTGGCGAGGCAGGTCATCTAGTCTATGCTTGCCCAAAGAAGATGGCTATAACCTGCTACCTTTGTAAGGAAAAGGGCCATGTAACCTCTGAGTGCCCTCAATGAAAAAGTGGGACTACCTGGCCTTATGGAAATCCGGGAAATGATAACACCCAAAGATCTGGTAGCAAGGGTGGAAGCCGTGCGGCTTCGGCCATGCATGGGATGCGGCTGTATAATTTTGAAGGCCAATGGATGATCGAGGATGATGAGGAGGAAGGCATGGAGCTGGCCGCACTGGACCAAGGCGATGATGTAGATGGCGGCTTAGTGACAGGACGCATAGGAGTAAATGGGAATGAAGCTTATGTGTTGTTTGATACGGGAGCAACCCACTCCTTTATCACTACCAGCTTGGCTAAGCAGCTTGGACTACCCATAGCCATGACAACCACAACCTTAAGGATTAAGACACCCACAGGTAGTGTTGTGTTGACCCGAGAGATAATAAAGGATTGTTTGCTAGAAATCCAAGGGCATATCTCAGCAAGCGATTTGATAGTATTGGAGATGAGTAAATATGAAGTTATCCTTGGGATGAATTGCTAAGTAAGGTTAAAGCCATTATGGACTGTCAAAGAAGGATGATAAGTTTTGATGACCACCGGAAGGAGAGAGTAGACTTCCTTGGAGGGACCATGGTGCGAAGAGATTACGGGTTAAGCTCCTTTGAGCTTAATGATGGAAGATGAGGAAATTGTGCCGATCGAAGATGCTTGGGTTAAAGAGGAGGAAAGGGAAAAGAGAGACATACCCGTGGTAAATGAGTTTGAGGATGTATTTCCGAAGTCTTACCCGGTTTACCACCAAAAAGAGAGATTGATTTTGAAATCACTCTAGCCCCAGGTACAAACCGATATCAAAGGCACCATACCGGATGGCCCCGGTGGAATTAAAGGAATTAAAAACCCAATTGTAGGGCTTTTGGATCAAGGATTCATAAGACCCAGCGTGTCGCCATGGGGCGCACCAGTGTTGTTTGTAAGAAGAAGGGGGTCTATGAGATTATGTATCGATTACCGGGAGTTGAATAAAGTCACAATCAAAAATCGATACCCCCTTCCAAGAATCGACGACCTCTTTGACCAGCTTCAAGGGGCAAGTGTGTTCTCGCGCATTGATTTGCGCTCGGGTTATCACCAGTTGAGAATAAAGCCGGAAGATGTGCCTAAGACAGCCTTTCGCACACAGTACGGGCACTATGAGTTCTTGGTAATGCCATTTGGGTTAACCAATGCACCGGCTGTATTTATGGACCTTATGAACCGAATTTACAAACCACTCTTGGATAAGTGTGTAATCGTGTTCATGGATGATATTCTAATCTATTCCAAAACCAGGGAGCAACATGAGGAGCACTTAAGGATGGCGTTACAAACCTTAAGAGAAAATAAATTGTACGCCAAGCTATCCAAGTGTGATTTTTGGTTGGATAGGATATCTTTCCTTGGGCATGTAGTGACGAGAGATGGAATATCGGTTGACCCCGAAAATATTAAAGCTGTAGTGGATTGGAAACAACCCGAAACAGTAACCGAAGTGAGAAGCTTCCTAGGTTTGGTTGGTTATTACCGTAAGTTTGTGAAAGATTTCTCTAAGATTACCAAACCTCTTACTCAACTGACACAAAAGAATGAGAAATTCGAATGGACAGATAAGAGGGAGCAAAGTTTCCAAGAGTTGAAACGCGCTTAGTGTCAGCCCAATTTTGGTATTGCCTGACCCCGAAAAAACCTTACACAGTGCATAGTGACGCCTCAGGAATGGCCTCGGATGTGTACTGATGCAAGAGGGAAAAGTCATTGCCTATGCCTCCAGGCAATTAAGGCCTCATGAACAAAACTATCCAACACATGATTTGGAGTTGGCCGCTGTGGTTTTTGCCTTGAAGTTATGGAGACATTATTTGTATGGACAAAGTGTGAAGTGTACACAGATCATAAGAGTCTCAAATACTTGTTCACACAAAAGGAGTTAAACATGAGGCAGAGACGGTGGTTGGAACTCATAAAGGACTATGACTTGGGAATCAATTACTGTCCGGGAAAGGTAAATGCTGTGGCTGATGCCTTGAGCAGAAAGAATTATGGAGAAGTAGCAGGCCTAATCACAGAGCAAAAAGAGCTGATAAAGGAATTCGAAAGGTTAAGAATTGAGTTCGTAGGGCAAGATGTCGAAGTGGAGATAGCAAATTTGGTTATGGAACCCACCTTGATCGACAGGATTAAAGAAGCCAAAGATATGATGAGGCGATAAGGAAGATCAAAGAAGAAGTGCTCAAAGGGAAGTATAGTGACTTTACCCTGGATGATGAAGAGGTGGTTAGGATGAAAGGGAGATTGTGTGTACCGGAAGATGAGAATTGAGAAAAGAAATCATGAGCGAAGCTCACAACTCCGGTTACACTGTGCATCCGGGAGGTACAAAAATGTATCAGACATAAAAG
Organism: Combretum micranthum; assembly: GCA_024138025.1. Classification (NCBI taxonomy): domain Eukaryota; kingdom Viridiplantae; phylum Streptophyta; class Magnoliopsida; order Myrtales; family Combretaceae; genus Combretum; species Combretum micranthum. The sequence continues at coordinate 1,011,537 of JAMXBD010000365.1, forward strand.
CCACTATTGGTGGAATGGTTGAAGAGGGATGTGGCGGATTATGTTATGAAGTGCGCCGTGTGTCAGCAAGTAAAGTAGAACATCAACGGCCAGGAGGATTATTAAAGCCACTACCTATCCCGAATGGAAGTGGGATCAGATTTCAATGGACTTTGTGTGTGGATTCCGAGAACCTCCACTGGATGTGATGCAGTCTGGGTAATAGTGGATCGTTTGACGAAGTCAGCACACTTCCTACCAATTAATATGACCTATTCGTTGGACAAATTGGCTAGGATCTACATCAAGGAGATTGTGCGACTCCATGGTATTCCAGCGGGAATCATTTCAGATCGGGATCCAAGGTTTGTTTCGAAGTTCTGGACGAGCTTACAAAAGAGCCTAGGCACCAAGTTGCATTTCAGTACTGCCTACCATCCTCAGACAGATGGACAGTCTGAACGAACCATTCAGACCTTAGAGGACATGTTAAGGGCTTGCATATTGGAATTCAAAGGAAGTTGGGATAATCATATACCCCTAATCGAGTTTGCCTATAACAATAGCTACCACTCAACCATTCAGATGCCACCATACGAAGCCTTATATGGACGGCGTGTAGGTCCCCTCTGTTTTGGGATGATGTGGAAAAGCTAGCTATTGGTCCTGATTGGTTCAGGAAGCAGCTGATAAAGTCCGGTTATTCAACAGAAAATGAAAGAGCTCAAGACAGACAAAAGAGTTGGGCTGATCTGAAGAGAAGAGAACTGGAATTTCAAGTAGGCGATCATGTCTATTGAAGATAAACCCAATCAAGAGCATAAAGAGGATGGGCTCAAGGGAAATTAAGCCCAAGGTATATTGGACCCTTTGAATTCTGGAAAGAGTGGGAGATTTGGCCTATCGGCTAGCCTTACCGCCGAAGCTTGTCGGGAGTTCATAATGTGTTCCACGTATCAGTGTTAAGGAAGTATGTACCTGACCCTGAGCGGATAGTGGAGTTGGAACCCATACGGTTAAAGGAAAATCTCACCTATGAAGAGCATCCAGTAGAAATCTTGGATAGAAAACTCAGAAGCTTCGGAATAAAGAGATCCGATATGTTAAAGTATTGTGAGAAACCACGCTTCTGAGGAAGCAACTTGGGAAGCTGAAGAGGAAATCCGAAGGAAATACCCCGAGTTGTTTGAGATCAAGGTACGTCAGTTCAGTTTTGAGGACAAAACTCTTTTTAAGGTGGGTAGGTTGTAAACCCCGGTTTTTCAAGTAGCCAAGATAACCCTAGCCGGAAACCAAAACCCTAAACCGGAATAGCTCAAGTCTAGAGTGAGAACTAGGAACCCTAATTCCGGCTTTTCCTCGGTTTCCAATTAAGAAACTTTTCTAAGAAAATTTAATTTTGAATATAGTTCTTGATTATATTTCAAACCAAGAAAATATCATTTTAAGAAAATTTCAATTCCGGGTCATCCCGAGACCCATTATAGAAAAACGTGCCCCGGAACTAGAATTTCAAAAATTTACTTATGAGTACTCATTTGAACCGAAATAAAATAAGGATTTCAAAAATATATTTTTCATAATTTTCCGGTTTATGAAAAATACAGTTATAGCCTTTTTATTCGTATTTCATTACTACCGAAATTAAATTGTCTTGTCTACTATTCCTCACTATTCACAAGTACACCTATTCTATCTATTAGCCACTTTACAAATTCAACTCCTACCATCACTCAAATCAATCCCTTTTCTCCATGCTTTTTGTCCCTTAAACTTCATTACAAGTTATGACAATTACACATCAAGTTAAATCATCAAATAAAGCAAAAATTTCAAACTTTTCCCTTCCCCTTCAAGCCAAAACCGGCGTGAAATGGCCCCCCTCCATGCTCCATTTGCAAATTTTTTTTACTTCTTTTAACCTAATTCCACTTTATATATAGCTATGTTTTCTCTCTCTTCCTCCATTCACTCATTTTACAAACTTCACAAAGTGAAAAAGCTCTCAAAAACTCTCCTTTTTCCCTCTTTGGCCGAAAGTTTCCAAGCTCCCCACACACCCACACAACTTTCCATTTCCTCTTTTCATCTCTAATTACTTCAAGTAAGTAAACTTTTACCCCTTTCCACTCATAGATCTTTGTTATGGCTAAGTGATTCTTGGATATTTCCAACCCAAAGGACCCCATGAGCTTTTTGCTAGGGACAAGGAAATGTCAAAACAAGAATACCGAACCATTACAAAGTAGATCTAGCATTTAAAGGAGCTTTCATGCCAAAAGCTTTATGTTTATCCATCAAAAAGTATTTTAAACAAAAGATCTTTTATAAAAATATAGTTTTTATGTTTTCAAAACTCATTTAAGCATATGAAATAATAGATCTATCATTTTACTACTCATAATCATGTAGGCATTTAAGTTTCATTATTATTTTGTGTTTATGTGCATTAATAGTCTTTAATGCTTTTGTCTTTAGTAAATAACCTTCTTAGTATATAGATCTATGGTTAGATAAGTTAATAAAGTCAAAAAGGAAAACACTTTTCAAGAAATGAACTTGTGTAAATTCGGATGACTTTGGAAACCTAGGTCAAAAACACTTTTATCAACTTCTAAACATATATTTTTCAAGAAAATGAAGCCTATGGTAATGATAATGTTTGGTGTATATTTCATGAGTCTAAATGAGATTTTACTAAAGAAAATGTTGGAAACAAGAAATGAAGTCCAATAGAAGTTTTGAGCTAAAAGTCATGTAGACAAAATTCGTAATAATGGATGTATGGTTAGAAAACTATTTTTCCAACTTCAAAAATGTATTTTCTTAAATAAATGAAGTCCTTAGGGTATAGTATAATAAATACTTAAAGTTTTGAGATAAAATATATTTTTCTCAAAGGAATCAACTTGAAAGTGGAATTTTCTAAATTCGGATTTTTGGAAACCCCCTAGTAGAAACCCACTTAAAAGTTTATAAATGAGGATTTTATTAAAGAAATAAAGGCCTTAGGATATAACTAATATAAGGGTCAAAATTTCTTTAAATAAAGTAGAGTTTTCCTAAAGAAAATCCTTGTAATATGTAGGTGTGACCAAGTGTAGTAAACTCACTTGTTAAACAATAGCATGAAGTGGTTTTCTAAGAAAAGTTTATTTAAATTCTTTGAATCTAAAAAGTTATAAGAACTTAGGCTCATTAGAGTTCATATCATGACATTCATGATAGGGAAAATCATTACCATTGCATTTAGTTTCATTTTGTACTTAGGAATCTCAAGTGCATTCATGAAAACCACATTTTTGGAATCGTATACCCGCTGTACAGATCTGATCCTCAATTCCGAGGCTTAGATATTTTCAAAACTTGATTTAAACTTCATATTTAGAAAGCTCTTCCGAAGTAGATAGAAATCGATATAAAATTTGCGAAATTCCGACTTAAAACGACCAAGTTATGGCCATTTTAAAACGGAACTTCGAAAATGACGCGAATTTCGATTTCACTAAGTTTTCTTAGAGTTTTAGTCCTAAGTTGGTAGAATACTTATTAGGGTATTTCTTATGAATAGGTGAACCCGAGGACGTTGAATCTTTGCCTCCGGATTATTATTACTAGAAGAAAGGCGAACCAATGGCGGAGTGAGTTTTTCTTCCCGATTCATTTATTGTATGCTTGTAAAGTAGTGCACTAGAATGTAGGTCAAATGAATGGAATATGAATGATGGGGATTAATGGGAAATTATATGATTGATGATGATGTGAGAACTCAATTAAGAATATCGAAACCGGGTGATAAACTTTGGTTGTGTAGTTAGCTATGATGGATTGTCTGAAAAATTGTTTGATCGCCTAAATAAAATGGCTTAATCAACTACTTGGACTAATGCTAATTTGATATGTGCATTTCACAAGGGGAAGGAGCATTAGCATTTGTAGGTTAGTCGTGAACCATAAACGATATCGAATAATCGTAGGTTAGTCGTGAACCATAAACGACATCGAATAATCGTAGGTTAACCATGAACCATAAACAGCATATTGTTAGTACCGCAGTAGTCGTTAATCTGCTAACCCGGGATGGAGGGCGCAATTCCATCCACATATGATTTCCGGTTGGTCATATGTATGTTGAACTCACGTGTTTGATGCATACACTTGCTTGATTAATAACTTGCTTGAATTGTTGTGACATGAATGTTATTGTGGAAGATTACACTCACTAAGCTAGTTAGCTTACGTCCCTACAGTCCATTCCATTTGCAGCTATCCCATTTGTGGCTTAGGCGACGTGACCTGGCTGAACAGGTACAGAAGCTAGGAGTTTCCCCTAGAAGTTGGAATTTATGTTTTAGACTTCCATAGGAAACTTCTAAGACTTGGATGACTGTATAAGACCGTTAATTATTCTTTTGCGGGGGAATGCCCATTAGATTATGTAATATTTATTTATGTTTCATGAATTATATCCTACTGCTAATGCATGCCAAATTAAGTTTTTACCTCCATTCGGACTTGTGCTCTATTGTTGTAAAGGTACGCCTTATATCTATATGAAGCTCTCGAAAGACTAAGGCGGTAATTCGGGAATCTTATATGGTATGTGGCAGACTGTTACGTTTAGGGTACCCTGTGGGGCGTGACAGTCATAGCCTGTAATACCCTTCAAATATATATGGTGAAACTCTAATCACAGGAGGGCCCTTTAGGTATAATGACTTGGAATTTGTCAAAACTTTAAAAGTAAGCGTGCTATAGGCAGAGCAATCTCAGGATGGGTGACCCCTTAGGAAGCGCTGACACCAAAAGGATAAAACCATGTAGCGTGTGACCAAAGCGGACAATACCTCAGTGGGTAAAGTTCCAAGTCGTTACACAGTACATTTGGTATTATGGTTATGCCTGAGGGTATGTTGGGAGAGCCAGTGTACTTTCCATCACGATCCCTACCTAGGGTGGCCTGAGGGCTTAGGAGCGCCCCCTTCAATGCGGTGAAACCTGGAGTGGCAGGTCATGAAAAATGTTAGCAGAGCAATGGTTCTGGACCTATGAAACGAAATTGAAGGAGATGTTAATTCTATAAGTGGGGGAGTATAGATGATGAAACTTTAATCACAGAGGTACTTTTTCGATGTAATGATTTGGAGTTTATCAAAACTCCAAAGTTAAGCATGCTCTTAACAGAGCAATCCCAGGATGGGTGACCCTTTAGGAAGCGCTGACACCAAAAGGACAAAACCATATAGCGTGTGACCAAAGCGGACAATACCTCGTTGGATAAAATTCCGAATCGTTACACAGTACCTCTGGTATCCTGGTTGTGCCTGAGAATCCGTTGGGAGAGCCAGTGTACCTGACATCACAATCCCTCCTCTGGATGACCTAAGGGCCTAGGGGCGTCCCCTCTATTACGGTGGAGCCTGGGGTGACAAGACGTGACATAACCTTTCATGCTTCTAACAGGTTCATACTGTAGATATGATGGACCCTTACATAATTACCAAAAGAAGATCCAGAGAAGGGCAAATCCTTGTGATTGAATATAAGGATTAAAGCATATAACCAAAAAAAAAGAAAATGATTAAAGCATATTAGGTGGACGGAGGAGGAGTGGTTAACGCTAAGCAGTTGCTGGTTCAATGAAAAAATTTAACGCGATGTTTCCGCTTCGTTACAGACGTTACATGCAAAGCTCAAATTTTGCTAACGATAGTCCCCAAGCGATAGCTATTGTTGCTAAAAGAAGTTGAGCAGCATTTTAACAGCATACTTCAGCTTGGCCGCATGAGCAGGAGTTTTGAGTTAGTTTGCCTCTATTTTAAAACCAAACAACTTTTGATCCGAAGTAATTCTTAAAATACGGTTACAAAATCACATATGCAAGATATGATTTTGCAACCACTGGTTTATGGCAGAAATTTGCAAAAATTTTGAAATCACAAGCTGGCTGAGACTTTTTACATGTGAGAAATTACTTTGAAAGTCCAAGAGCAAATTCATAGGTTGAACATGCAATTTTGAAATCGCATATCTAACCTCCGATTTCTTGATACATTCTTCCCAAAAACAACAAAGAATCAAAAAGGCACTATGGGCCTGTGGTTTTGAAATGGTACAAGAATTACTTTGGCCAAAACCAATTCTAGAAAATAACTTTTTTACGAAGAGCAAACTGATCTAATATTCACATAAGCATTATGCAGAAATTTTGACCCAGTTCCAACTTACACGTTCATGCGTTTGTTTTTGGGGTTGGGAGTGGGGCGCCTGTCCTTCCAAGAATAGAAAATGACATTCTGAAAACAAAAATTGTAACTTGCTATTCTCCAGCACATTATTTATCCTATTATGTTACTGATCTGTATTTCACAGTTACAAGTCATTCAGTAAAATAATGAGTTGGCAAGATATCATAAAGAGAATTCTCTCTTTTGAGAGAGAGAATTTAAGTATTGAAAATAATGTTCTAGGATGGACAATTGACCAGCAGGGACAAAGGACCCGAAGGCATCAAGGACTGTTCACCCAACGAATAGTGTGTTTAAGTGATCCTTCAATACGTGAAAGAAATATTTGGATCTTCCTTATTTAATGAGAGTCCCGAGACACCAAAGTACCAGAAACTACTGCTATGATACTCCATCAGTTCTAAAACTTTATGTGCAAGAGATAAAACAGATCATGCGTTGTAGTTACCTCAATGATGGAAGCCACCACTGTCTTAACAAATACCAAGGTTCCACCATCAAACCTGAATTCAACACTAAACAAAGTCCAATTGCCTCCTGGAGCTGAAAGACACTGAAATGTTACTGCTTCCATCCAATCTTCCATCTTTCCAGAAGTAACATAGCTTGCTAGATGAAACCCTAAGAGTCTCATCCTTTAAAACCTCTAGTAATGACATGAAAATTGGTAAGCATGAATACAGCAATGACCAGAAAACTGATTCCATTAGCTCTCTTGCATCAGAAAAGCTTGAAACCAGAAAAACTTGAAACTGCAAACAAGCTATTTAGACTAAGTCATGAGCAATTTGCAGCTGCACCAACTTGATCACATGTTCATAATAGATAGGACAGCTGTGGATGGAAGAACCACTTAGAGAATCAGTTCATGGTCTAGGGTGGGTGGAAAATTATGCAAAGGCATTTTCAATCCCTATATTCTCATCATTGAATAGTAGCAATGCTAGCCCACAAAACCTGAAAATGATAAGAAAAAATCAACATTGACCAACATTAGACTATAGTCATGAGCAATTATGAATGCATCAATCGTGCATGCTTGTGCTAGCAAGGACAGTTAGTGATGGAAGAACCATCTAGAGCATCGGTTTAAAGTCTAGGGTGGCAAAGAATTATTCATAGGCACATATAGATGAATGCTATCATCGCTAAATAGCAGTAATGCACTCACAAAACCTGGAAATGGGGAGAAAATTTCAGAATTGGCAAAGTCTAGGCACAGCTAGAAAAATTAACAAGACCAAACCACTAAAAGATGGGATTTGCACATAGACCACCAGCAAATTAATATGTAATCAATTAGTTATCAATGAGGCAATCTTTTCTCCTCTTTTCACCCTCAAACATCAACACAGGATAAGGCTTATATACTCCAGTTTCTCTATACAAACTCTCAATGTTTCACTTTTAATTCTACGTGCTCATTATAAAAAGTTGAATATATAGGCTAGATGATGCTTTACATAATACCCAACCCCCACCCACCTCCCCTTCTTCCTTTTCTTCTCTTTGTGTGTATGTGTGGGTGTGGGCGCGGGGTGGGTGCACCCCCCACAACCCCCCCCCCCCCCTCTTTCTCTCTCTCCCTTTTCTTCTCTTTGTGTGCGGGTGTGGGTGGGTGGGTATTTTACCTTTGGCCGGAGTGTATCCACTTCAACTGGTTCTCAAGAAGTACCAATATGGCAGTGCAAGCAGCTTTTCCTTCATTCGTATTCCAGTCAAATAGTCCACTACTTTGAAAACTTTCATTGTTGCATGGAACAAATTTTCTCTGCATAGCCTCAATCAACATGTGCTATGCAAGCATTCTCTCAGTATCTGCAATTTCAGGGGTTTCAGCAGAAGGTGTGAACAAAGCCATCTTATTTGACAAGTTTTGAAGGGAGTCATGCCTATTTGCCAATTCCATCAAGACCTTGATCCTTCTAAAGGAAACATTACTTGGTTTGTGCCCCTTTTCGAGCATTTGCAAGAAGCACCATTCTGCTTCTGTCAGCTTGCCCATATCACAGAGTAAATCAAATAAAACATCTGACACAAGGATATATGAGCCAAACTGCTTCTCCACCATGTCATTCCACAGCTTTAATGCAAGATCCACTTTCTCCTGCCTTTTAAACAGCCTAACTAGAAACATGCAACTCTGTGTATTTGGCAGGCAACCTGATGCCATCATCCTCTGATACAAGCTCCATGATCGCTGCAAGTCGTTCGACCAATAGAAAACTCTGAAGAACAAATTATAGGTAGTTGCATTAGGTTTCAAGCCCTTAAAACCATCTCGTCAACTAAACTCTCAGCATCACCAAGTCTCTTTGCGATGCAATAATTCCTAATAGAAGCATTATATGCCGCAACATCAGGATAGCACCCGTATTCCTTCATTTCCTTCAAAACATCCCTAGCTTTATCAGGCTGACCAATCAACCCGAGTCCACCTATTATACTCGTATAGGTGATGACATCCGGCATTATATCTTCCTTCCTCATTGTCTCAACAACCTTAAACGCTTTCTCCATTTCTCTACCTTTGCAATTCACATCAACCAAACAATTGTACGTAACAACATCAGGCTTCACACCCATTTCCCTCATTTCTTGGAAAAAAGTCTCGGCTTCTTCACTCGTCTTCCACCCAGACAAAAGTATGTTAAAAGTCTGCAAATTCGGTCTAAAGTTATGCTTCAAGCTATGATAAACATTCCTAGCATCACGCATACTCTTCTCCTGACACAAAGTCCTCAAAACCCATTAAAGCACCCGATATAACGAACTCGGGAACAATCCTCTTGAACTTCCAAAACCACTTAACTGTCATACTCACAGAACAAATCTTAGCCACCCTAGCTAAAACTACCATTAACGTACGGGACGTAATAATCGAACCATCTTTCCTTTTGATTTCAACCAACAAATCCCAAATCAAGTCGAATTTCCTACTCCTACCTAATAAATACAGCATCGTATCAAGGGAAAATGTAGAATGATAAAATCCTTTTAATCTATTCCCAAATCTAAAAAATTCAAGAGCTTGCATTGGATTTCCATGGCTAAACCTAAACCTCTTGAGTACTTTATCGAACAGCTCGCTTGATAAGGCAATATTAGCGGATTCCAGAGATTGTTTGAGCTCACCTGGAGATGTGAAGTTGCATGCGATTCGATAAAGGTTGTCTACATCTTCATTTTCAGATCGATATGGGTTTTCAGAAGTGAAGAAACGAGAGAGGTGAAGGAGAAGAAGATAAAGAAATTCTGCGACTTGATAGGTAAAGGATTGAAATTTGTCGGAGATTCGTCATCAATCAAATTGTGTCGTGCAATGTCTCCAAACTCCAAAAAAAAAAAAAAAAAAAATCGTTCACAATGTAAGTGCCCTTTGGGATTAGGCTTTCGGCTCACATAGAAGCCTTTGCTCAGATTGATTGGATTGAAGAACATATTTCATATTGTATGTCTCTCACTGGACTCTTTACAATTAGGGTTTTAGTTTAGGGTTTATGGACTGGTTTTAAAAATATTGTTAAGGAGATTAAATTTTTATTTTTTTTTTACTTAATTGTTAACATATGTTTTACCCACGGCCAAAAAAAAAAAAAAAAAAATATATATATATATATATATATTACACGCACACACACGCTAGAAGACGCTGCATCCACGATACCTGTGTTGAAATGTAATATATGATAATAAAAATGAAATTTGAGATAGAAAATTATGTATATATGCGTATTTTTAAATAAGTTGAAAATCAAATATATATTTCGAAAACTTAGGAGAAATAAATTTATTTTATATTTATTTTTAAAAGAATAAATATCAACATACGTACTATAATAACCATTGAGAAAACTATATATAAGGCTGTAAGTAAGACGAGATAGCTTGCAAGTTACTCGAGTTCGACTCGATGAAAACTTGAATTTGACTCGTTTACAATCAAGTCGAGCTCGAGTTCAAGCTACTTGAGTAGTTACCAAGCTCAAGTTCGAGCTTTAAAATACTCGGCTCGATGAGCTCGCGAGCTTAATCGAGTTTAATTAAGTGTTAAATTGAGTCAAGTCGAGTTCGAGTTTATCGAGTATTAAATACTCTTTATAGTTAAATTAATATTAACAAGACTAATCGAGCTTAATCGAGTCGAGTTTAAGTTTATCGAGTATTAAATCGAGTCGAATTTGAGCTTAAAAATCAAAGCTTGATCTAGTTCGAGTTTGAGGTTTAAATTTTTTATTCGAGTCGAGTTCGAGCTTAGCACTGTATTGACTCGACTCGACTCATTTACAGCCCTAATTATATATATGTAGAATGATAATCATCACCACAACTACAATGTAGTCAATTAAAAGTTCAATGGCATAAGGGAATTAGATTCGTGTAGTTTAAGATCACAACATTTATTGAAATTGTTATATTATAATTTTGTGTAAGTCTAGTCCGATTACTAATTGATTCCACTCATTTTTTAGATCACAATTTTATTTTGTAATACTTAAACTTAATATAATATATGAATAAATTATAAAGCATTTCACCTATTAGTTAACTATTGGCCTCAAATGTTAGTAAAAACAGGTTGAATTTCAAAATTATTAAAGTCATAATTAATAGATCATCAAGATAAATAAATAATATATATATATATATATAGAAATTGCTACAAATAAAATTGAAAAATGTAAATTAAGGAATGATTTTATGCCTAAGCATTATAGTATGATTAAAATGAGCACAAACTCAATATCTTGAATGTTAATGTTTTTTATAGTAATTTCTCTTTTCTGTTACATAATTATTTTTTATCTACGAACTTAATAAAATGCAAGGTTCTCTCATTAATATAAGTATAGAAAACTTGTTTCCTAAATCTTTTGCAATAGACTCATATTTAGGCTCATATATGTGCAAATAAGAGATATGTTTTATTTATGCATTACATAATAAACAAAAATATCATAATTGTTGAAAACTAATAAATGCCAAGACTTGTAAAGACTTCAATTATATTCTTAATTGATTAATTAAATTAAAAGTGATTTTATTAATTTACCATCTACCAAATTGTTGTAGCATATTCATCCATGAAACTAAAAAAGAAATTACAATTATATTTATAATATCTGCTTCATTATAAAAGATTTCTTATTTTGTATAGTAAAGAATGAGTATTATTGTTAGTAAAATCTTAGACTTTGGTCAAATTTATTTTTTTTTCTGTATGCCTTGGTGAATTGGATTTGAGATACTCCATAGTCTCAACCATATTATTTTAGAACCATACATAGGGGTCCAAGGAATTATTGAAATTGCAAAAGATTAAGGAGAAAGATATTAGTAGTTATGATAAACACAGTTCGCAATATATAAGAAGTATTGCAATATATGAGAAGTATTAAAAAGAAAAGGAAACACATTTAGCACCTATTTTTATATGAATTAAGACATGAGGAATACAATAAAAATCCATCACAAATTTAAGTAGGATTCTAAGAAAAACATTTTAAAAAATCAAATCAAATCAAATATTTAAGGTTCTTGAAACTTGTAATTAAAACTGCAATACATATTTCTATATGAATCATCTTAGTAGGTGCCTTTCCAACTTCTACACCATTTCATTTGCAAATAGAATTAGAGTTGTAAATAAGTCGAGTTGAGTCGATACAATACCAAGCTTGAACTCGTCTAAAATAAAAATCTCAAAGCTCGAGCTCGAACTCAAACTCGATTGAGATTTGATTTTGAAGCTCAAACTCGACTTGATTAAATTTGATTACTCTTTTTAAATATTTATCTAACTATAAAGAGTATTTAATACCCGATAAGCTCAAACTCGACCCGCATCGATTTAATACTCGTTTAGGCTCGTGAGCTCATCGAATCGAATATTTTAAAGCTCGAACTCGAGCTCTACTTAATTGTAAGCGAGTCGAATTCGAGTTTTTGCTGAGTCGAACTCGAGTAGCTCGCGAGCTATCTTAACTCACTTACAGCCCTAAATAGAACATTCAAAATTGAAGAGAGATTTTTCATATTCCATTCATATGCCTCCATCATTGAGTTTAATCAAGGTCAACCAGATCTTCTAGTGTTGATATCCATGTGTTCGCTTTGATCTTAAAGTTATTAGCATATACCCTTGCATGCAAATATATATATGTGTGTATATATATATAAGTGGTTTAACAATTTGGATGGAAGAAGAGTAATAAATTATAGATGAGAAAAAAAATAGAGATTTAAATTCAAATTTATGAATTAAATAAATTGAAAAGCAAACATGTAAGAAAAAATAAAATTAACACCTACGGCAAAGAAATTAAAAAATTTTTCTTATATGTTTACTGATGGAGAGAGCATTGAGTCTATGAAAACTAAACATGCAAAACAAATTTATAAATAATAAACTAACTTGAGGATAGAAAGAAGGAAAATCATTACAAGGCAAGAAACTTATATTAAAAAAGGGTAATTGATAAAAAAAGTAAGAGTCAAGGTGAAAAAATGAGGAATTTTCTTCAAGAAGTTAAGAGGAGGAAGGTGTTGGCTTTCATCCTAAAGTAATTGGCATATTCCATTTTATGGAAAAAAAAAAAAGATGTTTCTACCATTTCGATGAAGAAAAGTTCTAAATTATATATCGGAGGAAAAATAGAGATTTAAATCCAAATATATGCATTAAATAATTGAAATTACAATTGAAAAGCACACTTGCAAGAACAAATTAAATTAAACCCTTCCACATAGAAATTAAAAAAAAAAATCTTATACATTTCCCAATAGAGAGCACTGGGTTGTGAAAACCAAACTTACAAAACAAATATATAAAATAAACATCACAAAACTAAGGATGGAGAGAAGAAAAATCGCTATGGAGTGAAAAATTTATATTAAAAAATGGGTAATTGATTAAAAAAAAAAAAGTAAGTTTCACTATGAAAAGAGATGATTTTTCTTGAATAAATGAGAGGAGGAAAAAAAAAAGCCTTCAATTTATTGATGATGGTGTAAAATTTGTATATTACAATGTATAATTTATGGTAAAAGAGAGTGTAGTCTATGAAAACCAAACCTGCAAAACAAATATGTAAATAATAAACATCACAAAAATAATAAACTAACTAAGGATAGAAAGAAGAAAATCGTTACATAGTGAAAAATTCGTATAAAAAATGTGTAATTGATTAAAAAAATCGGAATCATAGTGGAGAAAACACCTTAGATTATTAAAAGGAGGGGAAAAAACACCTTGGATTATTGTAGCAGTATAAAAATTACACATTAAAATGTATCATTTACCAATAAAGAGAGCGTTGAGTCTATGAAATTTCATGTTTTATTCCGTTATCTTTTTCAGATTCCTCCAGGTTTCCATCCATGATGCTTGAGAAGCAGAAAAGAAAAGAAAACAAAGAAACCTTTAGGGTTTAAGAACGAGATTTTTAAAAAGCAAAAAAGAAATCCATAATATAAAAGTTGAAGAAGTTTAACCAGGAACATTTATTAAGAGTGGAAGAAAGAAGACGTGGGAATGAAGAGATGATGATGGCGAATGGTTAGAGAAAAATAAGGGAACACAGCAGAGTGGAATGGATAGGTAGGAAAAAGAGTGAAATTATAATAAAGGGCGTCATTGCTTTTAAAAAGAAAAACAAAGAACTAATTGCTTTTAATAAAGGTAAATAGGTAAATAGATGATTGTCATTGTAATGACCTACCCTCACACACACACACACACACACACACAGATATATATATATATATATATATATATAATAGGTGAATTCGAGTCCTCAACCACATATGACCTATAGTATTATATGTAAGGTTGTCCTCAAAGAAGTGTTTGAATAATTATTTATCTAAATTCTCAATGAGAACAAACTCGAATTACTATTGATTTTTAAAACTTTTAAGAAAATCACAACATCATCATCATCACATATCATAAGAGATATAACTTAAAACATACATAGCTAAGTATATATATTACAAACAAAGGCTAATAACAAGGCTTATACAAAAGACATGAAAGATAAATCAAGCTATAACACCTATTACATATCTTCCCAAAGAAGCCTACCATATTCTATTACAAAGAAGAGTCCACAAAGTCCTTGGTCAACTTAATCTTCTAAACCATCTAGAAAATCTTCAAAATCAATTCCATAACCCATGCTAGCTGTAAAACTCATCGTCTTCGGTTCCTGAAAGAGATAAAATAATGAGCCAAAAGCCCACTACATAAGTAACAAAAACAAAGGTAAGTGATACACACAAACTTTAACTATATGCATATGCAATAATCAATAGATTATTAGATAATCTTTAATTAATTAAGCAACACTGAGCATTCAAACTCCGGGTAACAAGGATATTTGGGGAACCTAAGTAACGACCTCGACACTCAAGGGGTTGATATATGTTTTTCGGGACTTATATCCCCTAGAAGATATATTTGAAAATGAAAAATAGTCTCATCTAAGATTCTCGGTCGTTTCTCATCTTTACATATCTCAGTCCATAACATCACCTAATTCAAGTTCCAAAAACATCGAATTAAATCATGTTACTTCTTCCTAAGCTTAAACAAACGTTATACCGATACCAAAAACCCCATCGACTACCCACCGTACCACTTATAAAAGTAATTGCATCATGATAGAGGTGGCCTAAACGCCTAAAACTACCGTGTCATTGCATCATGACAAGGTGCCGCTCCCCGAACCAGATTCAACAGCATAATGGACAACCAATTCAAACATAATTTAAGTTTTCATAATTTAGAGTAAATTTAATTATGCCTATCCTAGGCAAGAAATAAGAATGTTACTATATACCTAAATCAAATCGAGAATTAATAGAGGTAGCCAAGTGAGGATCTATCACTGGTCCAAGAAAATTATCTCAAATCAACATTCTAATTTTAATTCATACATAAACATAATTAAATCTGAGCAAAACACTCAAAGAAATTTGAATAAATTCAACACAAGGTCATAACATAGTATTTATACATCATACAACATTATAGATGCTCAACAAATACTCAAAAGATCATATATCAAGCTAAAGGAATGGTTTTGGAGAAGTTTTGAAAATGCAAACTGCAAGGGATACGCTAGCCTTCAATGCCAAGGGCGTTGAGGTGGTGTTGTCTAGACCAAAAACTCTATGCTTACCATTGCTAGCAGCGTTCAACCAAATGCCGGCA
The DNA here is from genome assembly GCA_024138025.1 of Combretum micranthum. Classification (NCBI taxonomy): domain Eukaryota; kingdom Viridiplantae; phylum Streptophyta; class Magnoliopsida; order Myrtales; family Combretaceae; genus Combretum; species Combretum micranthum. The sequence goes on from JAMXBD010000365.1 coordinate 1,026,981, forward strand.
ATGTTGCGGTATACGCTGGCGATATTGTGCCGATGTAGACTGCAACTCAAATTCATTAAAATTTTTCGAGAGTTCCATGGGGTTAGTCCACGCTCGTGAATACCCTCAACACCGACAGTATTGCTATGTATGCCACTGTGTTGACCCCTACACTGACGGCATTGAGGCAGCGTACACTGCAACACAAATTTTCGAAAAAAATTTGCAGACTCCTCTGTTTCGAAAACACAATTTTTTCCAAAGTTTTCATTTCTAAACTTCATTCAAATACATTTCCAACACCCAACCTCCACCTATATGTATTCTAACTTCTATTAACATATAAATTCTTCACTTCAACCTCATCTACACACATCAAACACAAATCCATACCCCAACTTCATTTAACCTACATATTTCACAACACCATTATCCCACCCTTCAATCATCCAAACACTTCAAGTTACATGTTTAGCATATACTACAAGATTTTTTATCATCAATAAACTACTTAAACTACCATCAACACATAAAACTCATTCAACCACATATTTAGCATTAAAGCCTCTTTCACATAAGAAAGCCTACTAACAAATATACATATAACAAACAACATACATACCTTAAGAGGCTTTACACTTTGAAGAAAAACACTTGAACCACTTGTCTCACTTGGGCTTATGATCTTCACCTTGTTTAGGGCTTGGAGTGTAGGGTTTTGAAAGAAACAAGAGGGGGAAACTTGTAAAGAAGGGGGTAAAATTCGTGTGAAATTTTTAGGCAGATTTTAGAGTTGGTTTTCTTCATCAAATGGGGCTAATACTTATCCAAACTTTGACTTTAGTGGCTACCAAAGGGAAGGGCTTATTTTGCACTAAATGGGCTTGTTTTGGGGCCTTAAAATGGTGTTTTGGCTTGGTTCAATTAGCTTAAAATTCTACTATGTCCACAACTCATTTAACATTGACTCAAGAAATTTTTCATACAATTTATTACATTTATAAATTTATAAACTCAATATTTGGTTACACTAAGATATATAAATATTTAAACACATTAACACAACACATATATCATATACTAGCATAAATCATATTCATCATGCTTCATGATCATGCATAAATTCATTAACACATTTATAAAATATGATTTAGATATTATGGCTATTTCATTATCCCCTCTTTCAAAAAGTTTCATCCTCGAAACTTAACTTATCTCATTTATTACTCAAACAACTCTGGATTCTTTTGTCTCATTTCATTTTCAGGTTCCCATGTTGCTTCTCTCTCAATTTGTTCAGTCCATAAAACTTTTACAAAAGAAATCACTTTTCTTCTTAGTACTTTGTCGATCCTATCTAATACTTTGATCGGTCTTTCAATGGTGCTCAAATTTGGTCAAACTTCTAGAAATGGTGGCATCCTGATCTGATATGCATTTCCTTAACTGAGATACATGAAAGACATCATGTACTTCTGATAAGCTTGAGGGTAAAACTAGTCGATAAGCTAATGGTCCTACTTTCTCCAAAATTTCATAAGGACCAATATATCTCGGATTTATCCTTTGCATCACCACTTGTACTTTGTCTATAGCTTGTTGTATCAATTTTGGATCTAAGATAGCTCTTTCACCAACTTCCCAAAGTAAAGGCAATATGCATTTTCTTCCATAAAGGCCTTCATAAGGTGCCATCTGGATGTCGGTTGAAAACTATTATTATAAGCAAATTCAATAAGTGGTAGATAAGTGTCACATCTATTGCCAAAATCCAAAACACATGCCCGAAGCATGTCTTCAAGCATTTAGATGGTCTTCTCAGATTGCCCATCAGTTTGAGGATAGAGCATAGTACTGAATTGAAGTTCTGTACCCAAAGCTGTGTGTAGACTTTTCCAAAACCTGCTGACAAAACAAGTATCTCTATCAGATGTAATCGTTTTCAGTACAACATGTAACTTTATTATCTCTTTAATATAAGTTTGTGCTATCTATTCTAAAGAATAACAAACTCTCAAAGGTATAAAGTGAGACCGATTTGTCAATCTGTCGACAATCACCCAAATAACCTCATGCTTAGCAATAGTCCTTAGCAATGCAGATACAAAATCTATGGTAATATCTTCCCACTTCCACTCGAGAATAGATAGAGGCTGAAGTTCTCCCCCTGGTCTTTGATGTTCGATCTTTATTTGCTGGCAAGTCAGGCATTTGAACACATAATGTGCAACATCTTTCTTCAATCCTTCCCACCAATAGTGCTTTTTCAAATCCTTATACATTTTGGTGCTTCCAAGGTGAATAGAATATGATGAGGAATGAGCTTCCTTCATAATTTCTTCTCTCAAACCATGTATTGTTGGTACAAAAATCCGATTTCCATGTCTAACAACACTTTCCTCATCAACTCTATACTCTTTTCTTCTTCCATTATTTATAGTAGACTTCATTTCCTCAGTTTCAACATCTTCTTTTTAAGCTTGCTTAAGTTGCTCCAAGATTGTAGGTTGCAAAGATAATTGAGCTAACATGACATCAAATTTTCCATTGTTACTTTGATTTCCATTCTTCTAAACTCTTCTTGAATCTCTCGCTAGCTTGTAACCAAAATTGCAACATCTACTTATTTCTTTCTACTAAAGGCGTCAGTTACATTGCTTACCTTGCCAGGATGGTATAAGCTTTCACATCGTAGTCTTTAATCAATTCAAGCCATCTTCTCTGTCTCATATTAAGCTCTCTTTGTGTAAAAATGTATTTCAAACTCTTGTGATATGTATATATCTTGCACTTCTCCCTACAGAGATAGTACCTCCAGAGTTTCAATGCAAGGATCATAGCTGCCAACTCTAAATCGTGAACTGGGTGATTTTTCTCATGTGGCTTTAATTGCCTTGAAGCATAAGCTATTACTCTCCCATCTTGCATAAGTACACAACCAAGTCCCTGAATAGAAGCATCACTGAACACCAAAATTCCTTTCCACTAACAGACAATGCCAAAATAGGAGCGAATACCAATCTTTCCTTCAATTCTTCAAAGCTCCTTTCACATTTATCATCCCATACAAATTTAACATTCTTTTGTGTCAACCTGGTTAATGGAGATGCAATTTTCGAAAACCCCTCTACAAATCTTCGATAAAATCTAGCTAACCCGAGAAAACTTCTGATTTCACTCACATTTATGGGTCTGGACCACTTCAATACAGCTTCTATCTTCTCTGGATCAACTGATATGCCTTTCTTTGATATAATATATCCCAAGAAAGATATTTCTTCAAGCCAAAATTGACACTTGTTAAATTTAGCATAAAGTTTTTTTCTCTCTGAGCCTTTGCAACACAAGCTTTAAATGCTCTTCATGTTCTTCTCTACTTCAGGAATAAATTAGAATATCATCAATAAACACAATAACAAATGAATCCAAATAATCACTGAAGACCCTGTTCATTAAATCCATAAATGCAGCTATAGCATTTGTCAACTCAAAAGGCATAACAAAAAATTCAAAGTTCCCATATCTCGTTCGAAAAGCTGTCTTCTAAATGTTCTGAGATTTAATATTGAGTTGATAATAACCTGATCTCAAGTCAATCTTTGAAAATATCGTGTCTCCTTTCAAATGATCAAATAAATCATTAATTTGGGGCAAAAGATACTTGTTCTTGATAGTAACTTGATTTAGTTCCATGTAATCAATTCACATTCTTAAACTGTCGTCCTTCTTCTTTATAAACAAAACAAGTGTACCCCATGGAGATATACTCGGTTTAATGAAACCCATTTCTTACAACTCTTGCAACTGCTACTTTAATTCTTTCAATTCTGTAGGTGCCATTCTGTTTGGAGCCTTAGAGATAGGAACAATTCCAAGTAGCACTTCAATCCCAAATTCTATCTCTCTATTTGGTGGCAAACCAGTTAATTTCTCAAGAAACATATCAACAAATTCATTCACAACAGGTACCATGTTAATATCTATCTCTTCTGCACTCACAAATGCTACAATAGATCATTCCCACAACTCCATTGATTTCACACTCCTAGGCCTTTGCCTTTCCAACACATAAGTAAATCTCCCTTCCTTTAGATTTAAACTCAACTCAACCTTACTACAATCAATTGGGACCTTATAAAGACTTAGCCAGTTCATTCCCAAGATCACATCAAAGTCAGACAAAGGTAAGACTATCATATCAATAGGCATACTTACATCAGAAATCATAACATTCACATTCCTACATACATATGGTTGTCTAGTCTCAACAACCAAAGCAGTATTCACACACATAATACTATCAGTTAATATTTTAGAAGCAAATTCACACATTCATAAAATTTTCAGATATGCATGCATGAGTGGCTCCAGTATCTATTAACACATAAGCATTTCAATTTGAAACACTCAAAGTACCTGCCAAATTATCAACTGAGGGTGTCTCCTCAATCTGCTGTAGTGCAAAAACCCTAGCATTCATTTTCCCTTTATCTAAATTAACTCCACTCTTATTATTAGGGCATTCCTTACAATTTGCAATATGATGACCCCGTTTTTTATAGTAATCACCAAAGACTAGTGGTAACTCGAGCTCTTACACTCAATAGCTTTGTGGCCCACTTGTCCACAAGAAAAACATGCTCCTGGAGTCCATCGACACTCGGATAGGTCATGTGGTCTAAAACATCGTATACATTTCTTTTTAAACATAGGGGTTGAAGCTTTAAATGTTTTTTTCTGATCTCCTCCTTTTCCCATAAATGACCTCTTCCCTTTACCTTGATAACTCCCATAAGAAGATACAAGTGTAGGTCTTTTCCCTAGAAATGCCACTCTCTTCGCCTTTCTCACTCTACTGTCAGTTTGAATTTGTTCCACCAATATAGCCTTTGCTATAGTATCAGCTAGAGTTTGCAACTCAAACTTCTTCACTTCCCCTTGAATTTCTTCATTTAAATCATTTTGAAAATTTTGCACCTTCATTGTTTCATCCCTATAGTCTCCTCTAGCAAAACACAATAGTCTACAAAACTCAGCATAATATTCATCAATAGATTTACCTCATTACCTTAGATTTAGCCAATTTGCTATCATCCTCTCTGAGAGAATTTGGAATATACTTAGCAAAGAATATGTTCTTGAATGTTGCCCATGAAATAGGTAGTTGCAAATTCACATTTGTTAGTCTCCACCAATTATAAGCTTCTTTCTTCATCATATATACAACTAAGTCTACCTTCTTCTCTTCGGAAGTATCACAAGCTACAAAGGTTTTCTCTAATTCTTCAAGCCAACTCTCTGCTGTAGTCAGATCTATACTTGTACCATCAAAGTCAGGAATCAACTTACTAAAATCATATAGCTTGATTTGATTGGCTTGATCATTGATAGTTGGATTTTCATTCTGTCTTGTTCCTTGTTGATTATGTTGTTGCATAAAGTGTTGTTGTTGAAACACCATCATTTGATACTATTGCATCATAGCCATCATATCTCTTAACATACCATATGTAGATGCTGAATCATTTATAGGAACTTGTGGCATTTGAGGAAAAGGTGGCATGGGAGGTGGCAATGGAAACTGAGCAGATGGGGGAACTTGTGAAGCCGATGCTATTGCAGGAGATGGAGTAGCTTCGACACTTGGAGTAGTAGAGGAAGTAGGAGCCGATGTAGATGAAGACTGAGGTGGTGGAGGCATGTTCCCTCTATCTACTTGTTGTCAAGTAGATCTCGGTGACTTATCCATCTTACCCATCCATCTTAAACATACTCATATAATACATTTATGAAATACACATATGGAATTTTAGATCATACATAACGCTTACTAGATTCACATTCACATTTATAAATAATAGCAAGCAATTTAAACAAACCGACAAACAAACAACAAGCATAACATTTATGTTTAGGTCAAGTCTTAAATAAGCTATTACATTTAAGTAAACAATTGTTCAAACTCAGCTCTTATACCATCTGTAAAAACCCGCACTCACACACACACACACACCACACACATAAATAGGTCAATTCGAGTCTTCAACCACATATAACATGCAATATTATATGTGAGGTTGTCCTCAAAGAAGTGTTTAAATAATTATTTGTCTAAATCCTCAATGAGAACAAACTCGAATTACTATTGATTTTTAAAACTTTTAAGAAAATCATAACATCATCATCATCACATATCATAAGAGATATAACTTAAAACATACATAGCTAAGTATATATATTACAAACAAAGGATAATAACAGGCCTTATACAAAAGGCATGAAAGATAAATCAAGCTATAACACCTATTACATATCTTCCCAAAGAAGCCTACCATATTCTATTCCAAAGAAGAGTCCACAAAGTCCTTGGTCAACTTAATCTTCTAAACCATCTAGAAAATCTTCAAAATGAATTCCATAACCCATGCTAGCATAAAACTCATCGTCTTCGGTTCCTGAAAGAGATAAAATAATGAGCCAAAAGCCTAATACACAAGTAACAAAAACAAAGGCGAGTGATACACACAAACTTCAATTATATGCATATGCAATAATCAATAGGTTAATAGATAATCTTTGATTAACCAAGCTACACTAGGTTATTAGATAATCTTTAAATAATCAAGCAACACTGGAGCATTCAAACTCCAGGCAAAAGGGATATTTAGGGAACCTGAGTAACTACCTCGATGCCCAGGGGTTGATATAAGTTGTTTGAGGACTTATATCTCCTAGATGATATATCTGAAAACGAAAAATAATCTCATCTAAGGTTCTCAGTCATTTCTCATCTTTACTTATCTCGGTCTGTAACATCACCTAATTCAAGTCCAAAAAACATCGAATTAAATCATGTTACTTTATCCTAAGCTTAAGCAAACGTTATACCTATACCAAAAACCCCATCAAATATCCGCCCTACCATTTATAAAAGTCGTTGCATCATGACAGATGTGGCCTAAGCGCCTAAAACTACCATATCATTGCATCATGACAAGGTGCCGCTCCCTGAACCAGATTCAATAACGTAATAGACAACCAATTCAAACAGAATTTAAGTCTTCATAATTTAGAGTAAATTTAATTATGCCTATCTTAGGCAAGAAATAAAAATGTTACTGCATACCTAAATCAAATAAAAAATTAATAGGGGTAGCCAAGCGAGGATCTATCACTGTTCCAAGAAAATCATCTTAAACCAACATTCTAATTTTAATTCATACATAAACATAATTAAATTTGAGCAAAACACTCAAAGAAATTTGAATAAATTCAACACAAGGTCATAACATAGTATTTATACATCATACAACATTATACATGCTCAACAAATACTCAAGAGATCATATATCAAGCTAAAGGAATGGTTTTTGAGAAGTTTTGAAAATGGAAACTACAGGGGACACGCTGGCCTTCAATGCCGATGGTGTTGAGGCGGTGTAGTCTACACCAAAAACTCTACGCTTGCCATTGCTAGCAGCATTCAGCCAAACGCTGACAGTGTTGCAGTATTGGCTGGCAGCATTGTGCCGATGTAGATTGGAACTCAAATTTATCAAAATTTTCCAAGAGTTTCATGGGGCTGGTCCACGTTCGTGAATACCCCTAACACTGATGCTGTTACTGTGTACACCGGCAATGTTGACCCTTATGCTGACAGCGTTAAGGTGGCATACACTACAGCATAGATTTTTGAAAGAAATTTCCAGACTACCCTGTTTCGAAAACATACTTTTTGCCAAAGTTTTCATTTCCAAACTTCATTGAAATGCATTTCCAACACTTAACCTCCACCTATATGTATTCTAACGTCTTTTAACATATAAATTATTCACTTCAACCTGATCAAACACTCATCTACACTCATCAAACACAAATTCATACCCCAACTTCATTTAACCTACACATTTCACAACACGATTATCCCACGCTTCAATCATCCAAACACTTCAAGTTACATGTTTAGCATTTACTATAAGCTCTTTTATCATCAATAAACTACTTAAACTACCATCAACACATAAAACTCATTCAACCATATATTTAGCATTAAAACCTCTTTCACATAAGAAAACCTACAAATATACATATAACAAACAACACACATATCTTAAAAGGCTTTAAACTTTGAAGAAAAACACTTGAACCACTTGTCTCACTTGCGCTTATGATCTTCACCTTGTTTAGGGCTTGGAGTGTGGGGTATTGAAAGAAACAAGAGGGGAAACTTCTAAAGAATGGGATAAAATTCGTGTGAAATTTTTAGGCAGATTTTAGAGTTGGTTTTCTTCATCAAATGGGGCTAATACTTATCCATACTTTGACTTTAGTGGCTACCAAAAGGGAAGGGCTTATTTTGCACTAAATGAGCTTGTTTTTGAGCCTTAAAAATGTGTTTTGGCTTGGTTTAACTAGCTTAAAATTCTGCTATGTCCACAACTCATTTAACATTGTTTCAAGAAATTTTTCATACACTTTATTACATTTATAAACTTATAAACCCAATATTTAGTTAAACTAAGATATATATTTAAATACATTAACACAACACATATATGATATACTAACATAAATCATATTCATCATGCTTCATGATCATGCATAAATTCATTAACACATTTATAAAATATGATTTGGAATATTATGGCCATTTCAGTCATACTTTGGATCTTATTATTTGACACGAATAAAAGGAATTGACTTAATATTAATAGAAATAGATAAATAGGTAAATACATGATTATCATACTTTGGGTCTGATTATTTTACATGAATAAAAGGGAATTGACTTAATATTAATAGGTAGATACACACATGTTTTGCCCTCTAATTTAATTAGCAAGTTCTCAAATAGCTTGAGAAATAACTAACAACTCGTTAAACCTTCACTTGACTATAGTCCACTTGTGAAATGTAGGGTTTTTTTTTTTTTTAATTGCAAGTTTATCATAATAATATGACTTCATATAACATAAAAAACTATCTTATTTTTATATATTTATTATAAACAACTTTTACAAATAAATTTAAATATTACAAGCTTTGTAGTATATAGATTTTGTTTATATGTGAAATTTCACATTTTACTCCATTACCTTTTTTGTAATATCAGTGTTTATGCAACTTTTAAATATTAATTTATTAGCATATTGATTATGGTTATTTTCATAAACATAATATATTCACCGATATATATTAAATAATATTTGCTCATTAACCAGGGTTCAAACTAATTGTCTTCCATCCAAAAAACTAATTGTCCTTCATATGCTATCCCAAATTCCTAATTCCCATTTTATAACACCACTGTACCTTTTGTATTCAGAAGATGAAATTAAGTATATTATGATGGAATAATGATCGCAAAATTGGGTGGCAGCATGGAAAAATTAGATGATGCTTTTAAACTCATAATCTGAATGTTAGTCTCATCACGATAAAGAATGAACTATGATGCTTCAAAATATGTGTTACAAGCCTAAGAGGAATCTGTTGTATTTCTATAATCAACTCATGACAAAATGATGCTAAAGTTATGAAAAATTAAAAAAAAAAAATATTATAAAAATCATCTAAAATTCTTGAGATTATCACATGTCAACCATCGTTTTTTTTTTTTAAATTACACATATGCAATTTGTATAAAAAAAATTATCAATATATCATCGCTATATTGCATGTTGTACATGTAATATAGATTTTTTCACATATGGCATGTCCATTGTGCAATGTAATACACATATAAACCTATATTGTTCACTCAAGCTCCGATATAAGCCTAACATTCACATCTCTTTGATGTTTTTTCCTTTCTTTTGTCCAATTTTTGCATACACCTATTAAAAACTTGTTACACTTCACATTTATATATCAAACAATCATTTATTCATTATCTCATATCAATAAGTCAACCTAACTTCATCCAATTATCATCTCATTCACTTGTCAACCCATCATCCAATAAAACTCAATCATCATTGAGTTTCAACTTTATTCAACCACTTACAATATCTATAATAGCTGAAAGATAGTACCAAATACTTTTACTAAATCATCATAACATACAGATCAAGGTATATATACAAATCATGACTTTTCAAATAGACCCTATACGTATCTCTATGTTTTCTCTCTTTTTCTTATGAATACCCTTTTGAATTGTTTATCCTTCTTATGATGTGCTACTGATGTATCACTTGGTCCTCCTTCTTCATCTATCCTCATAAGATAAGGTTCCACCTGCAAGATAGTTTGTAGTTGTATTAGAAATCGTTAAATTATACAAAATATAACTATATTAATGAATAAACATAGAATTATATGTTAGTTATAATTGTGTTACTCTCTCTCCCATATTTGATGATGCTGGACAAGTAGGTTTCATAGGAGTAGGTGGAGTAATAGTGTTCAATTGTGATGTTCTCTTAATAGATGTTTGAGAAAGCATTAGATCAAATGATGGACCATCCAAATCAGTAAAAGTAGTAGGATATGTAGGAGGATCTAAAGCAAAGTTTAATATAGAATGTGTAGGAGCATCTGTAGCAGTGTTTGTAGGTGGATGGGAAGCCATAACTGGATCAACATAAATAGGAGCGTGTGGAGAGAATCTAGATCAACCTCTATAGGTGGATGTAAAGGAAGATTTGGAGCATCACTTGCAAGTGTGAAAGGACCCGAATTCACTACATATTTAAAACATGCGAATCCAGTCCCCAGCCACATGTAATAAGTAAGATTACATGTAAAGTTATCCATAAAGAAAGAGTTTGTATGAATTGTTTGTCTAACCCCATTATAAAACCCATTTAAAAGGCATCTCATTAAGAGAAACATAATACTTTATATTACAAAACCACATTGTCTTTATATCTATAGAGATAAATGACTTAATACATATATATATATATATATATATATACAAATTTATGAGTTTCAAAACATAGGCTCAAAGATATGCTTATAATAAAAATACATATAGGTTTAACAAAATATTTAACAACTATTACATTATTTCAAAAACATTCTTTCTATTCTATTACAAAAGCTTCCATCATCAAGGTCATGTTCCTAGTCCTTCCACTCATCTAAGAAGTTCTCAAAGTTTGTCCCATATCCCAACTGATAGGGATGGGCAAAAAAACCAACCTAACTAAACCAATCCATAACCGAATTAAACCAAACCGAAAATATGGTTTTTCTAATATTTGGTTTAAAAATTTTCCAATCCGAACCAATCCATAATTTATGGTTTGGTTTGGAAGGTAAATCCAACCAATCCGTAAAACCGAACCAAATTGTTTTAGAAAAATATAATAATATTTATTTGTTTGTTGTAATTATAGATTTTTTTTTATGATGATTGATTAAAGATTATATATGTTCATATGTTTTCATTTGATATTTATTATTTGGTGAATATTGATTAAAATCAACTTGTTCATTTTTAAATTTGTTTTTTAAGCTCATGACATTTTTTTTTTGTTGATAATGAACTATTTTTTAAAATTCTTTTTAAATTTATGAAGTATAAAATTTATTTGTTTAGTTATAAAATCTTATTATGTATTAATTGTTTAATATATTTTTTTAGCGGATCATTTTATTTGTTGATGAATCTTGTTGATAGATGGTTTTCTATTTTAGCTAAATTTATTGGTAGATGATTTACTTGATGGTTCTATTAAAAATTATAAATTATGACTTACTAGGTATTGGTTAGCGAATGTGTTTCATTGGTGGATAACTGATTTTATAGAGAACTATAGATTAAAAGTATGAAGAATTTATAAAGTAGTTTATCGTGATTTATAATATAAACTTCGTAAAGTGATATAAATATTTAAGTATTTGCACAAATATAAAAAAGCTAGAACAAAGAAAATTTTTAGTTAGAATTTTGATTTAATCTGTAATCTAAACCGAACCAAACTATTATTTAATGGTTTATAAAATTTCTAATTCGAACCAAACCATTACTTGTTGGTAGCGATTTGGTTCGGGATGGAAAAAAAAGATAGAACCATAAATTATGGTTTGATTTGGTTTTAGAAAAAATAGAACCAAACCGATCTGTGCCTATCCTTACCAACTGAGTATAAAACTCATCATCAACATCACCTGAAATAGTAAATCACAGGTAACACAAATACAGATGAAGTGCTAGGCACACTCAATCTATATGCAATGCTTCAATAGTCAATTTATTATCTAATAATTAAATTTGTCAAGCAACAAAAGGAGTATTCAAACTTCGGAGCAAGCCATTGGGAATCTAGAGGTCCTAAGTAACGATTTGATGCTCAAGAGGTTGATATAGATAGCCTGAATACCTATATCTCCTAGATGATATAACCGAAAAAGAAAAGTAATTTCATCTAGGATTAATAGCTGTTACTCAACTTTACTTAACTTAATCCATAATATTACTTAGTTTAACCGGTCCCATAAACGTGAACTAGATCATATTATTTATTCTTAAGAATAAGCAAATGTTACATCGATACTATTCTCCCTATCAATTACCCATCAAGCCACTTATAAATAGTCATTGCATCACGACAGAGGTGGTCTAAGCGCCTAACTACTGTATCTCGCTAAAGACAGGGTTATCGCTCTTCGGATTAGACTCAACGACGAAAGCACAACCAAATACAAACACTTTTTAAACGTCTTTAGTTAAAATCAAGTTGAGGTATGCCTATCCTAAGCAAACAACAACTAAGTTACTGTATACCTAACTTGTCATGTAAAGGATTATCAACTAAACTCAATGGTGTAGGGAAATCTGATATAAGAAATTACATCATAAAGAATTTAATATAAAACTTAAGAAAACTATATTTACTTCATCTTTCATTCCAAACAAAACTCATTCAAAGCATAACTTAGAATTTATATATACAATAGGGTTATATAAACTTTTAAATTAATTATATGACTAAGCAACAAATAAAGAAATATATATAAAGTAATAAAATTATAACAAACAAATTAAATTCAAATTTTCTTTAGGGGTACACTAGCAGTGTAGAAGTTTAAGGTCGGTAGCGTACAAGTCTAGACAGATTTCGCGAGAAAGATAAAAAATGAAACGAGTTGCCATACATGCTGTTTCATATGTCATTTGAGCCAACAAAAAACTCATGAAATCTCCAGAGAGTAATACACCTTCCCATACATGGTGTATCAAAGGGAATATTACACTTCAGAGAGTGAAACACCCTCTCATACAATTGTTTCAAAGGGTGCATGGCCCATACACCTTCCCAAACATGCTGTTTGAAAATTTTGAATCTCCCATGTTTCAAACTCGATTTTTACACACTTTAAACATATCCTACCTCAACTAAAACATTACATAAGCATCATACAACATTCCATATGCTCTTAAAAACTCCAAATATACACGAACTTCGCATTTCAAGCATCAAACAACTTCTTGATCTACTTTTAAACACTTCATCATCATCATCATCAACACATACACCACTCATATTAACTTCTAAACATGCTACCACTTGTTTTACCATTACTCATCTATCTCTAAACACTTCAACACACTCTAAATCATATAAACACTACTTCTCAAGCATTCAACAACTTCCACTTGCCACATGAAACATCACACATGCATAACCCAACATGAATCATCACATAACATCACTAACTCATACATCTCCAAAACAACTCCAACACTTATCTATACTCAAAAAACACACTTCAAGAACTTATTTAGCTTCATTGATCATTATAAATCATTAAATCATATCTAAACCTTTAAGAACTTGCTATAACAAAAAAAAAAAAAAAAACACATTTTATGGAGAAAACAAGGAAATAAAGAACCATGAAAGCATATTTGAAAACTCTATGTTGAATCACCTACGGGTTTGGGCATGGCTTGGTGTCAGGCGACACTTTGATTGCTCTTTGTTAAAACAGCTAGATGACTTTACTGAATTTACTTCCCACCTGTATGTTGAGAAAATCATAGGGTACCAAACATGTAATGGGTATTACCTACTTGAAGCACATGACCTACTCTCATTAACAAACAAAGAAAAGGTGTCATTTGCTATTGCACACCTCTTCCAATGGTGCATCCTAAGGAGTCTAGTTTTGATCCTTGATGTTAAAGGTCAAAGGGAAAACATTTTGGAATTGGGAATCATGATTTACTATCTACATAGAGTGGCATGCTAATTTAGGTATGACCAAAGTGTGCTAAGAGAGGAAGTCACTACTACGAACTTCAAGTCTTGTTGCACCATGATATCATCAGCAGATTTCAAGCACATACATTCTGAACTTAATGAGGTTGATGATATTTTACCAATCGTATTAATTTCTAAAATTTATAAACCCGAGTAAATCTACGATCAAAGCTAGGCAAGCGTACCTATTCGATGTAGCATAGATTTTAGGGTGTCGTCCTCAGGGATTTTGAAGAACAAGTACTAGTATTACCGGTTCTCTACTATTTAGCCTGAATTTTGGAGAGAAATCTACAATTAACTACTAAGCAGAAGATTAAGCAAGCTCTAAGATCAACTAATGTTTGCTTTCAAAGATGAATTCAATCACAAGACATACTCTCCACCTTGATCCACCCTAAACCTAAAGTTCTTATGATAAAAGATTGATTAATGAATCATTCATGTTTTGCAATGCGGGATCTCAACAAGTAAATCAATTCCTCCCTCGAGTTAATCAATTCCTAACCCTAAATGAGATAGTAGAGACCTCTCCCTTACTAACATCACATAGGATTGCATTAAAGACCATGATCCTTGAACAAGAATTAAATTCTTTATAGCAGAAAATCGTGATTTCCCTACCTCTAGGTGAAATAAGCAATTCCTCTATTCATGAAGATCTATCTAATTGAATGAAACCTCTTTCAATCCAATAAGAATCAAGCATGCAATTAATTTGTGCACAAATCAATCACAAGATTATTGAATCACATGAATAGATACAAAGACATGAACATTCATTAATCAAAAGACATTTCAATTCGTATGGTTAGGGTTTCACAAGATGAAGAGTATGAGAATCTACTCCTCCATGAGATTTATAATAAGAACAAAAGATCTAGAGGAAATAGAAAGAATCATGATAGAAAGAATAAACCTTAATTGATGTCTTGAGATCTTCAATGGATGCCCTAGCAATTTCTTCGTAATTTCCTTTGTAATTTCTGTCTTAGAGACTAAAAAAAATGATCTAAAAAACTGTAAAACACGAAAACAGAGCTCTATTTATACTTTTGGAAAAATCCCAGTTCATCCTCGGGCGTCAGCATGGCCAAGATCGAGCCAAGGATGAAGGCAAAAATAACTAAAACTTGTTTAAAAGCATTCTGATGTCTTCCTTGACTGTCAGCCTTGGGCGAGGATGAATAAAAGGCTGAAAACTTTTCTCCATGTGTAGCTGCTGTTCGCATCCTTCGCGTCCTTCCTGGCTAAGGATGAAGGTAAGGATGAAGATTAAACTTCTCTTTTGCATTCTGACCTCTTTCTCCCAGTCCTTCCCTGCCAAGGATGAATAGAAGGATGAAAACATAAACTTCCTTCTTGAACAAAATTGATTCAAACTTGTTTAATTTGCTTCAATTTCCTTTGAACCATCATAAAAACTTCCAAATATGATCTTTAAGCCAAGAAATGAATTTTTCACAAAATAAATGTCCTTTTCTCCATGAAATCTCAAAAATTACATACCAAGAATGTTCAAATAGCACCAAAATTAAGGGTCTAATGACACTTATAAGAGGTTTTCATTCCTTTAGAGATGCACAGCAGGGTAGTCTCCTCCAATTGGTTATTGTATTAGGGGAATTGGATGAAGGGATTTCAAAGTTATACACTTGCTTAAAGTGTAGAGTCCTTAATTGAGACAATCATTTACCGCAACAAGTTCTATCTTCAGCTTCCTAAGTCAGATAAGCTTAAAGAGAAACAAAACTTAACTAATGCTAAAAATCATGGTAAAGGAGCAAATGCTTCCAGGTCAATACAACAAGAGAGAGATTTAGCTAAGTGCCCTCATCTCCCCCATTCAAGTGGAGATTAAAGCACCACAAGACGACCATGTCTTCAAGAGGTATTGAAATTATATATATATTCACGTTTTAGGCATTTATTCTCTAAAATTTTGTTCGGCTCCTTTATTTTCTATAGGACTCTATTCAATCAAGATCTAACTTGAAGGAAAAGGAAGTGATGCCTAAGAGTCATGTTCCATGGGATGATGGAAATTATGGTAACGAGCTACTTGACTATGAAAGTTCTTTAGGAACTTGTAGTAACACGAGAGATGATAGAGATATATATTATATGCCTAAAGATGTCAAGAGTGACTCGACAGATAATGATGACGATGATGTTATCTTTCTTGTAGAAGAGTCTACTACTAATGATGTTGTTGATGAAGATGTTGTTATTGAGGTGCAGATGCCTTCAGCAAATGAAAATGAAAATGTTACGATGGGTAGAGCCTCTAAGGTTTCAATAGGTGTCTAAGCACCCTAACCAGTTGCAAACATGATAAACCAAAATTATTCCTATTTTATGAATGCCAAATTGGACTTTTATTGATCATTTTATTGATAAATATTATGAATTTGGTACTTAAAAATATTAATTTATGCTTTCAGGCCTTTAAAGGAGTTATTTTATAAAAGAAAGCAAAACGGGTCAAAAATGCAAAGTTTGGACCAAAAAGTGGTTAACACAACAAAGATAAGCCATGTCTATCAACCATGTCAAGGAAAAGAGGAATCGAGTCCTAAATCTCAAGTTTTGGAAAGACAAGTTCAGTGACATGACTTGTCACAAAGCATGTCAAACTGGAAATTTCATCTTGCAAAGACACGACCATGACATGGCTTGTCGTTGGGCATGTCATTTTGAAGATTGAAAATAACAAGTTACATGACTTTAGGACAAGCCGTGTCCTAAGTCGTGTCAATGAAGAAAAGAAGTCTACAGCAAAGGACACGACTCTAGGACAAACCGTGTCCCCTGTCGTATCAATTTCGACAGTGAAGAAAATTGCTAGACATGCTCAAGTGACACGACTTGTCCCCAAACACATCAATTTGACAGTGAGTTACTTTTTAAGAAATGGCTTGTTTAATGAATAGTAATCCCCTATTTATTAAAGTAACGTTCATTAGGCATTAAAAAGGGTGTTACTTTGGAAAGCCAAAAGACCTGTAACTCCCACAACTTCCCATTTCCTCCACAATGGGCATTCAATTCCATTTATGTGAAATCCATTATAAATTGAAGACGGAGGAAGAATCAACAACAACAAGAACAGCAAGAGAGAGCAAATATAGAATTCATACCCGAGTTTTTCAGAATTCCAATAACAAGTCAAGATTATCACGGATTGAAGATTTGAAATTTTTGAGCTTTATTCTTTTCGGGTAGTATCCTGATTTCAATTTCCTGTTTTGAATTTCATGTATTATCATTAGACACTATGAAAGAGTGAAATTGCAGATCTGGGTTTTGTTGAACTCCATGTTTATCATGAGATGAGGCTTTGAGCTTAATGAAAGATTGAAGTTCTTTTGTTCAATTGCATACTTTTAATGGTTTCTTAAGTTTGTATGTATGAAAATACAAATTTATGGCTGATTTCATTTAAGTTAATTGAAAGATTACTTTTATAATTTGATCTATGCAATTGAAAAGAATTGTTTGTAATTCTAGACATAAAATAGCAAGAATCTTCTATTATGAAATTGAGTTCATGTTATTAATGCAAATTTGGGTTTCTATTGATTGAGGAGACATCCTAATTGATTAACCTAGGTTTAGAGAATTAGTTAGATTCGAAAGAATTGACATTTTACTTAAGGAACTCTATAGCTTTAGGACTAAATATTAAATATCTAGTATGAGTTGCCAAGGATTCACATGATAAATTGGAGGAAAGACAAAATCTGGATCATTTGTTCTTATTGAATCTTGCTTGTTTGTTATTGGATATATGTTAATATTGTTCAAGGTAAATTAGATAAATTAGTAAATCATCAAAATTGTTCAGTTAGATAGTAGAAAATGAATTAGTACTAGTATTTGCTTATTCCTTGAGGACGATCCCGATTTTAGCACTATATTACATTTTCGATAGGTATACTGCCTATTGCCTTTATAGTGAATTAAAAACGGGCCTTTATAAATTCAAAACTACGCTTGAAGGCACCTACTAAGTTTTTGGTGCCGTTGTCGGGGAATCGGGCAATATTAGGAACACTTTATTTCTACTAATCTAACTTTTCTTTGTTTGATAAATTCTTCTTCCTCTTCATTAGACTTAACTTGAAGGGATCTAACTCCAATCTTGAAATTTTACAGTGCATGACAAGAAGCTCATCTTCACAACTTCTTGATTTAGACCTAAAAATAGATAGAACATTCCATAGGAGGTTGAGAGATAGTACAAAAGACGTTGCTAGAGAACTAATTTTTGAAGAAGAAGCTCCAGAAGCAAGAGATCCAACCATGGCTAATAACTAAGAACCTCCCAAGACCAATATGGATTATGCCAAACCTACTTTGGACGGTACTGGCCCAACTATTGTAAAGCTAACCATTACTGCAAACAATTTTGAAATCAAAAGTGTGGTGATGCAAATGTTGCAACAATACTGTCAATTTAACGGTTTACCTGATGAAGACCCACATGCTCATATCCAAACATTCTTGGAAATTTGTGAGACATTAAAAAATAATGGGGTAACTGATGATGCAATAAGGTTTTGCCTTTTTCCTTTCTCTTTGAGAGGTCGAGCAAAACAGTAGTTAGCATCATTGGGACCAGGAGCCATTACAACATGGAAGGACATGGTTGAGCAATTTCTTGATAACTACTTTCCACCTTCTAAAATCACCAAATTAAGAAATGACATCTCATTATTTAGTTAGCAGGATTCTAAACCTCTTTATGATGCATGGCAAAGGTGGAAGGATTTGCTGAGGAAATGTCCTCACCATCAAGTACCCAACTAGATGCAAGTCCAAGTTTTTTACAATGGTCTCAATACTACAACTCTTCAGTTGGTCAATGCTGCTGCTGGTGGTACTTTGACTACCAAGACACCTGAATACTCCCTTAAGCTTTTTGAGGATATGATGAAAAACAATTACCAATGGGCAATAATAAGGGAAAGCAAAAGGCGTCAGGTATGTACGAGATAGATATGATGACTAATATACCTGCTGAAATGGATGCTTCAAGTAAACAAGTGATGGAAGCAAAAAGTCCACAAGCACTCCAGTACATTCTGGAAATTTTCTCGTTGAAAATTACTTTCTTGAAGCTCCTGAGCAAGTGGATTATGTGGGAAACCAAGGAAGATATCAAAATAATCCATATAGTCAAACGTATAATCAATGGTAGAGGAATCATCCCAATTTTTCATATGCCAGCAACCAAAATGTGCAAAGGCCAAGTTTCTCAAATTTTCCACCCGGATATTAAAAGCCACAGTTGCCACCTCCACAATAGCTTCCACAATTACCACCACCACCTCCACAGGGAAGAAACCCAGCTTGGAAGAATTAATGACACAATTTATCCACAATTTAGAAACTCGTCACCGGAACCAAGAAGCTTCAATACATAATATGGAAAATCAGATTGGGCAGCTCGCCAAAATGCTATCCGATAGGCAACCTGGTTCATTCCTAAGTAATACTGAGGAGAATCCAAAAGAACAAGCTAAGGCCATCACTTTGAGGAGTGGAAAGGAAGTGGAATCAAGAAAAAGGAAGGAACCGGAGGGGGAAACTATTCCAATCCCGGAAGAAAAGAAATTTAAAAAAGATAAGGAACAACCTTCCTAGGTAAGAGTTTATACCCCTCCTATTCCTTATCCTGCTCGTCTTCATCAGGATCGTGACAAGGAACAATTTGGGAAAAATTTTTGAGCTTTTTAAGCAACTTCACATCAACATTCCTTTGGCGAAGGCACTTTCTCAAATGCCTAAGTATGCCAAATTCTTAAAGGAATTATTATCCAACAAGAGAAAGCTCGAGGATGTCTCTACTGTTATAGTAGGAGCTGAGCATTCAGCCATAATTCAGAACAAGTTGCTAGCCAAGCTTATGGATCCTGGTAGCTTCACCATCCCTTGTGTTATTGGAGAACTTACAGTTGAAAAGGCCCTAGCAGATTTGGGAGCAAGTATCAATTTGATGCCCTACTCATTCTTCAGAAAATTAGGTTTAGGAGAACCTCATCCTACAAGGATAAGTCTGCAATCAGCAGATAGATCTGTTAAACTACCCAGAGGAATCATAGAGGATTTGTTAGTAAAAGAGGGGAATTTTATATTCCCTGTTGATTTTGTGATTCTTGAGATGGATGAAGATGGGGAAGTACCACTAATTTTGGGACGTCCTTTCCTCGCCACCGCTAAAGCCATCATTGATGTGGGAGATGGGAGGTTGACAGTTGGTGATGAAGAACTCATAGTGCAGATTCCAGCAGTGATGAAAAACCCATGGTATTTGATGATTCTTGCTTTAATATTGATATCATTGATACTTCTATGGTAGATTATATGCAAGATATTTTATGCAAGGATCCTTTGGAGTTAAGTCTGATTTGTATAGAAGAGAATGAAGTGATGAACCCCGAAGTGCAAGCTATTACAACTCAATTGGAGAAGCATGAGGAGTTAATGAAGAAAAAGGGGTTCGAAAAATTATCAAAAGATGGTGAGGCAAGATTGAAGCCATCTATTGAAGAACCACCGATTCTAGAAATGAAGCAGCTTCCATACTATTTGGAGTATACCTTTTTAGAGGAAAATCCCAAATTACCGGTGATTATTGCCTCAGATCTAAATAATGAACAAAAGGAGCAATTATTGGCAGTCCTTAAGGAGCATAGGCAAGCAATTGCATGGAAAATATCTAATATTAAGGGAAAAACCCTTCTTTCTGCACTCATAAGATTTTAATGGAAGAAGGATTCAAATCAGTTGTCCAACCCTAAAGAAGGTTGAATCCTAATATGAAAGAAGTGGTAAGGAAAGACGTAATCAAGCTTCTGGATGCTGGGTTGATTTACCCAATTTCTAACAGCCCTTAGGTAAGTCCAGTGCAAGTAGTACCTAAAAAGTGGAGGATGACTGTGGTCCCAAATGAAAGAAATGAGCTAATTTCAATGAGGACGGTTATGGGTTGGCGAGTATGTATTGATTATAGAAAACTTAATAAAGCTACTCGCAAGGATCATTTCCCTTTGCCCTTTATAGACCAAATGTTGGAAAGACTTGCAAGTCACATGTTTTACTGCTATTTGGATGGTATGTCTAGATACTTCCAAATACCGATTGCTCTTGAGGAACAAGAAAAGACCACGTTCACTTGTCCTTATGGCACTTATGCCCATAGAAGGATGCCTTTTAGGCTTTGTAATGCACCAGTTACCTTCCAAAGGTGCATGTTGGCAATTTTTGATGATCTGGTGAAGAACATTATGGAAATATTTATGGATGATTTTTCCGTTTTTGGAGATTCATTTAGCAATTGTGTAGAGAATTTAAAGCAAGTTTTGATCCGTTGTGAGCAAACAAATCTCGTGCTTAATTGGGAGAAATGTCACTTCATGTGTAAGGAAGGAATTGTTCTCGGTTACAAGGTATCTCACAAGGGAATTGAAGTTGATCAGGAAAAGATCGAGATTATTAAATCTTCCTCCTTCGACATCAGTTAAGGCAATCCGTAGCTTTCTCGATCATGCAGGCTTTTATAGGAGGTTCATTAAAGACTTCTCCAAAATAGCCCGACCTCTCACAAGGCTATTGGAAAATGATGTACCATTTGAGTTTAGTCAAGAATGTCATGAAGCATTCAACCTCCTTAAGAAAAAGCTTATTAGTGCACCAATCATGATAGCACCAGATTGGAGTTTATCGTTTGAATTGATGTGTGATGCAAGTGATTTTGCCGTTGGTGCAGTTTTGGGACAAAGAAGAGAGAAGCATTTTCAATCTATCTACTATGCCAGTAGAACACTCAATGGTGCCCAAGAAAACTACACCACCACAGAAAAAGAATTATTGGCTGTGGTGTTTGCCTTCAACAAGTTTCGACCATATTTGGTCTTATCAAAGGTAATAGTTTATTGACCATTTTGCTCTTAAATACCTTTGTCAAAAACAGCTACAAAGCCATGCCTTATTCAGTGGATCCACTTTCTTTAAGAATTTGATTTGGAAATCCGAGACAAAAGGGGAGCAGAAAACCTAGCAGCCGATCACTTGTCCCATTTGGAGAATCCTTATTTAGAGACATTGAGAGAGGAAGATATTAATGATGAATTTGTGGAAGAACAATTGTATGCAGTACATAAGGTAAGAAATTCTGACACTCCTTGGTTTGCAAATTTTGCAAATTATCTTGCTGCTAATGTCCTCCCCCGAGACATGACTTACAATAAAAAGAAGAAATTCTTTTATGAGTTGAAGTATTATTTTTGGGAGGAATCGTTTCTTTTTCGTGTTTGTGCAAATCAATTGATCTGTCGCTACGTCTCTTAATTGGAAGGTTGAGAATATTGCAAGCTTGCCATTCCGGTCCTACAGGAGGTCATTACAATGCAAATAGGACAACTCAAAAGGTTTTGGAGGCTGGATTCTATTGGCCCACCATTTTTAAGGATGCCCATCAACTTGTTCATGTTTGTGATAGATGTCAAAGAGTTGGAAATATGTCGCAATGAGATGAGATGCCATAGAATTATATTTTGGAATGCGAATTTTTCGATATTTAGGGCATCAATTTCATGGGACCGTTTCCAACTTCTTTTGGAAATAAGTATATCTTGGTGGCGGTAGACTATGTCTCAAAGTGGGTAGAAGCCCAAGCAATGACCACCAATGATGCTTGGGTCGTTATCAAGTTCTTAAAGAAATTGTTCTCAAGGGTGGAGCCCTAGAGCTATCATAAGTGATAGGGGAACACATTTTTGTAATTATTAACGTGAGAAGCTTTTAAGACGGTATAGGGTAACTCATAGAATTGCAACACTATATCATGCCCAAACTAGTGGGCAAGTCGAAGTTTCTAATCATGATTTGAAAAGAATTTTGGAAAAGTCAGTGGAGCACCATAAGAAGGATTGGGCGGAAAAGCTAGATGATGTGCTTTAGGCATATAGGACAGCCTCTAAGACACCATTAGGGACCACACCATACCGTCTTGTTTATGGAAAGGCTTGTCACTTGTCGATGGAAATTGAGCATAAGGCCTATTGGGCTATCAAACAAGTCAATTTTGTAGGATCTTCCGGTATGAGAAGAAAGCTCCGACTTAATGAATTGGATGAGTGGAGAAGGATTGCTTACAACAACATGAGGATTTACAAGGAAAAAACAAAGCTATATCATGACAAGTAAATCCGTCATCCAAAACAGTTCAAGGAAGGAGACCAAGTCCTTTTGTTTAATTCTCGGTTAAGACTTTTTTTGGGAAAACTAAAATCAAGATGGTTTAGACCGTTCCTAGTCAAACAAGTGTATCCACATGTGGCGGTTGAATTGGAACATCTAGAAAGTGGAACTTTCAAGGTAAATGGGCAACGTTTGAAGCTTTACCAAGGAGTTGATTTTGAGCAAGAAGGACGTGAGGAATTTCGAATTCATTCACCAGATTGATTATAAGGCTATGGTAAGAACGTCGAGCTAACGATGTTAAACAAGTGCGCTTCTTAGGAGGCAACCCATGTCTAACTTTTCTTTTTATATTTTTTATTATTTTTATTTTTGGACTCATGATCATATCTTTTTATGATGGCTGAGTGTTGTTATTAATTGAAAGAATAAGAATTTTGCAGGAAACAAAGCAGAAAAATCCCAGGTAAGTTGATGAAAATTCGACGCAACTAAGACATGACTTGTCTTTGAATCGTGTCTTTTACTAATCAAATGGTTTGCATGAATTTTGGAGAGACATTTTTTTGACACGACTTACCCTTAAGTCGTGTAACAAACTATGGAGATGATTTTGGAATGACACGCTTGGGACATGGCTTGTCCTTAGCTGTGTCCCATGATTTCAACATGCAAAATTTTTTTTCCAGGTCAACACACCTAAGGACACGGCTTGTCACTCAGCCGTGTACCTTGCTGTTTTGTGTAACTTACTACCGTGGTGTGTCCATTAAGACATGCAAAGGACAAGCCATGTCCTTTACTCATGTCATAAGCCCTATATAAACTTACTTTAAGGTTTCGAAAAAAAAAAGTAGGGCTTACAATTTCTGCACTTTTCGAAATCTCCACAAACACAAAGAACACTACCACTCATTCTCACACATCCATGCCATTTCAAGAGGAAATCCAAGGACTTAAGGTAAGTTTTTTTTTATCTTCTCTCTTCTTCTCTCACTATAGGCTCACAGTGTTCATGAAAGGATTTAGTTGGTTTGATCCAAAGCTTTAGGAGTTTTGAAACTTGTTGCATGTGAGTTTAATCCATTGTTGATGATGAGTAATGCATATAAATGTTTGATCCATGCCTGATCTGTCATTTTATACTCCATAGCGTGCATGACTCTATAGATCTGAAAATGGGGAATGATGAACTATTTGCTTATGTGCGTGATTTCAGGCCGAATGCTTGTGTGATCTAGGAATGAAAGATGAATGGGTGCGGGATTGATTCAATCTTGTTGGGCTGTTGTGAAGTTGAAATCAAAGGAAGTTTTGAAATTGAAGTGTGGGTTCCTAATCGTGAGATTGGGGAAGATAATAGGGGCTTTCAAAAAAAAAAAAAAAAAAAAAAAAAACATGACCGTGACAAGCCATGTCACTTGGTCGTGTCTTGCTGGAATTTTTTTTCTCCAAGTTTTTTATTCGAAAACCGATTTCAAGATCAATAAGATGACTTGTTAACATGACTTTTGTGTGTTCTTGCAAAGTTATACTTAGATTAACAAGCTTATATCTTATTTGCCTTCTTTTAATGTCTTAATTGTAATCTAAATTATCGATTAATTGATTTCAGGATGAGGCAAAAGCAAGTAGCAAGAAAGCATTTGTCTTCACAACGCTATACTCTTAGACGCGCTTAAGATCCCCCAAGACCTACCCAACCAATGTCAAGAACGGAACAAGAAAAATACAATGTTTTCTTGGGAAGACCATTAGCTAGAAATATGTTATTCGATTGGAAGGGTTTGGCAAAATTCAACAAAGATAAGGAGATTCAAGCTTTGATAAGTCATAGTGGATGGGACAATTGGTTCAGTGTGAATGAAAAGGCTTATCGACAAATCACACTTGAATTTCTTTCCACATTCAAGATTGCAAGTCAAGCCAAGCATTCGAGGATCAACAACAGTATCACTTTAAGAGTAAATGGCCAAGAAAGAACGGTTTCTATTAAAGAAATTTGCAGGGCCATGGGGTTTTATACTGATGAATTTCTGGAAACAGATGGATTTATGCATCTACCAATTGATTGGCCACCAGAGGAGTTCAATTATTTATATTGGCGAAATCTAAGTCCAGCCACTCCATATAAAGCCAAGAGGGCTAAAGCTTCTACCCTCAGAGATGTCAATCATAGGGTGATTCACTGGATAATCACTCACTCAGTTAATGGGAAAGGAAAGAGTACTGGAGTTGTTGGGACTCATGAATTGCTATATTTGCATAGCATTATTGAGCAACATCCTTTGAATTTGGGGGTGTTGTTGGCTTTATTTTTTCATTAGTAAGTCAAGACCAACAAGGCTAAGGGAACTATTTTTTGTGGA
The DNA here is from genome assembly GCA_024138025.1 of Combretum micranthum. Classification (NCBI taxonomy): domain Eukaryota; kingdom Viridiplantae; phylum Streptophyta; class Magnoliopsida; order Myrtales; family Combretaceae; genus Combretum; species Combretum micranthum. Next base: position 1,052,752 of record JAMXBD010000365.1, read on the forward strand.
GCTTATATCAATCACTTGCTGAAAGGTCTCAGAATCTTCCTTGCTAAGGAGCCAAAGGATGTAGTGGCTTGTTTACACATCATTGAAACTTCTACTTTACAGAAATGTTTTAAAAGCTGGGATCTTCCACTTCAAGGTCTTCTCCTCCTACAGAAATGGTTTAAGAAGTTGGGATCTTCCACTTCAAGGTCTTCTCCTCCTAGTAAATCTACCTATGAAGTGTTGACTAAGAAAGTTGAAAAGAATTGCCACATACTGCAAAAGATGAAGTCATTATTCAAATCTCTCATTCGTATCACAAAACGTCAAACACGACACCAGGAGGCCATTTATTCCTGTTTTAAAGGAATTGCAGCTCACAATAATGTGAAGTTTTCTCCACCTCAGGCTAGCCCATCTGATGTTCAGGTAGATTCTCTTCACACACTCCTGGAGGATAGTGATGATGAAGATGTAGATGCACAAATTCGAGCCTCCAAGGAACAGACCACCGAAGAAGTATCTAAGGATGAAGAAATTGATGAAGAGGAGGAGGACGAAGAGGAAGATGATGGATCTGAAGAGGAAGAAGAGGACTGATGTGCTCAAAACGATCGTACCAAACTTTAAAATTTATAAACCTAGAATTAATACTATGATCGAGTAAAGGCAAGTGTACTTATTTGAAATAGTATATGATTAAAATCAAGCATTGTCCTCATGCATCTAAGAAACAATTACTAGTGTCACCCTTTCTCTACTATTTAGTCTAGTTCTTAAATTAATATGTATTATCATCAACTACTAATTAACTAATTTAATTAACCCTAAGATCCTTATGAAAGCTTTTAAGAATTATAATCAATCACAAGATATGCAACATACCCCTCACCTTGTTCCATCCTAAACCCTAACTTTTCATATAAAGATATATTGATTAATGACTCATTCACACCTTACACTGCATGAACTTTCTATTAAACTAATTACTCCCTCGAGCTAATCAATTTCTAATCTTACATGAATTAGTGGAAACCTCTTCCTAACTAATATCAATACAAGATTACATTAGAGATCCTAGTTCATAAACAAAGATCAAATCTTTATTGCGGCAAATCAAAGTTTCTCTATCTCTAGATGAAACATATGACTTTCCTATTCATGAAGATCTAACTTACTAGATAAAACCTCTTCCATCTAATAAGTATAAATCAATCACAAAACAATTATAATACATGAATAGATGCAAAAGTATAAACTTCTCATTAATCAAGGCAATTCAATTCATATTGGGTTTAGGGTTTCACAAGATTTAGGGTTAAGAGTCTACTCCTCCGTAGAGTTTACAAGAAAAACACAATATCTAGAGAACTAGAATAGAAACATGATATAGAAATACAACCTTTGAATGATCTTGTGATAATCTATGATGTCCAAGCAATCTTTCTCTTCCAAGTACATCTTTTCTCTCTTAGGGTTCCAAATGTACGATCCAAGATCCCAAATAAATCAATAAGGCGGCTATTTATAGTATAGGGAACAGTCATGTGTACATGGGGGGTCTGCACGACCGTGCTTGGGGTCAGGCAAAACTCCAAATCTTCTTTTTCTTCTCGGATCGAGTTATTTCCTTTTGTACTACCTTGTGCACTCCATATGCAGTTGCTAGGGCATGAATTAAGATACCCTACTGGTCACTATTTTTCCTTCTGCACAGCTATCTAAATGGCCATACATGAATGTTGTGCACACTCGAAAATCATCACTTTGTAGCCTTTGTTAAATCTTTCCTTGTTTTTGCTCAAATCATCCATAAATCTTCCAAATGAGTACTTGAACCCTGAAAAACAAATATTCAACACTTAAGTATCTTTCTCTTAAGAATTTCACATAAATTGATGCAAAATTATATCAATTGAGTATAGAAAATATGGATCTTTTAACACTTATCAAACTTTCCCACACTTAACAGTTTGCTTATCCTCAAGCAAACAACTAAGAACAATGAAGATCCGTCATCAAATATACTCAAAATTTTTTTTTTCAAAACATTCAATAATTTCTTCAGATTATAGAGACTCACTTTGTATCTATAGCTCAAACCCATTATATAAATGTAATTAGCATACTAAAATCAAAATTCTAAGATTAATCCAGGTACTATGTCATGAATGGTTCTCCAAGTAACGGCTTCATCCGTCTCCATGCTATTGTTCTCATTGGGTGGAGCATTATCTGTATTCACGGCCGAGTTTGGTTCTTGCCTTCCCTGAGTCTGTCGTCCCATTAAGTAGCGGATAATCCTTTCCTCAGTGCTGTTACGGGGTTCTTCGTCTCCAACAGCTGTCTGGTTTCCTTCCTCCAGTCCTGCTTCATTTTCTTCCTCTGGATCTTCTTCTGAATCTTCACTCTCTTCATCTTCTTCCAGAGGCTCTTCCCTTATTATTGATCCGTCATCCCGTAGGCGTAGGGGCTCATTCCTTCTTAGTTGGACTCCCATAAAGGCAGGCGGTTCCGTGGGCACTTGGGTTGGGGGTCGTAGTACTTCCTGGTACACTCCATGCTAATGGAAGATATCGTTGATGTCCGCCTTCATCCATTCAAGGTGATCCATCAAGTTGTCGTGGGCGTAAACGAACATAGGTCCAATTTTCCTCCATGTCTGGAAATCTTGTGAAGTTCGTCCCCCGTCTTTCCTAAGAACGAATGTGGCTTCCTTCAACATAGATCTATCTTCAGCAATGGCCGCTACACGTTCCACAGCGTATATCATTTCCAACTCGGTCAGTTTCTTTCCTATAGGACAGTTGTGAATGGTCTGTACCACTTCCCTCCATTCTGTTTGTATCATTCCTTTCTTCCATATTTGAAACATTTCTCAGACGGTCTTAGGTTGTCCAGCTAGGGCAAATTCTTCACATAAAACTCTAAGTCTCAATCGATAATCTTCTGGTGTTTCGAAGGGTCCTTTTCGAAAGTTCTTGGCTTGGAGATGGGCCTCATCTATGGTGATCTATGTAAAAGAAAGATATTAGAAGGCTTATTCTACCCATTCTATTTTATCTAAGTTTTTCTTGTTTCTATCTAAGTCAATTCTTCTTAAGTCTATTTCTATAATTATGATTCCTAGGTTCTTAAACCATGCTCTGATACCAACTTAAACTGTCACGCCCCAATGGGTACCCTAAACGTGACAGTCCGCCACACTCAATATTAAAGCTTAAGTATGACAACCTTAGCCATTCCCAAAAGCTTTTATATTAAGTGTAAGGCGTACTTTCACAACTTTAGAGGACCATATATGGAATTATGAAGCTTAAGGAGATATAGAAACATATTAAGAAAAGAGGAATCACAATAATTATTTGTTCATGGCAAAAACTTTACGAACTTAGGGACAACTCCCAAAATTATTAATCTATTATATACATATTAACATGCTAATACTGAGCTACACTTTATCCAGATTTCTAATGTTCAAAAGGGATTACCTGCCCGCATGGTCCACGTGGCCTTAACCATAAGTACGGAAACTGCAAAAGATATCTATTGGGGCATAAGCTAATAGGCTTAGTGAGAACTATTTCCATAAATAACTTCTTGTAACAATATTCAAACAAGTTGATTTAATCAAACAAATGTAATGCACAAGCACGTGGGCAAACAAGCATATAGCTTTCCGGGAACTATATGTTGAATGGATTTACGCCCTCCATTCGGGGTTTGGTGATATTTATCCTCAAAACAATAGTTTTAATAACATAAAATTTAAGCTTACGAGCACTCATCGCCAAGCATTCATTAAAAAGTTTTAAACTTGCGAGCACTCATCGCCAAGTATTCCGAATCTACTTGATTTGACCTTGCTTTCGGATCAACCGCCAAGCATATTCCATTAAGCCGCCAAGCAATCGCTTTCGGATCTCCCGCCAAGTGTTGCTTTCGACATGAGCTTACTATCCTTCTCATCCAAGGATAATAACCCAACCATGCAATGTGCTCACTTCGTGGTATGCATGAGTTCATTAATTTATAAAGTCATAACATGATTATTTTCAACTTTATGGCGATCAAGGAATTTCACACAAATCAATATTAAACTAAAACAATCACTTAGAACAATTTGGGCTTCGATATTCTTAGAATTCTTTCAAGGAATTATTTTACATGCATATCGGTTTATCTTTTCCTAACTCTAGTGCACTAATTTACAAGCACAACAAGTGTAGCATTTAATGGAAATAAACTCACGATGCCATTGACGTCTATTCCTCTAAGCGGATGAGTCGTTCACACACTCCACTTAATCGTAATAGTTCTCGGGGTAAAGGAATCCTTCCTCGGGGTCACCTAGTCAAAGAAAATACCCACAATGAGTTTTTCCTAATGATTTTCTTGAATTTTGACAAAACAATGTCAAAGAACGTTAAAGTTTGTATGAAGGAATGTTCCAACTTAAAATGGCCATAACTTGGTCATTTTAACTCGGAATCGCGCATATAATATACCGATTTCTACCTACTCGAAAAGATCTACCCATTTCCAAAATTACATTCAACAAACAAGGCCATATAGGCTCTGAAAAAGTGGCGACAAAATTCACCACGGATTTCCAAGTAAAAACAACTTTGGTTCAAGAAATCAAAATTTGTTTGATAAATACTTAGTTATCTATGTAGTTGAAAAATTTTCTTTTTATAACTATATAACTCATATTTAAGCATGCTCAAGTGTCTTGTTGTCCAATTATTTTTCTTAGGTAAAACAATGTCGGGTTGAAGCTTTTCGGAAATTGTTTTTGTAAATTTCTTCGAAATGAATACCTTGTTTTCTTTATTTTCTAAAAACGTTTTATGTTGGTCTTATTTATCTTTTTCTAAGTGACTTTTGAAAATAAAATTTTCTACTTTCTAAGTTACATTAATACTATATTTGAAGTTTTCTAGAAAATATGCTATTCTTCATTTTTCTTGTGTAAATTCCTTTGTTTACTTGTTTTGCAAAAATTCTCACTTGATATTTCTCATTCTCTTTCTCATGTCTCATATTTTTCAAAAATAATTATCCATGCATGAAAATTTGTTTTCTTCATAAAAACAATGTGGAACAATTAAGGACTTTTTGTAGAAAACTAGTTTCTAAAATATTATTATTTCCTCTTGTAATTTTTGAAAAGGAATAACTTTATTTTTGTTTTCAAATCATAGATTTCCTTTTCCTATTTGTAAAGGTCTTTTCTTGAAGAATTTTTTTCTTTGCCATTCATCTTATTTACCTTTTTATGAAAAGAACCATTTTTATCAACGAAATATTTTCTTTTGTGAAACAAGATGGAATAATAAAGATTTTAGTATCTCTTCAAAGCAAAAGTAGTTTATAAAATTATAGTGGGTTCTTTTTGTAACATGAAAAGGAATGAGTTTATTTGTTTACTTTTAGATTTTATACTTTGCATAAACTTATTTCTAAGTGACAAAATTCTTCTTTTTGTTTAAATAAAACTTTGGACAACAATCTAAATGAACATGATTATGAGGATAATAATAACAAAATAACATAAAACATAAATAATAAAGTCAAGTATTGGAGTCTTAGCTTTTTCAAGGCTCCCGGACTAAGAATAACTAGTCCAAAATGAAATAAAATGAAAGAAAGAAAACTTGTTTTGACTGGATGAGGACAAGTCTAAGACTAGAGACTAGTCTTAATTTCAACAAGAAATAGATAAATAAATTGCAATGGAAAAGTAAATAAATTGCTTTGCATGAAGTAAATAAATTGCAAGTGAGCTTATATGCTCTAAAGAATATGTATATATATATATGAAACATTAACAATAATAAAACAACGTAAACATAAATAGATTGACATGAACAAGAACAATACATGAACATAATGTAGTTTTCATAACTTGTAGTATTTGAAAACTCACCCTATGGTCATGTAAAGTTACATGACATGAAGAAGAGAAAGAAACATAAAGTGGTTACCTAAAGAAGATTTGATATGGTTATGTGGTTATGGGTTTTTGTTGTTGGTGGAAGTGTTGTGGAATTGTTTTGAGAGAGTTTTGAGATAATATTTTGAGAGAGTTTTGAGAGGAGATTTTGGGAGAGTTTTGGTATGAATTTGTGGGTAGTGAATGTGTGAAAGAAGTGAAAGAGAAGGGGGGTATTTATAGGAAATTGAGGAGTGTTTTTGTGTGATTAAAATAAAGTAAATTAAAACAAATTGAGGACAAGAGAGAAGGGGGGGGGGGGGGGGGGGGGGGGGGGGGGGGGGGGGGGGGGGGGGGGGGGGGGGGGGGGGGGGGGGGGGGGTGGGATTTGTTTTATTTTTTTGACTTTTTGGAAAGATAAAAGATGTAATATGTAAGGTAGATGTGATATAAAGTTATGGGAAAGGTAAAAAGTTAAGATTATAGGTTATGTAGAGTGTAAGAATAGGTGTAAGAAAAAGTAGAGATAAAAGAATAGTGTAGAATAGTAATGAATAGTGTAATGTAAAGTAGATATGACAATTAAAGTACCGGTAGTAAGAAAATACGCGTATAATAGCTATATCTGTTATTTTTACTTACCGAAAAATTACGAAACTGATATTTTTGGAAAACTTATATTTTTACGAGTCTAACGGTGTATTCGGAATATTTTTACTATTCCGGGCTTCCGGACACGTTTTTCGAGAACTGTGTCCGATCGGGTTCGAAGGACCCGAATTTCGCGAAACTGAAACTTTTATAAAACCTATGGTTATTACGAACTATTCTAGCTAATTATCCCAACTTCGTTTTTCAGGGCCAAAGAAAACGGCAATGCCGGATTTAGTTGGATACGGTAAACTAGGGTTTTGTTGACCTTTAGGGTTTCGTTTGACTTCCGGTTTAGGGTTTTATGCTAAACCGATTCCGAAAATTTAGGGGTTTACAACCTACCCCCTTAAAGAAAGTTTTGTCCTCAAAACTTGGAAATTCCTACTTGTGGTTCTAACCACTAGTTACTTGGGTTATGCGTCATTCTTCAAAAAGATCTCTTAATTGATTTCCTCATTTCTTATCCTCTGAACTCTTGCGGATAAATATCGGTATTGGGTATATCTTCATAAGGAAAATTCTCCTTTAAAAACATTAACTTTTATCCTATAACTTGATTCCTTAACCATTTAAATGGGGAATTGTTGCACATCTCCAATATGTTTATGTAATAATCAACTTCCTTCTCGTCTTATGATTACTTCCTATCTTTAAACTCACCTGATTCTATTTTGAGTTTTTAAGGTCCTTCTTTTCGATTCATCTTATTTCTATCTTGTGCCTTTATCATCTCATGAGATGCTCTTGATTGTTCCTCCAAGGTATTTGAATGGTTTTTCCTTGATCGTTTGTAGTATCAGGGGTCCAAAATTCTTTATTAGCTCCTCTTCGTTCCCATTCTGCGTCCATTTGTCATATCTCTGACTGATCTCTTTTGCTTTCATCTCTTTTCCTTTAGAGAGCGTTATATTGACGATTATGAAACGAACCATCTTTGTTAGTTACTCAATTATACCATAAGCATCCTTGCCTTCTTGCTATCGTTTGTGAGAAATTCAAAATCTTGAGAAGGTTAATTCCGTTTTCATTGAATTTCATAAACCTTTTCATCCTTTGGTGTTTTATTCCTTTATCCATATTTCATTTCTTCTAATGTCCCTTGAACTTCGGTATATCTGAGTTCTTCTTGGATATGTTGTTGATCCCAAATTATGACCGTACTCATGATTCTTTCTTACTAACTTCCTTGTCCTTAGTTATGCTAAATCATCCTTTAGCTTCCTTTAATACATCTTTCTTCCTTATCCCTTCTTTATCCTTCGTATCTTCTTATCTAAGCTCTTTTATTATTTTTATACGGTTGATCTTAATATCCTAGACGTGGTTCCTCTTTTAAACCTTGTTGTGAACTTCAAGGTTCGGCTTTTCAACTCCCTTTTATTAATTTCCTATACTTAAGATTACATTCTTAGATTACCTCTTTCCTTCTTCAGGCTATATCACTATTCTTGAGTCCAGAAAGCATTACTAAAACTTGTGGGTTTTAAAGAATTTGAGGGTCATTCCTTCTTGATTTGATCTTTGTTGGTGGTATCGTGATCTTAATCTTGAGAAAACGTGTTTGCTCCTTAAAAGGTTTTCACTTTGTTCCTTTCCGAAAGTTAACACGTTGGCTTAGGGTTTTCTCCATTATAAGCTGGATGGGTATATTTCGTGATGGCTTACTCTTTGTAAGGTCTCGATTTTGTTTGTTGTTTCTCCAACTTCCTTATAAGTCTATTTTCCATGTTTCTCTGAGTGAAATCTGTATCCAGAATTCTTTTCAAAACTTCTTATTGGAACTTATGAATGTCTCCAAAGGTCAATTTCTCTTCACTCTTTAGCTATTTAATTTCCTTTATCAACTTGAAAGAATGTGTCTGTTCTTTCTTATGTTAGCAAATCCTTTGCCAACTATTTTCTTTTTGTTTTGTAAGCTCTATGTTTCCTTGTTTCTTCTTATTGGGATCTTATTTGAGAGGTATACATCTTATTCAAAAGATTACTTATTTCCATTATTCCTTAGAGTCAGGTGACTTCATGTCCTCACGTCTTTGTTGAAAGTTGACCAATTTTCTTGGGTTTCTCATTCTTTCGCATTATCTTAAACTAGGTTGATCGTTTGTCATTGGTATATAGATATAGAAAGAATGTAACTTTGAATTCAAGAGAGTAAAACATTCTGATTTACTAAACTTCTTATGTATACATTAGGGGATTTCATTCCTATTCATCCATAAAAAAAACTTTACATTCGTTACTTGAAATAAAGAAACAACATCAATAAAAGAAGGTTGGAGATTGACTGGTTCCTGCATCGCTGTTATAGCCTCTAATGTACTCCAAGGCAGTCAAGTTTTCATTTTTTGTTCACTTCTTCACCTATCCATCGTCCCTGCAAGTTGTATACTCGAATTCCCGAAGCAGTAGGTCCAGGTCTGCTTTCACTTCTACTTCCATTTCCTTTCTCCATTCTTATAGGAACAACTTCCTCTGATGATCTTGACAGAATATTCCTTCCTTGTGGACATTGTTGGCAAAATGTCCTTTCTGATTGCAAACATAGCAAGCATCTACCCTCTGTTTGGGCATTTTGACATCTTATGGTTTGTATTTCCACAGAAGAAAACACTTTCCAAATAGCTGGGGGCACTTCTTCGGGTAGTGTGCTCCATTGCACTTCCAACACTTAATATCTTGGTATGATCCTTCTATTGTCGTTCTTGATTTTCTTTGGTAGGGGCATGAGATGGGGTTCTATGTAAAACTTTTACGATTGGGTCTTCTTCTTCTTCTATTCTTTCTCTCCTTTTCCTTGCTCCTTCTACAATCCGAGCTCTTTCCACTAATTCTCGAAAATTCTTATGTCAAATTCTTCCAACTTCATCCTTAGGTCTTCGTCCAATCCTCCTATAAAGACTTGTCTTTTCAATTCTTCACTGTACTTATAGGAGTCTGGTGCATATTGCAACAATCTACTGAACTCAGTCTCATATTGTTCGATTGTTCTTCCTTTTGAGCAATTTGCAAGAAGTCGCGCTATACCTTACTCGTAAACTTCCTGGAAATAATTCTCCAAAAACTCATGTCTAAACATTTCCCAAGTGATTGGAGTCATTAGATCTCTTTTCCTTGACTCCCACCATATCCTAGCGTTTAGACGAAGCATGAATGTTCCATACTTGATTTGCAAATGGGGCGGAACTTCATATGCATCAAAGGACATCTCTATTTGAGATAACCAATCTTCTGCCTTCTGGCTTGTCATAAGCTCCTTCAAAATAGCGGTTGCTTTTGATGAAGTTAGGTAACATGCTTTTGTATGGTCTTGGCGGTGGAGATGGAGGTAGGGGTGCACTTTGGCTATGCATGTTCCTATGCACAGATGCCTCTGTTGAAGCTTGTTGTGGTGGTGGGGTTGGTATAGACACTGGGGCTGTCGCTGATGCTGTTGCTGGTGTTGCCTCTGGTACGGGTGCTTGTGCTGGCATATTTTGCCTAATTTCTTCTAATAGGTTAGGTGTCCTAACGTGGCGTGTAAGTCATTTGGGTGCGGCGGCTCCTTGACAGCAGGTTGATCTGCTTCTATGTCTGGTTGGTTAGAGGCGCTTTGTTCCCTTCTTCGTCTACTCCTATTTCGGCTGTTTTAAACTTTTCTAAGTCAGGTTTGTAAAGTTTTGATAACTTAATTAAATTTTTGCCGGAAATTGGTGGATATAACGGAAATTTAAATATGCATAAAAGCTAACAAAATTTAAATCAAAACAATTTCTGAAATCAAACTTAAGCATATCATAGAAATAAAGTTCATATATGAAATCGGAAATAAGACAAATCACAAAAGAAAATCACATGGAAAATACAAACATTGTTCCGAGAATTAAAAGATAGACTAAGATCATGGATCTAGTCTATGATCACAAAATCTAAGCTGGACTTCTAGGGATGTGCTTCTTTCCTTCTCCTTTCTTCATCTTCTGGTGCATCTCCCGGGTTGCTGCTGGATGATCCTGGGTTCCAGTCCCTCATGAATTGGCTGAAATATTTCCTCCTCTTCCGGGCTGCCTCTCTGGATCTTTCGGTACGTCGGTTAGCTCATCTCTAGTCATCTCTGGTACTATGTCATGAATGGTTCTCCAAGTAACGGCTCCATCCGTCTCCATGCTATTGTTCTCATTGGGTGGAGCATTATCTGTATTCATGGCCGAGTTTGGTTCTTGCCTTCCTGAGTCTGTCGTCCCATTAAGTAGCGGATAATCCTTTCCTCAGTTGTTACGGGGTTCTTCGTCTCCAACAGTGGTCTGGTTTCCTTCTTCAGTCCTGCTTCATTCTCCTCTGGTCTTCTCGAATCTTCACTTCTTCATCTTCTTCCATAGGCTCTTCCCTTATTATTGATCCGTCATCCCGTAGGCGTAGGGGCTCGTTCCTCTTAGTTGGATTCCCATAAAGGTAGGCGGCTCCGTGGGCACTTGGGTTGGTGGTCGTAGTACTTCCTGGTACACTCCATGCCAATGGAAGATATCGTTGATGTCCGCCTTCATCCATTCAAGGTGATCCATCAAGTTGTCGTGGGCGTAAACGAACATAGGTCCAATTTTCCTCCATGTCTGGAAATCTGGTGAAGTTCGTCCCCGTCTTTCCTAAGAACGAATGTGGCTTCCTTCAACATAGGTCTATCTTCAGCAATGGCCGCTATACGTTCCACGGCGTATATCATTTCCAACTCGGTCAGTTTCTTTCCTATAGGACAGTTGTGAATGGTCTGTACCACTTCCCTCCATTCTGTTTGTATCATTCCTTTCTTCCATATTTGGAACATTTCTCGGACGGTCTTAGGTTGTCCTGCTAGGGCAAACTTCACATAGGACTCTAAGTCTCAATCGATAATCTTCTGGTGTTTCGAAGGGTCCTTTTCGAAAGTTCTTGGCTTGGAGACGGGCCTCATCTATGGTGATCTACGTAAAAGAAAGATATTAGAAGACTTATTCTACCCATTTATTTTATCTAGTTTTTCTTGTTTCTATCTAAGTCAATTCTTCTTAAGTCCATTTCTATAATTATGATTCCTAGGTTCTTAAACCATGCTCTGATACCAACTTAAACTGTCACGCCCCAATGGGTACCCTAAACGTGACAGTCCGCCACACTCAATATTAAAGCTTAAGTATGACAACCTTAGTCATTTCCAAAAGCTTTTATATTAAGTGTAAGGCGTACTTTCACAACTTTAGAGGACCATATATGGAATTATGAAGCTTAAGGAGATATAAAACATATTAAGAAAAGAAGGATTCACAATAATTATTTGTTCATGGCAAAACTTTACAAACTTAGGGACAACTCCCTAAATTACTAATCTATTATATACATATTAACATGCTAATACTAGCTACACTTTATCCAGATTTCTAATGTTCAAAAGGGAATTACCTGCCCGCATGGTCCACGTGGCCTTAACCATAAGTACGGGAACTGCAAAAGATATCTATTGGGGTATAAGCTAATAGGCTTAGTGAGAACTATTTCCATAAATAACTTCTTGTAACAAGATTCAAACAAGTTGATTTAATCAAACAAATGTAATGCACAAGCACGTGGGCAAACAAGCATATAGCTTTCCGGGAACTATATGTTGAATGGATTTACGCCCTCCATTCGGGGTTTGGTGATATTATCCTCAAAACAAGTAGTTTTAATAAAAAAATTTAAGCTTGCGAGCACTCATCGCCAAGCATTCATTAAAAAGTTTTAAACTTGCGAGCACTCATCGCCAAGTATTCCGAATCTACTTGATTTGACCTTGCTTTCGGATCAACCGCCAAGCATATTCCATTAAGCCGCCAAGCAATCGCTTTCGGATCTCCCGCCAAGTGTTGCTTTCGACATGAGCTTACTATCCTTCTCACCCAAGGATAATAACCCAACCATGCAATGTGACTCACTTCGTGGTATGCATGAGTTCATTAATTTATAAAGTCATAACATAATTATTTTCAACTTTATGGCGATCAAGGAATTTCACACAAATCAATATTAAACTAAAACAATCACTTAGAACAATTTGGGCTTCGATATTCTTAGAATTCTTTCAAGGAATTATTTTACATGCATATCGGTTTATCTTTTCCTAACTCTAGTGCAACTAATTTACAAGCACAACAAGTGTAGCATTTAATGGAAATAAACTCACGATGCCATTGGTCTATTCCTCTAAGCGGATGAGTCGTTCACACACTCCACTTAATCGTAATAGTTCTCGGGGTAAAGGAATCCTTCCTCGGGGTCACCTTCAAAGAAAATACCCACAATGAGTTTTTCTAATGATTTTCTTGAATTTTGACAAAACAATGTCAAAGAACGTTAAAGTTCGTATGAAGAATGTTCCAACTTAAAATGGCCATAACTTGGTCATTTTAACTCGGAATCGCGCATATAATATACCGATTTCTACCTACTCGAAAAGATCTACCCATTTCAAAATTATATTCAACAAAAAAGCCATATAGGCTGAAAAAGTGGCGACAAAATTCACCACGGATTTCCAAGTAAAAACAACTTTGGTTCAAGAAATCAAAATTTGTTTGATAAATACTTAGTTATCTATATAGTTGAAAAATTCTCTTTTATAACTATATAACTCATATTTAAGCATGCTCAAGTGTCTTGTTGTCCAATTATTTTTCTTAGGTAAAACAATGTCGGGTTGAAGCTTTTCGGAAATTGTTTTTGTAAATTTCTTGAAATGAATACCTTGTTTTCTTTATTTTCTAAAAACGTTTTATGTTGGTTTTATTTATCTTTTTCTAAGTGACTTTGAAAATAAAATTTTCTACTTTCTAAGTTACATTAATACTATATTTGAAGTTTTCTAGGAAATATGCTATTCTTCATTTTTCTTGTGTAAATTCCTTTGTTTACTTGTTTTGCAAAAATTTCACTTGATATTTCTCATTCTTTTCTCATGTCTCATATTTTTCAAAAATAATCATCCATGCATGAAAATTTGTTTTCTTCATAAAAACAATGTGGAACAATTAAGGACTTTTTGTAGAAAACTAGTTTCTAAATATTATTATTTCCTCTTGTAATTTTTGAAAAGGAATAACTTTATTTTTGTTTTCAAATCATTTTCCTTTTCCTATTTGTAAAGGTCTTTTCTTGAAGAATTTTTTTCTTTGCCATTCATCTTATTTACCTTTTTATGAAAAGAACCATTTTTATCAACGAAATATTTTCTTTTGTGAAACAAGATGGAATAATAAAGATTTTAGTATCTCTTCAAAGCAAAGTAGTTTATAAAATTATAGTGGGTTCTTTTTGTAACATGAAAAGGAATGAGTTTATTTTTTTTATAGTTATATTTTACTTTGCATAAACTTATTTCTAAGTGACAAAATTCTTCTTTTTGTTTAAATAAAACTTTGGACAACAATCTAAATGAACATGATTATGAGGATAATAATAAACAAAATAACATAAAACATAAATAATAAAGTCAAGTATTGGAGTCTTAGCTTTTTCAAGGCTCCCGGGACTAAGAAGTAACTAGTCCCAAAATGAAATAAAATGAAAGAAAGAAAACTTGTTTTGACTTGATGAGGACAAGTCTAAGACTAGAAACTAGTCTTAATTTCAACAAGAAATAGATAAATAAATTGCAATGGAAAAGTAAATAAATTGCTTTGCATGAAGTAAATAAATTGCAAGTGAGCTTATATGCTCTAAAGAATATGTATATATATATAGATACATTAACAATAATAAAACAACGTAAACATAAATGGATTGACATGAACAAGAACAATACATGAACATAATGTAGTTTCCATAACTTGTAGTATTTGAAAACTCACACTATGGTTATGTAAAGTTACATGACATGAAGAAGGAGAAAGAAATATAAAGTGGTTACCTAAAGAAGATTTTGATATGGTTATGTGGTTATGGGTTTTTGTTGTTGGTGGAAGTTGTTGTGGAATTGTTTTGAGAGAGTTTTGAGATAATATTTTGAGAGAGTTTTGAGAGGAGATTTTGGGAGAGTTTTGGTATGAATTTGTGGGTAGTGAATGTGTGAAAGAAGTGAAAGAGAAGGGGGGTATTTATAAGAAATCGAGGAGTGGTTTTTGTGTGATTGAAATAAAGTGAAATTAAAACAAATTGAGGGCATTAGAGGGGGGGAGGGGGGGTGGCCGGCCATGCATGGGGGAAGGGGATTTGTTTTATTTTTTTGACTTTTTGGAAAGATAAAAGATGTAATATGTAAGGTAGATGTGATATAAAGTTATGGGAAAGGTAAAAAGTTAAGATTATAGGTTATATAGAGTGTAAGAATAGGTGTAAGAAAAAGTAGAGATAAAATAATAGGTAGAATAGTAATGAATAGTGTAATGTAAAGTAGATATGACAATTAAAGTACCAGTAGTAAGAAAATATGCGTATAATAGCTATATCTGTTATTTTTACTTACCGAAAATTACGAAACTGATATTTTGGAAAACTTATATTTTTACGAGTCTAACGGTGTATTCGGAATATTTTTACTATTCCGGGCTTCCGGACACGTTTTTCGAGAACTGTGTCGATCGGGTTCGAAGGACACCCGAATTTCACGAAACTGAAACTTTTATAAAACTATGGTTATTACGAACTATTCTAGCTAATTATCCCAACTTCGTTTCTCAGGGCCAAAGAAAACGGCAATGCCGGATTTAGTTGGATACGGTAGACTAGGGTTTTGTTGACCTTTAGGGTTCCGTTTGACTTCCGGTTTAGGGTTTTATGCTAAACCGATTCCGAAAATTTAGGGGTTTACAGTGAGTTTATTGAATTGGCACATCCTGAGCTCATCACCCAAGTGACCAGGTTTTAAAGGAACCTTAGAGAACTTTCTCTCACTCTAACATTCAAGGTTGGATACTCATAACTCAAATACTCAAGTCATTGGAGTAAAGTTATTTTTTTAGTCAGATATAAGAAGCTTGTGTAGTTAATAGCGGGGTCAGACTTTGCTCTTCTGGGGGACCAAAGCCTGCCCATATTAACTAAGCTTTTAATATTCAATTTAGTACAAAGATTAATTTTTTTTTTCAAAAAGAGATTAGTTCTACGGAGGATCACCAAGTGATGAATTTCATATGCTCTTTCACTAAAGATTAGGAGGGCTCTCAAAATTTTTGAAAAGAAAATATACAAATCAACAAATTCAAAACCATAACCATTTAACTTTCAACCAAGGACTTCAATTCACTTTTAAACTCTAAATTCCATTGCTAATTAGCAAGTAAGTTTACCCCACCTAGATTTTATCCTGCAATTTCAATTAAACATACTGATCACAAAATAGGTGAGTAAGGTACTATATAAGCGACTTTCATCTTAATTCAACTTAGCTTGAACGCTTTTTTTTTTCAAATATATTTTCAGATCTATCAATTCATAATTAGCTTTGAAGTGCAATTGCAACCATGAACATATGGGGATTTTTTATCAAGATCAAAATAAATTTCAATTTTAAACACAATTAGTATGATCCAGTGCATAAAGAAATGTATACCCAAGACCCAAATTTTCTTTCTTAATTATCCCTATCCCCACACTAATGTGAGACATTGTTCTCAATGTCATTTCAATAAAGAACAAATAAGGAAAAGGGAAAGAAAGAAAAATGATACAATTCAGCAAGTGTTTTATCATAAGAGAGAGCAAATAAGGAAAAAGAAAGAACACTAGAACTTCCCCGGTTCATGTAGAGGTTTGATCATGAGTTTCTCGCAACCAGTAGGAGAAAAGAGAAAAGCCATATGAAAATATAGCATCAACATTAATCTTGTGAACCCAAAATAGATCATGCCTGAAGATAAAACAAAAAACAAAAACAAAAAGCAAAGCTAAAAAGAAGTTAGCCTATCCTGGAGTCTAACTAGTCAAAATTATGAGTTGTCCTACAAGTAGGGCATTCATTAGTACAAATCACAGATAAGTGCAAAAATCAGAAAATAGGATCATGTATCCCCATCATTATCCTCATCATTAGAGCCACTAGGGGACTCCTCAGCAGCATCATCTACTACCTCATCTCCATCATTACTATCATTCTCCTCTTCCTCACCCTCATCCTCCTCCTCTTGTTCAGCTTCCTCATCATCCTCCTCTTCTACAAGTGAATTAGAGCCAAATTCAGATACAACCTCAACGGGAGCTTTTCCTTTTCTCCTGATTGGCTCAGGCTCAGGAGAATCTGGTTCAGATGAGGTCTCATAATTGGGTAGATCAGTAAGGGGAGGAGAAAAACAAACAGCAATTTTCTCCAAAACTGCCCAAACCGAAGCTCTAAACTATTTATTCTTCTTCCTCCCTTTTCTATTCAACTTCCGTTCTTCATAGAAGCCTCTTTGTAACCGTTGAATATCACTTTCAAGATATGGGGCTTGGGAGCTAGATGCAAATAAAGGAGTGAAAACTCCTTTAGAAAGGGTGGGAACTCCTTTTGAAGGAGTGGAAAGATCAGCAAGCTTAACTAAGCCCCGTCTAGAAAAAAAGACCATAAAAAATTTTCTTGGCAAGTACTCCAAAGTTAGTTGGTGATGGTTCTTCAAAAATCCTAAACCCTTGAGGAATTTGTACCATAATCACCACAGTAAAGTCCCTTACTCCTCGGGTCTATTGCTTACCTAAATAGAAACTTAGCACTTCTAAACCCACATTAATCTTTTTTTTAGTAGCAATACTATACAAATGAAACAGTTCAAAGTTGTTTACCACACCGTGACTACTCTTGTGACCTTCAATATGTGCCAACAACTGGTGAACTACCTTCAAGTTGAGATCAGTCATTGATGTGGCTTTGGAACGAGATGGTTGATATCGAACAACACCTCCACACAGCTGCTCCAATACTGCAGAGCAGTGAGATCAAATGGCCAAGTTTCAGGCAGTTTTGTAAAGCTGGCCTCATTGCATTCTTCAAAGTCATATAAACCCAGATAGATGCCAAACTTATGAGCATAGACATGTTGTTGTTTGCCATATACTTGAAAATGCATGTCATACTTGTTTAACATGAGGCCCACAGTCTGGCACTCAATAGTTCTCGAATTTCTTGCTCAAGGCCATATTCTCGAAGTAATTCAAATCCAAATATTAATTATTCATGAAAGCTTTCGCCACGAGCTTTTCTCTCATTTTCTTGCTCCACTCTTGCTCAAAATATTTGACAAAATGAGTTGGCCCCACGTCTTCTTCTTCTTGTTGAGGGCGCTTCTTTTTCTTGGCTTGGGAAGTTAAAGCCTGTTGTTTAGATCATGGCTTTGTGGACTTGTGCACTACTCGTTTGGTTCTCACCATTTCTACATAAAGGACAAGCATATATCAGGGACATTGTAAAAGCAATAGTGAGCAAGTGTTAAACATAACTCAGTATAAATAGAGCACAGTTCATAGATCTGCTTGGCTTCTATAACAATGATGCAACAACTTAGTAGGAACAACCAAACAAGAATGAGTGAAAATCAAGCCAAATAATATAAAAAACAGGATGGCTTAGTCACTTGCAAAGGTATGCAGAGAGTAGAGCAAACTATAGCCATAGCGAAAAACATATTAAGGGAACCACATTTATCATGAAATCATCAAGACCATACCAATTTAATCTTAGGTTTGTGAAAACCCCAATATCATATACATAAGACCCTAGAATTCCGAATTAAGCAATATAAGCATGAATGGTGGAAACTAATTGCAAACAATGATAGTAAGACGGCTTAATTGCAAGGAAAAAGCAAAAGCCCTAAAAATTTTTTCGCATCCGTAAATCTCCTGAACCCTAACATTCAAGAACGATCGGAAAAATAAAGATTGCTTCGTGCAAATAATCATGGAGACTAGGACAACCACAAGAAAAGAATTCATCCATAGTAGCTACAGGTCAGGAATTCAACAACATTCTCAAAACCAAACACATGCAACCACGGCTCACTTAAACCCATTTACCATGACACAAAAAATTGGAGCTCCAAATTGATTATGCATGAAAGAAAGTGAGGGAAAGGAAGATACTTACTTGAATGTGAAAACACAAGTGAAACGATACAAGAAGTAATGATCTTGATTGTGAGAGTGGTGGTGTGGTGGTTCCCTATTGTAGAGAGAGAGGGGGTTTGTTTTGAAAAAGTAACGGCATTTAAAGAAAGGAGAGAGGAGAGAGGGAACAGGTTTATATACGGGGAAAAAATTTAAGGCGTTGATCTGATTGGAATGTGTATATAATTTCAGATACTACCAGCAAGTGTACTGGGTCTTGATCAAGTAATATAGAAGTGAGTTGGTATCGTTCCCACAAGGACAAAATTAACTCTAGATTGATATTAGTTTATATTAATATTTGCAATCAAAATTTATCAATTAACTAACTAATTCTATCTACTATGAATGCAATGAGATTGAGAGAAGTTATATAAAAAAATATGGGAAGGAACAAAATCTCCATAATCTTACTACTATGCTAAATTTATATTATATGAATAATTAGGATTATGGATATTTAAGTAAGAAATTGTAAAGACGTAAAACTATCAAGTTTTAGTGAACCATAAAATAGTCTATTAGCTTTCGCTATGCAAATTATCAATGGAATCTAATTTACAATTATAAATTTTCCAATTCTATAATTGTCTAATATCCTAAATTAACTTCTCCTAATTCCTTATAAGTAAAAATTAAAAAAATATTGCATGAAGTACATGGAACAATTTCTAAATTAATATTAAACTTAATTGTTTCCACAATTGTGTTTAATCTCAATTCATGAATTCCTATAAACCCTAATTCTTTTTCCAAATTATCAGAATTTTTGTCAATTCAATTTCAATCCGAAATAGAATAGATAATTAGGATTCAATACAAATATTCCATAATTTTAACAATCCTATAATATAAATTCAAGAATTATTTTAGCAAAATTAAGATTTCATCACTTCCCACAAAGAAACGTTTAGCTACTCATGGATGTTGATTCAACAATCAAATAAGAATATGTAATTGATAATATTATGAACAAAAATTTCAGATAAATGAATTGCATAAGAAAGAGATTAGATATCACCAATTCGAATATCGCAATCTTCAATTACAATCCTTGAAAGCTCAACTTCTCTCACTAATCTCTATGAAAATGCTAAGACTATTTGTATACTGAAGTATTCTACTTTTCTTTTGCTTGTTGTTGTTGTTTGAGAAAGGGGAGGGGGGTGTGGGGAAGGGGGGAAGTCCCCTATTTATAGGAAAAATTTCGTACAAAGCATTAAATGAAAATTGCAGTTTCACTTTGTACGCCGGCAGTTACAGATCCTACTCCCGCGGCTTACAGGCGGCGTGAATCCATTTTCTTCTTTGCTCAGGCAGTGCACTGGTAGCTTTCAACTTTGGTTACAAGGGTAGGCCGCTTCTACACCGGCGACTTAGATATAGATCTAGCCGACGTATATGATAAGAAATGAAAGTTTAGGCCAATTTATAACAAAAGCTGTCCCAAAGCCGGCGGCTTTGATGCCGGCTTAGATACTCCAACATGTTTGGTCTTTTCAATTGCCTTCAAGCATGTGTTGTCTACATGTCGCTTCAGATCTGTGATCTACACTGTCTCAACGCCGGCGGCTTAATAGCCGGCATAGGTTGTAACTCCTTTTACACTCGTGATGTTTCAATTCTGAGCTGCCGACCTTCAGTGTACGCTGGCCTATTCATCTTCTACGCCAGCAGCTTTGAGCAGCGTAAATTTGGTTGTGTCAATCCTTGCAAAGCTGGCAGTGTAGGTAGCGGCTTTAGGTGAGTGCATCTTGTAAGCCATCTGAACGCCGACGGCTTTGAAGTTTGAAATGCCGACATATTTTTGAATTTTTCCATTTTTCACTCCAAAGTTTCTTGTTTTGATTTCTTTGTCCAATTTAGGCCTGAAACATGAATTTTAATCAAAACAAGTATCCATTCTAGCTATTTTGAACATCAACAAGTTGTATATAATATGATCTTATCAATTCCCTGCACTTGAACTTTTGCTTGTCCTCAAACAAAATAATGGAAAACAAAATGAAATATCTCATAGATAGTACAACTTTTCTAATTTAATCACAATTTCTTTAACTTGTTTTTCTTGTATCTATTGCTCTAACCATACCAATTTCTTGTAATTAGAGTACTATAATCAAAATTGAGAAGTTAATCCAAACAAAACAAGTTTTAATCTCAATCTTTAACAAAAGAACATTCTATTCAAAAAGCAAATACCCAATCCACTAAGGAAAAATACTCATTTAAACTTCATTGGACTTTTTAGCTTTTATATACATATTCTAAGTAATACTAAATGAAAGCATGTGGTATCTACTTTTTCCTTAGATTTTCTCCTTCTTTATTATAAGTCTCATTTATCTGCATATTTGCATTCATTTTTCTTTTTCTTTTTCAAGCATTTATTTTCTTTTTGGGAGGTTTTTGCCTCCATCTTTTTTCTTTTCAAAGCTCATGAATTGAACTTTTGCCTTTCTTCCCTTCTCGTTATAGTGAGTTTATTGAGTCGGCACATCCCAGGCTCATCACCTAAGTGACTAGGTTTCAAAATACCCCTAAGAACTTTTCCTCACTTTAACATTCAAGTTCAGATACTCATAACTCAAGTTTCTAAGTTAGAGGAGTAGTGGCTATGCTTGTTTTTTTTTTTTTTTTTTTTAATGCAATAACAAATCAAAGACTTATTTTTATAAAGGTTCACTAAGTTTAAAAGTTTCTTCTACCTCTTTCACTAAGTGTTATAATTCAAAGAATATATACAAACTAAAATTTCCTAGAGGTAAACCTGTTTATTTTTCACAAAAGGACTCGACTAACTTTTAAATTTCCAATTCCAAAGTTAAAAATAAAGTAAACTTGTTTCTTAAGGATTTTACAACTTAATTTTAACTTAGTAAACCAATCACAATAGCAGGTGAGTAAGATACTTTTACAAGTTAATTTCATTGCTTTCAGTATTTATTTTGTACTATCTCCAATTCTTAAGAGATTTTTGAAAAAATTTTGGCAAAATTTCCCCATAATTTGCTTTCAAACCAAAAATAAAAAGTGGGTATTTTCAAATATAAATAACAGCAACTCAGACAACAGATCATATTCACAACTTTAATTTAGCACTTCATTCAATTTATCCCTTCCCCCACACTTCAACTAAAAAGTGTCATCACTGTTTTGCAACAAATTAAATTATAGGAAAGGAATAAGAAAAGAATTTGAGACTTCCCTGACTTCATGTGTTTCATAGTCATCAAAATTGCATTGCAAGAGAGAATTTTTGCTTTGCTTGCTTTCCTGTAGTCACTATAAAAGAAAAACAAAAACAAAAACAAAAATAAAAGCAGAAATAAAAGCGGACATAAAGGAGCCTACCCACAGGAACTTGGGTGCTCAAAATATATATGTACAGGCTAATATGAAAAAATAAAATCTCAATAAAAATCAAATGAGAGCTAGCAGGATCTTTAGCTCTCTGGCCCTAGGCTGGCTCTACTGCTATGCTCAGGACTATGTCTCTGAGCGTCTCCTAGGTTGGTTGTGTGTGTATGCTTCTAACTGAGTCTATCTGTGTGATGTGAACTATGCCTAGACTCAGTGGAAGTCTCATATGTCATCCCAGCCCCTATCTCTAGGCTCAAGCAGCAGATAGCCGTCTTCAATGCCTCAAAGATAGACTTTCTAAATTTCTTGTTTTTCTTCCTCTCCTTTTCCTATCTATCTTTGAGCTCCTGACTTTGCTTCTTCAATTCCTGAACATCCAGCCTCAGCTGGTCCATATTGTATGCAGAAGAAGTACCTACAGGAGGAGGAAGAGGAGCAAATGTAGATGGGATCTCAAATGGAACATCTCCAGGGAAGATATCCTGGAACTCAATCTCCTCCAGGACTGGTGGCTGAGCTCCTCTAGGGTTTTTAAGCAATCCCCAGCCTTGAAATGGTGCTGATGAGATCTTTCTATTCTCAAATATCTCATCTTCTTGTGGAGGTTCAAAAATACCCATCCCCTTCAGCAATTTGGTGATGTAGCCACCACAACACAGGACTCTAGTCCTGATATCATCAGCCTATCTGTAAATGAAATTTGCTATCTCCACACCCAGATCAATCCTATAGCCTCTGATAAGACTGTACAAATAAAACATATCAAAACTAGTCACCTTGCTGTGACTAGTCTTCTTGCAGCTCAGGGTGTGTGCAAGGATGTGGTGGAGTAGCTTGTGTTCAATAGCACCAAATGAAGTTGCCAATGGTTTGGAGAGGACAAATGGCTCATTTGCTCTGTCAGGAGGAACCAACTGAAACTAGTAAGCCTCCTAAGTCATGTGATCATCTCCCTCAGGCCAACTGTTAGGCAGATTGAAATTTTCCTCCTCGTCATCATACAATCCCAGTAGTTGGCCCATCTTCTTCAACTTAACTTCCCTGATCTCACCCATAACCTGGAACTAGAATGTGGACTCAGCTCTGTCAGGGATATTCTTTAATGTGAATAAGAACTCAATGGTCAAGTTTTTATAAGTGGCTCCCTAAAATCAAACAATCTAATCTAAGCTGGGTCTTGGATTGTGTTTTGATCCTGTCAGAAATCCCAGACTCATCTAATAAGCTCCATTCTAGGTACTGGGTGTTTAGGAAATCCATCTTCACTAGCCTCTTTTTCCTATCTTTAGCATACTGCTGATTGGACAACAGATTCTTGGTTAGAGAATTAGATGTAGAGGCATCTGCAGTCTTTTGTCTCTTTTGTCTAGGAGCCATTCCTGCAATTTAAATTGAACTTAATTAGAATAGTGAATCAATGAAATTCTTGCTGACTACATTCCTAGTTTATGCCTAATTCATTTCACATCATGATTTCAAACAAATTGGAGATCATAGGCATATAAACTAGTGAAGCTAAATATCATGGAATTGAATTGAAGATGCACGCTTGCAAAACAAAGTCAAAGCTGGCAGCTTAGATTGGCCAGCTTAAATTGAACGTTGGAATTTCAAATTGAAATGATTTTCAAAATTTTTTTACCAAAAGTCCGTAACATTTTTCCACCAAATTTTTCTTCAAATTTTTCAGAAATTCAAAATTCCAAGTTCGATTGGAGCAAAATTGAGCACAATTCATGAATTGGAGCTACTAACTAGTATGAAAATTCACAAATCCAGCAACCACACCATCAATTCCACAAAACCCCAATTTCTAAAATTACACAGTCTACACAAGCTCAAGAACCCTAATTCGAATTTATACACAGCTCATGATCAACTCAGCACAAATTGGAATAAAACATGTATAGATCAAAATGCAACTTAAACAGACTATCAAAACATCATCAAAGCTATCAAATCCGAAGATAATGTCACATTTACAAATGTCAAGGATCTCCATTTAAGCTATTCGACTGATTGAACACAGATTAATGGATCTAAAACTAAGAAATTAAGAGCAAAAGTTTAGAAACTTACTTGAGCAAGCTGGATCAAGCGCAATGGATAGATGAATCAATAGTGGGATGTGTCGAGTGAGAGTGAGAGAGTAAATATGGATAGAAATGAGAAAGGGAGAGAGATTTCATACCTGTTAAATGCAATTCTGTAGAACGTACGCCGGCATTTCTGTCAAGTACGCCGGCAGCTTACCTGCCGGTATATCTAAATTAAATTCATGCCGAGAGCAAATGGCCGGTAGCTTACCCATTTACACTGCCGGCGTACAGGTCTATGCCAACTTCAAAGCTAGCAGCTTTCAAACCCAGATGCTGGTTTTGATCGGGATTTTTCAAAACTCTTGCAATTTCGAACATAAGCTGCCATGAACACCAGCGGCTTTGGAAAGTAAGAAACTGGTGAATTTGTTGTTGCAAACACTGGCACTTAAGCTGGCGGCTTTCACCTTCCATTTGCCGGCTTCTTGTGCGGTGCTCACCTACCTCTCTTTTGACAGCCAGCGGCTTAGGTCCGGTTTTCACTTGTTTTTTCAAAGCTGGCTCAAGGCTGACAGCCTTGTGCCTGCTTTCAGCATTTTCAATCTTTTTTTTTTTATAACCTGTCTACACTAAAAATAAAGTTAGTTAAAATTAAACATGGGTTGCCTCCCAAGAAGCGCTTAGTTTAGAGCCGCTTAGCCCGACTTTTCCAATTCTTTTCATGGTTCCTTTTTCCTTCATAAAAATGTTTGAGCAAATGCCCATTCACCTTAAAAGTCCGATTATCATCAGTTTTCAATTCTACTGCACCGTAGGGAAAAACTTTGGCAATTTCAAACGGTCCTGACCATCTTGATCTCAACTTTCCTAGAAATAATTTCAAACGAGAGTTATAAAGTAAAACTTTTTATCCCGGCAAAAACTCCCGCTTGATAATGTTTCTGTCATGCCATTTCTTCGCTCGTTCCTTATAGATACGCAAATTCTCATAAGCTTCATTCCTCCATTCATCCAATTAATTCACTTGAAGCAATCTTTTCTCACCTACAGCTTTTTCATCAAAATTAAGGAATTTGATGGCCCAATATGCCTTGTGCTCAAGTTCTACAGGAAGATGACATGATTTACCAAAAACAATCATAAATGGGGACATTCCAATAGGGGTTTTAAAAGCAGTTCTATAAGCCCATAATGCATCATCTAATTTTAAAGACCAATCTTTTCTAGATGCATTAACAGTTTTTTCCAAATTCTTTTATCTCCCTATTGGATACCTCAACTTGTCCACTTGTTTGTGGATGATAGGGGGTAGCAATTTTGTGTGTAACACCATATTTTGACAAAAGTTTTTCAAATTGCTTGTTACAAAAATGTGATCCCCCATCACTAATGATAGCTCTAGGCACCCCAAATCTGGTAAAAATATTCTTTTTCAAAAATTTCAAAACTACTCGGGCATCATTTGTTTGTAAAGCAACAGCTTCCACCCATTTAGAAACATAATCAACTGCCACAAGTATATATTTGTTTGAAAAAGATGAGGGAAAAGGACCCATGAAGTCAATTCCCCACACATCAAAAAGCTCAATTACCAAGATATTGTTTTGTGGTAATTCATGTTTCTTGGAAATATTACCAGTTCTTTGACATTGAGCACAAGACAATAAATATTTCCTGCAATCACGAAACAAATTAGGCCAATAAAATCCAGATGATAAGACCTTAGCTACAGTCCTTTGAAGACCAAAATGACCTCTCGCTTCTTTTGAATGACAATGCTCAATAATGTTAAGCTGTTCAGATTCAGGCACACAACGTCTAATTACTTGGTCAACACATTTTTTGAACAAATACGGTTCGTCCCAAAAATAGCTTTTCACATCATGCAAAAACTTTTTCTTTTGTTGATAAGACAAACCATATGGAATGATTTTGCTAACCAAGTAATTATAATCAGCATACCAAGGCAAATTTAGGATCTCTACTGCATGCAATTGTTCATCAGGAAACTTTTCATTGATAGGAATATCTAAACTATCAGATTCTAGTCTAGATAAATGATCAGCAATCACATTCTCAGTTCCCTTCTTATCCTTAATCTCAAGATCAAATTCTTGCAGCAACAATATCCATCTAATCAACCTTGGCTTTGCATCAGCTTTAGCAAACAAGTATTTCAAAGCAGCATGATCAGTATATACTATGACTTTAGATCCTATCAGATAAGGCCTAAACTTGTCACAAGCAAATATAACAGCAAGTCCTTCTCAGTTGTGGCATAGTTTCTTTGAGCCTCATTCAAAGTCGACTAGCATAGTATATAACATGAAACAACTTACCTCTTCTTGACCCAATACTGCTCCTACAGCAAAGTCGCTGGCATCACACATAAGTTCAAAAGGCAGCTCCTAATCTGGTGCAATAATCACTGGGGTAGATGTGAGCTTTTCCTTTAATAAGTTAAATGCCTGCAAACAATTGTCATCAAAATTAAACATTGTATCTTTCTCAAGAAGATTGCAAAGGGGTTTAGAAATTTTAGAGAAGTCTTTAATAAATCTCCTATAAAAACCAGCATGTCCTAAAAAACTTCTAACTCCCTTAACAGTGGTGGGTGGTGGCAATTTCTCTATGATCTCAATTTTGGCCTTATCAACTTCAATTCCTCTCACTGAAACTTTATGACCCAAAACAATCCCTTCTCTTACCATGAAATGACATTTTTCCCAGTTTAAAATCAAATTTGTTTCTTTGCATCTTTGAAGAACACAAGCTAAGTTTTCTAAACATGCTTCAAAAGACTTTCCAAAAAAAAAAATCATCCATAAAAATTTCAATAAAATTCTCAAGCATGTCAGAAAATAGCCATCATACACCTTTGAAAAGTAGCAGGTGCATTGCAAAGACCAAAGGGCATCCTCCTAAAAGCAAAAGTGCCATAGGGACAAGTAAAAGTGGTTTTTTCTTGGTCATCAGGAGCTATAGAAATTTGATTATAACCAGAATAACCATCTAAAAAGCAATAATAATCATGCCCTGCAAGTTTTTCTAACATCTGATCAATGAAAGGAAGGGGAAAGTGATCTTTTCTGGTGGCATCATTTAATTTTCTATAATCAATGCAAACTCTCCACCCAGTTACAGTACGAGTAGGAATCAAGTGATTTTCTTCATTTTTCACTACAGTCATACCACCTTTCTTTGGTACAACTTGAACTGGACTTACCCACTTACTATCAGAGATAGGATAGATAATACCTGCATCAAGTAGTTTCAGAACTTCCTTTTTTACTACCTCCTTAAGTGTTGGGTTAAGTCTCCTCTGTGGTTGAACTGTCGGTTTGTACTCAGCTTCCATCAAGATTTTGTGAGTGCAAATTATAGGGCTAATTCCCTTGATATCAGCAATAGTCCAACCAATTGCTTCTTTATGCTTCCTTAGAACTCCAAGCAGCTGCTGCTCTTGTTCACCTGTCAAATAAGATGAAACAATTATTGGCAAAGTATCTCCAGTTCCTAGAAAAGCATATTTTAAATGTGAAGGAAGGGGTTTAAGCTCAAGATTTGGTGGCTGTATCAATGATGGTACTGGCTTGCTTTCACTAGTGCCTAGCTCCTCATAATATCTTCCTTTGATTTGGTGCACTTTCTCAACTTCTTCTTGCTCATCATCACTCCATTCATCAAGATTTCTTAAAACAGATTCCACAGTCTCTACACCTACATTCTCTTCAACAGACTCAAAATAAACTCATCAATAATATCAATAGTATAACAGGAACCTTTATCAAATCTTTTCATTGCATCATAAACATTAAAGGTTACCTGATCATTTTCTACCCTTAAAGTGAGTTTACCTTGTTCCACATCAATTAATGCTTTACCGGTTGCAAGGAATGGTCTGCCAAGAATCATTGGGACTTCACGATCCTCATCCATTTCCAAGACTATAAAGTCTACAGGAAATATGAACTTGTCAACTTTCACCAAAACATTTTCAACAATACCACGTGGGTATTTGACACTTCTATCTGCAAGTTAAGGTGACATGAGTCTCTTGCATTCTTCAAGTCCTAATTTCCTGAAAATGGATAAGGCATAAGATTAATACTTGCACCAGAATCAATAAGTACTTTATCAAAATGAAATTTTCCTATAGTGCAAGGAACAGTAAAACTCCCCTGATCTCTTTGTTTGGTAGGCAAGTGAGGTAGACTTTTTGCAAAATCATGGAGCATTCTCCTGTGAGCATCACTGGTTCATTTCCATCAATCCTTCTCTTCTTAGTAAGCAATTCCTTGATAAATTTTGCATATGAAGGCATTTCTTGAATCACTTCTAAGAATGGAATATTGATTTGCAACTTCTTGAAACATCCAGAAATTTTGAAAATTGCTCATCCAATTTTTGTTGCTTCAATCTTCCGGAAAAGGAATGGGTGGAACATAAGATCTTACTTCAGGTGATTTTTGCACAGGTTCCTCCATCTTTTGTTTTCCTTTGTCTTTGACTGGAATCTCCTCAGTTTCTTGAACTTTTGACTCAGCGGTCTCAACTTCTTGCCACTTCTCAAAAATTGCATTCACGGTTTTAGGATTTTCCTCAGTGTTGCTTGGTAGAGAACCAGATGGTCTATTACCAATTTGCTGAGCAAGTTGATGGAATTTCCCTTGAAGATCTTGAATAATCGCATGCTGATTGTTGAGTGTGGTCTGAGTAGTTTGAATGAAAGTCTTCAACAATTCATCAGTTGAAATTTGATTTTGCTGAGGTGGAGGTGGAGGCTGAGTATTTCTTATGGGACCTTGTCTTTGAAATCCAGGTGGGGGCTTGAAAACATTTGCATCATTCTTGTAGGAAAGATTTGGATGATTACGCCATTCTGGATTATAAGTATTTGAATATGGTCCATAATTAACCCTTCCAAATTTCCAACATAGTTGAGTTGCTCTCCACTTGATGATGGTGTATTACCATGAGGACAATCATAACTGGATGTGGTCCTGAGCACAACTCACAAGTAGCAACCTGATTAGTATTCAAAGAACTAGATGCTACAAGTTTACTCACTTGTGTAGTTAAAGCTGAAACTTGAGCAGTGAGTTGTTGCATGGATTCACTATCTTGAACAGATTCCACCTTTGATCTTGTCCTTTCACAGCTCCAGTTGTGAGCACTGATGCTAATTCTTCAATTAATGCACTAGCTTCATCATATGTTTTTCCCATGAGTGATCCTCGGATGTAGCATCCACCAATGATCTCAAAGTCTCATCTAGACTGAGATAGAAATTTTCAATCAAGAGATTATCCGGAAGTCCATGATGTGGGCATTTCCTAACTTCTTTGAATCTTTCCCAAGCTTCATATAATGATTCTCAGGAAATTTTGTGAAGTTGGTGATCTCATTCTTAGTCTGGCAGTTCTGGCAGGAGGGAAAAATCTCTTCAAAAATTTTGTTGTCAAATCTGCCCATGAAGTAATTGATTCGGGTGGTTGAGAGTTGAACCATGCCAATGCTTTATCCCTTAAGAGAGAAAGGAAAAAGCTGCATTCTAATGGCCTCATCTGTTACGCCATTAAGCTTGACAGTATTGCAATATTGGAGGAATTTGGCAATGTGTTCATCCGGTGTTTCATTTGGATATCCTCCAAATTGATGTGATTCAACCATCTGAATCAATGCTGGTTTTAGCTCAAAATTGTTGGCTTGAACTGCAGGTCTTCTCACAGGGACCTTGTACAGTAGGTATGTATAATCCCGAAGTGCTCTAACAGGTGCAGCTTGAATTTGATTGTTGTTTTGATCATTGTTGCCCTCATTTTCTTGGTTCGTTTTCTGCCATTTCTTCTTGTCTTCTACGGTTTTCTCTCTTGTTGACGCAAAGTTTTTCAATTTCAGGATCTATTGGTAGAAGATCAGCACTTCTACTTCTTTGCATATAACCTGTAAAGAGGAAAGAAAAGAATCAATTCTTTGGAAAAACACCTAAACTACTAGCAAAACTAAAAGTAATCTAATATTAATTTTGGCCCGGCAACGGCGCCAAAAACTTGATCTGAATGGTGTATATAATTTCAGATACTACCAGCAAGTGTACTGGGTCTTGATCAAGTAATATAGAAGTGAGTATCGTTCTTCCACAAGGACTAAATTAACTACTAGATTGATATTAGTTTATACTAATATTTAGGCAATCAAAATTTATCAATTAACTAACTAATTCTATCTATATGAATGCAATGAGATTGTGAGAAGTTATATAAGATGAATGTGGGAAGGAACAGAATCCATCCTAATCTTTACTAATCATGCTGAATTTATATTATATGAACAATTAGGATTATGGATATTTGTAAGAAATTGTAAAGACCTAAAACTATCAAGTTTTAGTGAACCATAAAATAATCTATTAGCTTCCGCTATACAAATTATCAATGGAATCTAATTCACAATTATAAATTTTCCAATTCTATAATTGTCTAATATCCTAAATTAACTTCTCCTAATTCCTTAGTAAGAAATTAAAATAAAATATTGCATGAAGTACATGGAACAATTTCTAAATTAATATTAAACTTAATTGTTTCCACAATTGTTGTTTAATCTCAATTCATGAATTCCTATGAACCCTAATTCTTTTTCCAAATTATCAGAATTCTTATCAATTCAATTTCAATCAGAAATAGAATAGATAATTAGGATTCAATACAAATATTCCATAATTCTAACAATCCTATAATATAAATTCAAGAATCATTTCAGAAAAATTAGGATTTCATCACTTCCCACAAAGAAACGTTTAGCTACTCATGGATGTTGATTCAATAATCAAATAAGAATATGTAATTGATAACATTATGAACAAAAATTTCAGATAAATGAATTGCATAAGAAAGAGATTAGATATCACCAATTCAAATATCGCAATCTTCAATTACAATCTTGAAAGCTCAACTTCTCTCACTAATCTCTATGAAAATGTTAAGACTATTTATATACTAAAGTATTCTACTTTTCTTCTGCTTCTTGTTGTTGTTGTTTAAGAAAGAGGGGGGGGGGGGGGGGGGGGGGGGGGGGGGAAGGGGAGGAAGGGGGAAGTCCCTATTTATAGGAAAAATTCGTACAAAGCATTAAATGAAAATTGCAGTTTCACTTCGTACACTGGCAGTTATAGATCTACGCCGGCGGCTTACAGACGGCGTAAATCCACTTTCTTCTTTGCGCAGGCAGTGCGTGGCAGCTTTCAACTTTGGTTACAAGGGTAGGCCGCTTCTACGCCGATGGCTTAGATATAGATCTAGCCGGCGTATATGATAAGAAATGAAAGGTTGGGCCAATTTATAACTAAAGCTGTCCCAAAGCCGGTGGCTTTGATGCCGGCTTAGATACTCCAACATATTTGGTCTTTTCAATTGCCTTCAAGCATGTGTTGTCTACATGTCACTTCAGATCTGTGATCTACACTGTCTCAACGCCGGTGGCTTAATAGCCGGCGTAGGTTGTAACTCCTTTTACACTCGTGATGTTTCAATTCCGAGCTGTCGGCCTTCAGTGTATGCTGGCCTATTCATCTTCTACCCCAGCAGCTTTGAGGCGGCGTAAATTTGGTTGTGTCAATCCTTGCAAAGCTGGCAGTGTAGGCAACGGCTTTGGGTGAATGCATCTTGTAAGCCGTTTGAACGCCGATGACTTTGAAGTTTGAAATGCCGACATATTTTTGAATTTTTCCATTTTTCACTCCAAAGTTTCTTGTTTTGATTTCTTTGTCCAAATTAGGCCTGAAACATGAATTTTAATCAAAACAAGTATCCATTCTAGCTATTTTGAACATCAACAAGTTGTATATAATATGATCTTATCAGGCATGCCCGAGGCCATGCAGGGTGTAAAAATGTGACCCAAGAGCAATTGGAGGCTAACAGGTGCGTATACAAGGGGACCTACATGGCCATGCTCGGGGCCATGCTGTGTGTGAAAAAATGTATTGAGACTTCTCCTTAGTGGGACATAGAGTGTGCAAGGGCATCTACACGACTGTGCTCGGGGCGTGCAGGGGTGAAAATCATGACCCAAGAGTTTGTTTTCATGATGTCAAGTTTTGCTTAGCTTCTGCATGGCCATGCTCGACGCCGTGCAGGGGTGGAAAAGGTGTCTAGTAGCTCTCTTAAGTTGTGCCATGTCTCAAGTATTGCCTGGGCTCGACTTTGGGCAGGTATTTACAAGTCTCACGAGTTTTGTGCACCTCGTTATGAGTGAATAGGGCTAAAAAGAACTTACCAAGTACACTTGAGATTAAAACTTGAGAATTCTTACTTAAAGTTTTTTTGTCCCTACACTAAGAAATCAATTCTTGCTCCCTTCAATTAAGTCGAGGAACCTTCTAAAATCTGCAATTTTGACAGTAATAGAACAACTTAGGATAGTGAAAAGAAAGAAAAACTAAGGAAACTAAACTTACCAAAGTTAGACATGAGTTGCCTCTCAAGAAGCGCACTTGTTTAACGTCGTTGGCTCGACGTCCTTCATTTTCTTCAGTTAATTGTCTGGTGATTTGAGTCGAAAGTCCTCTCGATTCTCACGTTTTGTTCCGTCACTCAAATAGAGTTTCAAGCGATGGGAATTGACTTTAAAATTGTCATGATCCGGGTGTTCAAGGTCTATCGCACCATGTGAAAATACCTTCTTAACCACAAAAGGACCGGACCATCTTAACCTCAATTTTCCCGAAAAAAGTTTTAACCGGGAATTAAACAGCAGAACTTGGTCCCCTTCCTTGAACTCCCTTGACTGGTGGATGTGTGCATCATGATATTTCTTACTTTCTCTTTGTAAATCTCATATTTTCATAAGCTTGCCTTCTCACTCATCAAGTTCATTCAATTGCAGCTTTCTTTTTACTCCAGCATCTCCTAAAAAATTAACCAATTTGATTGCCCAATGTGCATTTTGTTCAATCTCCACTGGAAGGTAGCATGATTTCCCATAAACCAGCCTATAGGGAGTAGTCCCCAAAGGTGTTTTGTAGGCTGTTCTATATGCACAATGCATTGTCAAGCTTCTCGAACCAATTCTTTTCTATTATGCTGCACCGTCTTCTCAAGAATTCTCTTTAACTCACGATTGGAGACTTCCACTTCACCACTTGTCTGGGGTGGTAAGGTGTAGCAATTCAATGTGTGACTCCATATTTCTCAATACCTTCTCCATTTGACATTGCAGAAATGTTTCCCCTATCGCTTATGATAGCTCTAGGGGCTCCAAACCGTTGAAAATAGCTTCTTAAGGAATTTTACAACAACTCGTGCATCGTTTGTAGACAGTGCTTGGGCTTCAACCCACTTGGACACATAGTCCACTTTTGCTAAAATATTTTTATTCCCTAAGAAGTGGGGAATAGTCCCACAAAGTCGATGCCCCATAAGTCAAAAAACTTTCTTCAAGAACAAAATTTTGAGGCATCTCATTTTTTCTCGAGATATTCCAACACGATGGTAGGTATCACATATGGCACAAAGACGTTGGGCATCCTTAAATATTGTAGGCCAATAGAAA
Organism: Combretum micranthum; assembly: GCA_024138025.1. Taxonomy (NCBI): domain Eukaryota; kingdom Viridiplantae; phylum Streptophyta; class Magnoliopsida; order Myrtales; family Combretaceae; genus Combretum; species Combretum micranthum. The sequence continues at coordinate 1,086,337 of JAMXBD010000365.1, forward strand.
CGGCCTCTAAGACCTTATGTGCAGTCCGGTTAACAAAATAGTGACCTCCAGCAGGTCCGAAGTGACACTCACTCAAAATCTTGCAACCCTCTTCGTGGGAGACACATCTCTTAACCATTTGATCACCACAAACCTGGAATAGGAAAGGATCCTCCCAATAGTAGTATTTAAGTTTTGAAAAGAACTTCCTTTTTGCATGAGAATTAAGGCCATCGGGAAGAACTCTAACCACCAAATAATTTGCAAAATCTACAAACCAAGGTGTTTCCACATTCATGAGCTGATATATGGCATACAACTTCTCTTCCAGAAAAGAGTCATTGATATCTGCCTCCTTGAGTTCCTCTAAATAGGGATTCTCAAGTCTTGAGAGGTGATCTGCAGCTAGATTTTCAGCCCCTTTCTTATCACGAATTTCCACATCCGAGTAATCTGTATATACAATCACCTTGGAAAGAATGAGATACGGCCTAAATTTATCAAATGTGAACACCACAGCCAGCATCTCTTTCTCAGTGGTGGTATAATTAGCTTGAGCACTTGTAAGAGTTTTGCTAGCATAGTATATAGGTTGAAAATACTTATCATGCACATGAGCTTGAAAGGCAAGCTCCAATCCGAAGCTATCATGATGGGTGCATTTGTCAACTTCTCCTTGAGGACATCAAAGCATGGTGGCATTCAGATGTAAAGTGAAAAGGCACATCTTTCTCCAATAGCTTAGTTAGAGGACGGGCTATTTTGGAGAAGTCATGAATGAGCATCTATAGAAGCTAGCATGTCCTAAAAAGCTTCTGATGGCCTTAACTAAATTTTAAGGAGAGAAAAAGGAAGAGGGAGGGGGGGGGGGGGGGGGGGGAGGTGGGGGGAGGGAGTAGGGAAGTTATGAAATCACCTCCGCTTTCGCTTGATCAACTTTAATGCTTTTGTGGGAAACTTTATAGCGAAGCACAATGCCCTCCTTACACATAAAGTGGCATTTTTCCCAGTTTAATACTAGATTTGTCTCCTCACAGTGAATTAGCACTTTTTCCAAGTTCTCCAAACAATCCGAAAATGAGTCCCCAAAAACTGAGAAGTCATCCATGAAGACCTCTATGATTTTTTTAACAAAGTCATCAAAAATAGCTAACATACACCACTGAAATGTAGCCGGTGCATTGCATAACCCGAATGGCATTCGTCTATAGGCATATGTGCCATAAGGGCAAGTGAAGGTAGTCTTCTCCTGGTCCTTTGAAGCAATCGGTATCTGAAAGTACCCAGACATCCCATCTAGGTAGCAGTAGTACATATGTCCAACTAATCTCTCCAATATCTAATCTACAAATGGAAGTGTGAAATGGTCCTTTCGAGTTGCATCATTCAGTCTTCGATAATCTATGCAAACTCGCCATCCTGTTATAGTGTGGATTGGACTAAGTTCATTCTTATCATTAGGGACCACAGTCATCCCTCCTTTCTTTGGTACAACCTGTGTCGGACTAACCCACTTGTTATTAGAAATAGGGTATATAAGTCCAGCATCCAGAAGCTTAATGACTTCCTTTTTAACCACCTCTTTCATATTGAGGTTTAACCTTCTCTGTGGCTGCACTACTGGCTTCAATCCTTCTTCCAAAAGAATTTTGAGAGTATAAAAAGAGGGGTTGATACCTTTTATGTCTGAAATTTGCCATGCAATTGCTTGCTTGTGAGCTCTGAAAACTGTAAGTAATCGATCTTTTTGTTCTTGTGATAAATCCGAAGCAATGATAATCGGAAGCTTGGAATCTGCTGCAAGGAAGGCATACTCTAGGTAGTTAGGTAGCTGCCTTAATTCCAAAACATGCGGTTTTTCAATAGAGCTCCTAAGCCTTGCTTCATTGCCCACTTTTAAGTTTTCAAACCAACCAAGAGGTGTAATCTCTTCTGTAGCATCAAGCTATTCTTTGCAAGGTTCTACTTGTGGTTTACTCACACTTTCCTTATCTCCTCTTATCAGGCTCAGCTCTAATTCATCTTTGCATAATAATTCCGCATAGTGTTCATTGACGGAGGAATAAATAATATCGACCGAATAGCATGAATCATTTGTACTCATCGGATACTTCAAGGCCGAAGCAATTGTAACCACCAGCTCTTTATCACCTACCCTTAATATGAGTTTACCTCCCTCTACATCAATCAATGCTTTGGCAGTAGCAAGGAAGGGTCTTCCTAAAACGAGAGGTATATCTTCGTCTTCATCCATGTCAAGAACCACAAAATCGACTGGATAAATGAACTTTCCCAGTTTCACCAAAACATCTTCAATTATCCCTTGAGGAAATTTGATAGACCGATCAGCAAGCTGTAAGCTCATCCTAGTGGGTTTAGGTATAGCAAGTCCTAGCTTCTTAAAAAACGAGTAGGGCATCAAGTTAATACTTGCTCCCAAATCTGCTAAAGCTTTGTCAACATTAATATCGCTAACCACACATGGGATTGTAAAGCTGCTAGGGTCTTTCAGCTTTAAAGGAAGCCTATTTTGAATGATAGATGAGCAAGTGGCCCCAACTTCCACTGTTGAAACATCCTCCAACTTTCGCTTATTAGATAAAAGTTCTTTCAAGAGCTTCACGTACTTCAGCATCTGTGAAAGCGCCTCAACAAAAGGCATGTTAACGTGTAACTGTTTAAATAAGTCTAAGAATTTACCAAATTGTTCCTTATCCTCTGTTTGATTGAGGCGAATTGGATATGGAATCCGTGGCTTGTACTCTTTCACAGCTGCTGGTGGTGATTTTTGTTCCTTCTTTGATCTCTCGGGCTCTACTCCTTCTCCAATAGGATTTTGACTCTCTTCTCCATCCTGCTCCTTTGGTAAGTCGGGATGTAACTCCTTCCCGCTTCTCAAATTAATGGCCTTTACATGCTCCCTAGGATTTGGTTCAGTATTGGTAGGGAGTGAACCTTGAGGTCTCTCAAACATCAACTTAGCCAATTAGCCAATTTGCTTCTCAAGGTTATGAATGGAAGCCTCTTGATGTCTGTGACGAGCATCAGAATTATGAATATACTATGCCGGCACATCTTCAACATTCGGCTTTTTCTCAGGTGGTGGTAAATCAGGGGGTTATTGAGGTGCTGGTAATTGTTGCGGTCGTTGCCTTTAAAATCCGAGTGGATTTTTTTATCTTTGAGCATTTTGGTTGCTCCATGAAAAATTAAGGTGATTCCTTCTGATAAGTGCCAAAAGACCATATTTTCTATACTCAATTGATTAATTTTGCATTAATTCTATGAGAAAATTCTTAAGAGAAGATACTTAAATGTTAATATTTGTGTTTTCAGAGTTTAAGTACTCATTTGGAAGATTTATGGATGATTTGAGCAAAAAACAAGGAAGGATTTAAAAAAGGCTACAAAGTGGTGATTTTCAAGTGTGCACAACATTCATGCATGGCCACTCAGAAGCTTGTGCAGAGGAAGAAAAGGTGACCAGCAAGCATCTTCATTCATGCCCTAGCAGCTGCACAAGGAGTGCACAAGGCAGTGCAAGAACAAATAACTCAATCCGAGAAGAAAAAGAATATTTGAAGCTCTGCACAACCCCATGCACGGCCGTGCAGAAGGCCGTTTCAGAACTTAAAGATGTCAAAAATCCAATTTTCTCATTGTGCACGGCCCCGAGCACGGCCGTGCAGACCCCCTATGCACACATGACTTTTTCCTATGCTATAAATAGCCGCCTTATGATTTATTTAGGGATCTGGAGCCGTCATTGGGAACCTAGGAGAGAAAGACGCACTTGGAAGAGAAAGATTGCTTGATCATCATAGATTATCACAAGATCATTCAAGGGTTGTATTTCCACATCATGTTTCTATTCTACTTCTCTAGATATTGTTTTTTCTGAAACTCCATGAGGAGTAGATTCCTAACCCTAAATCTTGTGAAACCCTAGACCCAATATGAATTGAATTGCCTTGATAATGAAAAGTTTATACCTTTGCATCTATTCATGTATTATAATGTTTGTATTGATTATGCACAAAGTAATTACATGTATGATTCTATAGATGAAAGAGGTTTTATCTAGTAAGTTGGATCTTCATGATAGGAAAATCACATGTTTTCATCTAGAGATAGAGAAACTTTGATTTGCTGCAATAAAGATTTAAATCTTTTTC